>BSBM01000669.1:3717500-4317500 GCA_027924585.1 Larix kaempferi | reverse complement strand
CAGTGAAAATGGTAAAAAGAAAATAGAAAAAGCCCTTATTTATCGATTTGCTAGTTTAAATCTTGACCATTCAATTAGAAAGAATGGACGGCTGAGATTGACCGATGCGGGATGCGGGTTTGAGTTGTAGGTTCTTATTTGCAATTTTATTCATGATTCCCGAAAGCCGCAACCCGAAACTTGAGGGCTGCGGATTTCACAAAAGGAAACAAACATTACAAATGAAAAATATTTTTCCACATCCCGCAACCCAAAATTGCGGGTTGCGGGTTTGGGGAACACACAATGCAACTAAACGGTAAAAAAAAATTATGAAATACGAAAGGTGTGATTGCGGGTTTCGGGTTTCAGTTTTCAGGATGAAGAATTCCCAAAAATATTTAGCAAGGATTTCCACAATCCGCACGTTTCGGGCTGTGGGTTTCGGGTTAACCAAAAATCAAAAGACCTAAAATGAAGTCCCGCAACCCGCACCTATCGGGTTTCGGGTTGGCAGGAATAAATGAGAAAATGATAAAAAATTAAGGCTTCTAGCAAACCAAAAACACTTAGAAATTTCTGAGAGAAGGAAAACAAAATACAATCACTGCAACCAAAGGTACAGGAATGAGATCATAGAAACAAAGTCCAAAACCTCATGTTAATGAGAACACTTACCCAAATACCTTTGTGTTTATTTTCAAAATAGGGCTCTCGTGCTCAACTGAAGCATGGGATTTGTTGTGGCCACAACAAATGGCGACTGGCTGGGAAGAACCAATTATCTCTGCAAATAAAAAATTTAGCTAGAGAAAATATGCCAGTCAACTGTTTTCGAAATTGAAATTTAAGAAAATATTTATAAAGAGGACAACCAATAAGTAGAAAACGTAAAATTGATGTATTCCCATGCTCGATCATGTTAAAAATAATGCAAATATGATAAGGAGAATTAAGAAACAACATGGATCCTTAACCATTAATCATTGAAACGTAGCTTGTGTTGAACTTGGGGCTAACTTAAAACTGCTCATGGATATCCAAATTACATATCACCTTGGTTTATTAATTTCTTTTATATAAAACAGTTCTTTTGGCTATATACACATTTCTTTTTCTATCTATATTTCATCTTTTCTTTTTCTCTTTTTCTTTTTGAAATAAAAAGAATAGTTGCACATAAGACCTTGTTGATATAAGACCACTGCCCTAAATTGGTAATCAGATATCAGCAGTGTCATTCATAGGCCTGATCCAAAAACTAATCAAGCTGGCTCGATAAGGAGACCCCTTGTCCTTTAGCTGTGACACTGAAAGCAACTATCGTGGCTTAGTGACCACATGATGATAGTTTCAGTCCAAATTAAACCCATGATCATGGTAGGGATGGCTTGTAATAAGACCCCCATGTCCTTATACACAACAAATATATTATAAAAAAAGATATACATATTTGATTCAAAGAGCAGACTACAAGGAACTGCCAAGGATTGGTAACCTTATAATAGAAACGTTACTCACCAGTGTCTTGCAGATCATGAATGGACCGACCTATGATAGGATCTTCCACCTTTCAACAAAAACTGAAATTCATCTTCCAAGTGTGGTGGCTTGATGTGAAGATGTCTTTCCACTAAACACCTATGAACCTAAAGGGTTGGCTTGAAATAAGACCCCCCTCCTTGTAATCTACAATTACTTAAGAAAATGATCATCAAGGTGATTGTAAAAGGATGCAGAGCAGATAAAGCTGATCAGGTTATTATGATATGCCGTGACAATGAAACATAAGATAAGAATATTCCAACCATTCCCCATATCTCAATTAAATAGATAAAACATGTGAAAGATAATGACCAAGGTGGAAACACATCAATCAAGGCCCTGCGTTCGTTGGTTGTGCATTCTTTACAAAACAAATTATGATATCAGCCGAGAAATTGAGACTTAACATACTATTCTACAACTTTAGTTAAAATCATCTCTAAGTAAAACTTGTTTTAAAGCATTACCAAATGTGTGGAGTCTATTATCAAAGAAAACAAATGAAAGAAAACCAATCAAAACAAATAAAGTAGAAAACACACACCAAACCTATGTACAAAAGCACCAAATTGTTCAGACGAAGTACTTTTTGAGCAATGAAACATTCACTGGGTAGGTGTCTATGACTCCTTCCAGTGTTTGTAATCAGACAGTACCTCGAACCATCTTTTCTGTAATAATGAAAGGCCCCAGCCAAATGCGTTGTAATTTGGTATACTGGTTTTTATCTTTATGTTGTTTGTCCCACCTTAATACCAAATCCTCAACTGAGAATTCCCTGTCAGATGAAGATTTCTAATCAAACCATCTCTTCACCATCTGTTGATGTTGATATACTTTATTCTTTTCCTTCTCCCTATCTTCCTCCAGTTTAAGCAGTGTGTCAATTCTGTGCTGAAGGGGAGAAGAGTCATCTTCTTCAATAGACTGGGCTAATTGCAATGAAGGGATGGTGAGATTAGCAGGAAGGAAAACTTCCTTTCCATACACCGAACAGTAGGGAGAATTCCCAATTGATTCCTTTGCGGTGATTCGATCTGCCTAAAGAGCATTATAGAGCCATGTGTGCCAATCTTTATGATGAGAGGCTACAGTCCTCTTGAGAATATTTATCATATTTTTGTTTGAAGACTCGGCCAACCCATTGCCCTGTAGGTAATAATTGGCAGAAAAATTTAACTTAATCCCTCTTTCGAGGGCATACTATGTCAAGTCAATTGAGGAAAAGTAGGATGCATTATAAAAAACAAGGTACTCAGGGGTGCCAAACCTCGTAATGATCTGGCTGTCGAGGAAGGAAATTACTTGGTTTGCATTACATTGCCTAAGTGGGATTGCTTTTGTCCATCTAGTGAAGTAAGCAGTTGCTGTAAGGATGTATCTATGTTGCAGGGATGAGGTAGGGTTTATTGGTCCAATAAAATCCAGTCCTCACTGCTGAAATCAGAACTGATTTGTGACTGGCTGCAGTGGGAAAGAAGGTTTCTTGAACTTCCCTGTACATTTTTGACATGGTTCACCCTTTCTTACATAGGCATATGCGTCTTTAAACAATGTTGGTCAGTAATACCCCACTCTAAGAATTTTATGAGTTGTAGTTTCCCTTGAGAAATGGCCTCCAGCTGGTCCTCTATGAAATTGAAAGAGAATATCATTAGTCTCATCCTTTTCCAAACACCTAAGGAAAACTCCATCATAATTGTTTCTAAACAAAACTTCATTAATGAATTGGTAGGGATCAACTTTTAATCTCAAAGCTCTGCGTTTCTTGAAGTCAAGGGTTTCAGGTGCAAACCCATGGTTCAGAAAAAACTTGATATGGTCATACCATTCGGACGTAGGAGTATCAATAGCATTGATAGAACCTGTTGTAACATCTTCCTCCTGCTCCCATTCAGTCTGCTGCTATGCAGGGTCGTTTGACTAAGCAGTAAGAAGACAGAGACCTTTTCCTTTTACAATTTTGGCTAGCCTGATTTCCATATCATACTCTTGCAAGGCTGTCATCCAATGGGCCCTTTTCTCGCCCAATTCCTTCTGGACTAGCACATTTCTAATGGCAGAATATGGCATAATAACCTTTGTTCGAGGTTTTAACAAATACGGCCTGTAATGCTTAACAGATTTGTAAACTGCATAGGCTTATTTGCCGATTTGATAATAATTAAGCTCTACTCCTTTGAATGTTGAGCTCATAAAAGATATAGGAATCTTAGTGTCAGTGTCATGCTTCTGTGTCAAAACAGTTGCATAAGAGAAATCAGTGGCAAAAGTATAGAGAATAAAATCCTTATCAAAGTGAAGGGACATAAGAGTAGGAGCCTCAACAATAGCCCTTCTAATTTCGACAAATGCATCTTTATGTTCCTACGACCAAGTGAACTGTACATCTTTCTTGACTAACTGTTGTAAAGGATTAACAATCTGTGCAAAATTAGGTACAAACCTACGTACAAAATTGATCTTACCTAGGAAGGACTGGATGGCCTTGCATGAACTGGGAAAGCCAACTTTTGAAATAACATCGGTACGTTCTGGGTCAATAATCATACCTTCTTTGAACACAATGAAACCGAGAAGCTTTCCTTCTGTGACTGCAAAGATATAATTTTTTGGATTGAGCGAGATCTTGTACTTCCTACAATGTTTGAAAACCTGTTTTAGGGCAAAAAGATGTTCATGTTGTTTCTTTGAATATATAGTGATATCATCTAAATAAAATATGGCATAGTTATGCATCAAAACTCTGAAAGCTATATCCATAGCTCTCTGAAAACTAGCCCTGACATTTATCAACCCGAAAGGCATTCGCCTGTAGGCGAAAGTTCCCCAAGGGGTTCTAAAAGCAATTTTGAGTTGGTCATTGTTTATCAAACAATCCACTCGAGTGGACGCGAGCAGGATATCCCTAGCTCAATGCGAGTGTAGAACAAATAGAACAGGCTGCAAATGCATTTCCTAGATCTACTTAAGGATCGAGTACTAGATGTATTACCTTTCACTTCGCTATCCTTTCTCTTGAATGCTGCTCCGCATCTCATGGTTGTCAGATCCAAGCTGCAAGACCTATCATGACAAGAAACAAGAGAAACAAGTAAAGGGATCTATACAATAAGAGATCTAAGTGAACAGTTAAGCAGGTAAACTACTCAATATCATTACACATATAAACAATATTGGTGGAAAGCATTTATATTACTGTAAAAATAGGGAAGTACATAGCAGAGATACATAACTACAACCAAGGCTTAACACTGCAGCCCTTCTCCAACAAAGACATTTTCCATTACCTCCTAAGGAAGCTTGAGTCTCTCAAGGATGAGTAGAGATCTCTCAAGAGTGATTTCACCAGCACGTAGACACCATAGACTTCCTCCCTTTGGAGAGGAGTATAGCTTCTCTTATATAGGAATAAGTGAATAGGGTATGGATAGGATATGTTGAGATATGGTAGGAGAGAGATAGGGGATCCTCCCAAGGTATCAGGAATCGAGTACCAACTCCCCTAGAGGTTAGGGATAAGGCCCCAAGTTAGCAAGTTTCGAGAAGAACCTCAAAGAAGCTATTTTTTCCCATTAATTGACTTCGTCGCACCCTGCAGTGAAGCAAGCTACGACGTCGCATGTTGTATGAGTACAACCTGCGATGACCTCTCAAAACTTGGTACAACTAGGTACAAATCCTCCCAGGTTAATTACTCAATCAAGATATCTTCAGGGGTGTATACACTGAATCTCATGATGGGTAGATTTTAGGTGTAACAGAATTCCCCCCAAAGCATGAAGCTGTTGAAGATAGATAGGTGAAGTGCTTTGATATAAGAAATGGCAATAGACTTGTCGAACGAAGGACACTGCTGTAGTACAACTGACTTTGAACTAACAATCTCATATGAAGTACAACATGGTTGTCGACCAATACAATGCAAATACATGGTAGTAATGACTGACTGAACACAAGCATGGCTACTAGACACAAGTGTAGATCCATGATGAGATTATAACACAGCCACGACCAATACAAATGTGGATCCGTGTGATATAACTCAATACAAACTCCATCGCAACCTGGGTAAACATGACTCCCTAAGGTGTTCAAGTTGAACCTGCAATGATACGAATCTATCCATGTGATTACAAATGTCTTGATGTCGAACATGGTAGAAACCACTTGATTACCGGCCATTGATGTAAACCGTTAACAAGTGCAAGGGAGATCACCATTGATGTCAATGATTCCTAAGGTATCACAGTACATATCATCAAGTGCGAATAAATGAGTTGAAGTCAAACGCAAGACAAAATCTTTCAATCAAGATTCAATGATGTAAACTCATGTTGAAAGCGAGGTAACTTGCCATTGAGGTATGCAGGGCCAAGGTACTTGATTGGTTTCTAGATTCAATCCTCGGATGATGAGTTGAAGTTGACAAGGATGAATCCGTCGAAGGAGGGCCATGATGAATCCCTCATCAATCGACATGAAACATGACAAAAATGTATAGAGTAGATCGGATGGTGCAGTAACATGCAATACTGACTCAGAGGAGACCAACATGATGGCGGGTGTATTTACTGTAGATGATAAATGATAGACATATTCTTGAACATGGGCATGGCATGACTTGGTAGTATTGACATGACGAGTGTGACACAAATTCTTAAGGCGACTGATGATGGATGCTTTCTTTGAATGATTCAAAGGAGCAACAAGACTCAACAAATAAGTGGAACTCGAGGACAAACGGATGATCCAAGTGCTGTATGCAAATGTAGATGAGTGCCATGTTCAAGAATGACTACATACTGCCACTAACAAAGTACGTAACACAAAAGATTTCCTTTTTCCCCATCATGAATGATGAGTGCCTCATGTGTTTTTTACGAGCTTGATGAGGGTAAGCATATGCTTGGTATAGATCATCTCATAGATGAGTCCAATCCCAAATATTTTGCAAACCTAGGATAGTAGGGGTTCATCCCATGGCGGGCCCTTCAATGTAAGAGTTTAACGAGTCCATAGAAGGTAAAATCGGTCATCATTTCATGTTTATAGAGTTTGAAAATATCTAAAGAAGACTCCAACGATCCTTTTTCGTAAAGTTAACCTCATCACCCGAAAAAGGTAAAACAACGCGGGAGAGGACTCTTCTAGTCATGATCGGCTGGAGTATACCTTTTTCGTAAGTAATGCCCCCTGGTCTGAAAAAGGGGTAAAATATCACTAGGAAGATGACCATTAAAATTCTTTTACAAGCGTGAACGCGACAAGTTCGCTTGGCAATCTTTTCGTATTTTGAGAGCCTGAAAAGAGCTTAACGGTAGACTCCAGGGGGGTTCCTTTTCCACAAGAGTTTAACGAACCCAGAAAAGTGATAAATCGTAACTCAGTAATGTATTCTCATAGTTTCAAGAGAACAAGAAAGAACAAAGAGTAAGCTCATTAATTGCAATCTATGAAAAAATGGGTAAACGACAAAAACTCACAAGGGGTGTTCATACTTGAGATAACCGTTCCAATATGAAAATGGCATAGAAAGGCACTTCACAACTCCTGCACACTCGAAAACTAGGTCAAATAGTCAACCAAACATTCAAATACAATAAAAATGATCCAAACTATATTAAATAGCATAATGGCATCAAATATTTGAAAAAGGAATATTCCATTTGTTTTATAAATAGAAAAAAACCAAATATAGTCACCATTGTTCTATTTGCCAAATTTGGGAGGAATAGTGCCATTTGCTGCCAGATCTTCACTTGTCAATTCTAGGAGCTATGATCATCTATTTCACCTGCCATCAGGAATAGGTAACCCTAAAATTCAGTCAACAAAATCGTAGTGGTTTACAATTTAGATTTTCAGTCATTTTTTTGGGTTTTGAGTTGATTTGGGAAAGGCCATTGCGCCCTCGGCTCATCGCAATTGGCCTTTTCAGGAACTGCGACGAGACCATGCCGTCGCAAATGGAATATACATGTACTGCTGCGACATCGCCCTGTTTGTAAAAATGAGGTGCGATGATGGTGACATCCATCCCCAAACTCAAACAAAACTCAAAAGAGGGACTTTCAGTGGGTGAAGCAAGTCCTAACATTATAAAAAATCCTTGTTGACAGGTTCCAAGCATCCATAATGGTTCTAGAATGGTGGGAAAGGGAACATGAATTAGATGATGAACAAGCTGCTAACGATCCACATTGTGTGGAAGCTTTGAGAAACTGTGGGCTTCTCAAGGTCTTCCGCATTCAGGGGATGAGATCCCAATTACCACTACTGAACCCTATGCTCCAATGTTGGGATGCGGCCCAGCAGTACTTCCTGATTGGTGAGCATGAGCTTCACATAGATGTCAAGGACATCTATTTTTTGACTAGTTTTTCTTGACGGGGGGACTATGTGATACTGGCTAGATCATGTGGGAGTGATCGAACCGTGGAATATTTGATCCGACAACATTGTGGTCCCAACGCCCGTGCATCTAACAGGAAGATTTGCATTAAAGATGTACGGGACTGCCCATTGCAGGCCATTCTATTTACCATTACAAGGATGGCGGGGAGTCAAGCTCCTCACCTAGCCACCAACGCACAGATGCTTTATGCGGAGGACTGTTTGTCCCCAAAGATCTTCAACTGGTGCGAGGGGGTCCTCGCAAACGTACGAGCTCAACTGACAAATTGTCGGCGAGGAGAGCTCAAACAGTTTGGCTATGGTTCTATAGTGATCTCGTTCTTGCTGGAACGGGTTCCCCTTTTGCATCCTCAAGTACCACTGGAGGATAGGGACCTTAGAGATCCATACATGGCCAGGTGGACCGATGTGATGGCTCGACATGGTGGGGGTCCTTTCATCAGATTCCCTCCTGAGTTCTTCACTTGGCTAATAGGCCAGTTATTGATGGTGGAGGACTTTCCATATAGTGGCACCGACTTCACAGATGACCCAGACTTGCCGCTGCCTGAGGGAGCAGCATGGGGAGACCCCGGTAAGTACAAACAACCCTTGAACTTTTTAAGTTTTGTGCATTTATGATTTTTTTGATATAGTGCTGACAGGTGAACAACATGTGTGTGCAGATGTGGGGCCTATACGACCAGTGGGGACCTCTCTTCTGGGTAGGAGAGAGAGAGGAGAGGGAGCAATGGTGGATCCAACTGTGCATGCTGTCATTGTAGAGATGGACAGAGTCTACTCCAACCTAAGTGGGTTGACACTGGATGTTCTTGAGCCAACGGTAGATGAGGTGTTGCGGCCCATGCAGGTGCACATTGTTGGAGCGACTGTGTGCTTCAATGCACTGCTTCGCAAGGTTGCAAGAATAGTGGACTGTTTCCAAACTCAGCTGACTAGGGCTGTTAGACCACCTAGAGTTGTACGGGCCAGGCGATAGGCCACATGTTGTCATTGTGTGTGTATTGAGAGCTTAGAGGCCTTATATTTTGTACTATTGAACGCTGCAAAGCTTTAGATTTTGTAGAGACTTACTGAAATCTATCGGGCTTTAGATTTTTGTATCAACACTGCCTTTTTGAGATTATATATATATATAGACAGTCCGACGATTTATACATTATGTGCTTCAAAAATTAATGATGTGATCTTGTTTATATGTTTGCTTCTATACAGTGCATTATTTACATGTTGTGAATGATTTTTCATGTTATGAGTATCATGTGTGTGCGATGTACCAATGTAAGACAAAGTTGGCCATCGATTCAACAATTTTGTTTAACTCTCGTGGAATGTGGAGGTATTGAATGGTTTCAAACGACCTTTCCAAGAGATGAACCCGTCTAAAGAGATGGAGTAGGGTAGGATCACGGATAGCATAGACCCGATTAAGATGGGAAACCACCAGTTGAGAATCCATGTGGATGACAATGTGGTTCATACCCAAGGAAATTGCATCAGTTAAGGTTCCAACTACCGACAGATACTTTGCAGCATTATTGGTTGGGAATCCAAGGCAGCTTCCTCCTGAGCTGATGAGCTCACCTGTTGGGGAATACAGTACCCAGGCTACCAAAGCAAGGTTACGAGTATGCCAGATGGTGCCATCCATGAATCCATAGCATGTTTCCATCTGCACACGCAGACAAAACATGATATGAGAAGCGAAAACAATATCTAAAGACACTCAGAAACAAGCGTGTCACACCACAAAAAAACACACAAGCACGCCATGTATAGTATATACAAGAAAATCTATTTATGAGAGGGTCAGGCATAGTACCTCTTCAGGTAAATCCCATTATGGGGTTCACCCAAATATATTTCGTCATAATCTTCAAGCTCGTAAGCTCCCTTTTCCAAAACATGTTTGATGATGTAAGGTCTGTGCCACATGGACTCGAACTTTATTGCTCCTAGTTTTCCATGCTTCTGGTCGTATGTGAGGACTAGGTCACCCTCATTGAAGATATGGGGTTCAACTGACTTGTCGTAATGGGATTTGATGTGCTTCTTGTGTGCTTCATTAGCAAGAGCAGCATCTCGGCGAGACCCGTCAAGTTTTGCTAAGTACAAGAAACATTCTTCCTCGGCAGTAGTGTTAGGAAGAAGTTTGACAGCGAGTTGCAGAGATGGAATTTTGCACTCTATAAGAAAGACAACCTCCAATCCATACACTAGTTGGAAAGGAGTGAAACCTTTGGTAGTTTTAACGGAGGTTCTGTAGGCCCAAAATGCTGAAAAGAGCATATTATGCCAGTTGGACTTGTGCGTACCTACCATCCATTGAACCATAGTTTTCAAGACCTTGTTAATGGCCTCGATCTATCCATTGGACTACGGGTAGTAAGGTGTTGAGTTTTCATGTCAAAAACCCAAGCTCTCTCTCATTTCATCAACCATATGGTTCTGAAAGTGAGAACCGTGATTGGTAACTATAGCCTAAGGTACTCCAAACCACGCTATTACGTGATTGAACATGAAGAGTGCCACGGTTTTTCCATCGTTTTGGTATGTAGGAATTGCCTCGACCCACTTTGTGAAGTAATCCAAAGCTACGGTGATGTAACTATGCCCCCCCGGTCGAGGTAGGCTTACAATGCATAAAATCGATTCCCCATTTTGCAAAGGGGCCCACGGCAATAAGCAGGTGTAACAGGGCGGGATGGGTGCACTTCTTCATATGGAAGTGTTGGCATGGAGGACATCTCTTCATGGACTCTATACAATCTTTGAAGATAGTAGGCCAATAATATCCTGCACGCAAAATCTTCTGGGTTGTAGCCATCCCAAAGAGGTGACCACCACACGCCCCAACGTGACAGTCATTCAGAACATGTTCAGCCTCATCGTGAGTTAGACAACATCTAAGAATGGAACCGATGCCACGGCGGTACAAAGTATCACTGATGATCAGATAATACTTTGCATGGTGATGAATTTGACGACAGTCATCACGAGAGAGTTGAGGGTTGAAGCGTCGGGTTTGAAGATATAAATAAATATCTCCATACCATGGATCAGTCATACTGATGAGAAACAATGACTCATCTAGAAAGGAGTCATTGTGCTCAACTTCTACATCAACACGAGGAAAGTCGCAAATTAGCTCAACAAACACCAAGGACTTTTTGGACTTGGCTTTCTCGAAAAGAAGATCGAATTCTTGTAGTATCACGATCCAACATGAATACTTGCCCCCAAGCACGTGACGTGTCAGTACGTGGTACATGGGGTTCGAGTCTACAATGAAAGTGGTGGTGTGGAGCAGGATGTAGGGTCAAAACTTTTGGACGGCGATGACCGCCGCGAAAGCAAGTTTTTCAACATGTGAATATCTAGTTTCAGTGTCAGTGAGACCCTTACTTGCATAGTGTATTACATGTTCCTGGGAATTTTGGTCCTCCTGTACCAAAACCATGGCGATAGTTGTAGCAGAAGCAGCGAGATATAAAATGTAATCTCAGAAATAATTCGGCGGTTGGATTACGGGGGCATGCATGATGGCATGTTTGATGCTGTCGAAGTACTTTTGAGCTTGATCATCCCAAATGAACAGGACGTCCTTCTTAAGCAATCTCATGTACCCCTTAGTCTTTTCCGCGAAGTTGCAAACAAAAAACTGTAAATAAGTTTCCTTCCCTTGGAGACTTTGAAGTTCCGTCACATTGGTGAGAGGTGGGAGGTTGACAATGGCTTCCACCTTTAAGGGATCAATGTGGATCCCATCCTTCAAGACTATAAATCCTAAGAGGCATCTAGACTCAACGCAAAAGATACACTTGTGAGGATTTAGACGGATGTTGTACCGTCTTCATCTGAGGAAAATGGTCGTTAGATGATCCATGTGGAACTCATGCTCCTTTGAATGAGTGCGGATATCATCCAGGTAAGGTTCCACGAAGTCCTTAATATCATGGAAGGCATACGACATGGGTTGCTAAAACATGGCATGAGTGTTTTTAAGGCCAAATGAGAGTTTGCGATATGCAAACGTCCCCCAAGAACAAATGAAATCCATCTTATGTTGGTCGGCTGGGTTGATGTCAATCTGGTTGAACCAGAAAAGCCATACATGAATGAAAAGCTGATCCTTCCGGCACAATTGTCGATAATCTGGTCAATGAATGGGGTCAGGTAATTGTCCTTTGGACAAGCCTTGTTAAGGTCCCAATAATTGACACAAACGTGAATGGTGCCCTATTTTTTGTTCACAGGGACGACGTTTGAGACCCAATCCATCAACGGGACATGATAGATGAAGCCAGCCTTTAAGAGCTTTTCAATTTCTGCCTTGATCGTTGCAGTCTTCTGGGGGTGTACGAGTCACAACTTTTGATGTATAGGTTTGATGTTGGGATAGGTTTTTATTTCATGAGAAACAATCGTGGGATCTATCCCAGGCATCTCCTCCTAGGACCAAGCGAATATGTCTCAAAATTGCTTGAATAAGGCTGTACCCATAGCTATTTCTTCAGGGGAACACTTCTGGCCTTTGCGAATGTGTTCCACTACACCAGGTTTTACCGATATGTCTACCGAGGTGGTAGGCTCAATGTTGGCCAAGTTACCCTCAGTGTTTGAAAGACATGTAAGTACGAGGGGCGGGGGGAATGGGTAGATATTTGGTGAAAAGATGGCATGAATGTTGTTCTCTATGTACTCAAAAGGTGGAAGAAAAGAGGACCTATGGTGAAGGTCATCCCATGGGCCATCATCAACATTCATAACTTCCATGATGGACTCATCTGAATGAAAAGTCTGAAGTAAGAGGTCGGGTAGGGATGATGCCCAATGTAGAGAACAAGATGGGGAGGTCATGGTTAGGTGGTCCTCTAGTGCTGATTGGATAGCCTCGTAAATATGTTTAGCGGGTGAAAGAGGCATTGCATCTCCAATAAGGTGTGTTATGGCTTTGTCCGGTACAAGCCAAGTATCAGTAGAGCGAGATGAAATATCTACGGAGACCATGTTCACCGAGGAAACATGATTAGGGGGGTCCAAAATAAGAAAAATGCCCATGAGAGATGAATCTTTCAAAAGGCCAACCCCTATACTCTCATACTGTTTTGACGTTTGTCCAATGGAAGGAACATGGTCACCAGGATGAGTAGCAGTGTCCGGCATGCAAAAATCTAATTGGTCGATGGTAACAATTCGTCCTTGGTGGGGGAATTGCACAGTGCAGAAGATTGAAGAAGCTACTACCTACATGGCATAAAACCAATTGCGACCAAGCAAGAGATTATAGTCTATTGGGGTGGAGACCACTTCCACATTGATGGTTACGATCTTTCTGCCTAGCTCGACTACGAGAGCTTGTAAGAGCCCATGAGGTTCAAAGCCACACCCGTCAAATGCTTTCAACATGGTGGGAGAGTGATTCAATTCGGGAGAGTTGATGGCTCTCCAACAGGTGATCGACATGACAGACGTAGAGGTGCCTTCGTTCAGAAGGGTACGATGGACAATTTTCCCAGTGAGGTTTGCAACTACTTTAAATGCGAGCTAATGGGAAATCCTCGGCTTGAAATGGTCAAGTTGGAACATGATGGTATTCGAAGAATCAAGGTCAACTGCACTGATCACTGCGAGGAGAGTTTTGCATTGATTGGGACAATTCTACAAAACTTCCAGCGTGGACATGGCGCAAGGGGCTTGTGCCAAGTCTTCTACGATATTGTAATTATGTGTTGCACGAGCATTAGGATTAAAAACAACTTTTCTAATCGTGCGCTTGGGAGGTCGCAATATCAAATCGAAGGAAGGGTTCTCAATGGTGAGAAAAGTTGATGGTACAGTGACATCAGGTAAGGAGTTGGAATATTTTTCAACATTACTCCCAACAGGTTCCTTCGTATGGACCATGTTGTATGATCATGAGTGAGTGCTCAAATTGATCATCTCATTTCGCACCATGAGAACATGCGTGGTATTGGATGATTCCCCCTGGGCTGGGGAAGGTTGAGCAATCATCTGTTGGTTTTGAGCGGGAAACAGATCATTGAGGACTGCAGGAGTGGGTTTTCCCCTAAGAAACGTTTGGGCTTCGTCTCTATGGGGACACTCCTTAGAGAAGTGATCATCTCCACACAGTAAACAAGGATATTTTAGCTTCCATTTATGTTTGGGGTCATCAGGAGTGCTCTTTTGTTCCTGCTGGGAATAATATTGCTTAGGTTTTCCCTTATTTTTCTTCTTACTACCAGTATTTTGAGGTGAAGCTGATGAGATAGAATTCACTTCTTCAGTAGCAGCAAGAGCAGATGACTTGGTGGTGCTGAGACCAGCCTGTGTTGGTAATGGGGACGAACCCAAGGGATTCGAAGAACCAACAATTTGATGAAAAGGCTGGGTGTGAAGGGATCCAATGATGCCATCAACTTGGGGTCCCTTAAGTGGTTTTGCAGGATCGTTAGCATTGCGGGGTGCATTAGGAAGAATATCAAACAAAGTTCCAGATTGAGTGTAGACTAGGTCTAGTACATGGGCAATCGCAATGGCTTGTTCTTCGGTGATAACACCTCTCATGGCGACATCTCTTGCTATGAAATGGATGAGAGACTTCGTAAACCAGTCCGCTAGGAGTTGATCTAGAATGGGAGCTTTGATGAGATGACGTCTCCTTTGCCACTCATGGATATGATTAGTGTTGATGTATATGTAACTTTGGAATGTATTTCATCTATGTATTTCATATATATTTATTGTACCCTTATAAGAGATGTGTTATTCCTTTATAAGGAAGTGTCACCATGTGTATTGACAAGTGTCGCAAGTGCGTGTACTTGGAGAAGGGTTATTAGACCACCATGTGTGGGGTCATCCCTGAAATATATATTATATGGTTGATATACCTAGCTAGACAAGTCAGCCCCATAAGGTCACTGGGCAAACAGACTAGTATAAATAGAGATCGGGAGATCTCTATTTGGATCACTCGAAAACTCATACTTCTCTCACTTAGAAAGTGGTGCACTAGTGAGGAGGAGGATCATCTGCTATTAGGAGACTATCTCAGTGTATTTTGGTTGTACTTTGGTTGAGCCATTACTCTCTCTATCTCTGAGGAAGTTGTGGGGTTTTTCACCTTAGGGTTTTCCCCACAGAAACTCTGTGTCTCTTGTCTCTCATTCTTTTGATTCTTGTGATGCTTGACATCCTTGATATGATTGTTATGCATTGATATACTGTACATGTTATTCTCTCAGTAAAGATCCTAGAGTATTGTGAATTAATGCTCAAAATTTAACATGGTATCACAGCTAACCTAAGAAGAAGACATTTTGCAGTGATGAAAACTTGAGTTTCTTGTTTATTGGGTTTCTCTCCATCGATTTTGGAAAAGCAGTATAGTAGATTGACTCTACTCATAAAGGAGAATCTATCTATCCAATCAGAATTCAATTCTGAGCATTTTCAAATTTGGCCCTAAAAATTAGGGTTTCCACAAAAATAGGAATTTCTGAAATCTAAAGACATAGCTAGAAGCACCTTGCAAAAATCGAAGTTTAGAGCTTTGGATCGATATTTTTGGCTGGGTAGATCTCCGGGAAACTCAAACCCTAATTCAGGGCTCTCCCTAGTGAACCTGGGAGGACAAAAAGAGAAATATGAAGGGTAAAGCTTTGCTAATCTCAAATTTTGAATACACTAGGCTGATCAGCTCATCAAGGCACATTTTTCCATCCTTTCAGAAATTTGAAATTCACATTTTGAATTTTTAGGGTTTTTTCGACAAACCCTAATACGGGAACAGATCCAGTTTTCAGCAATTCAAGTGGTAAGACCTAAATCTTTTCTATTTCCGTTTGAAGTACTCTTTAAGATGTCTCACCACACCAAGCTTGAGTATAAGCTTGAAGGGGATGATAACTTCTGAGCTTGGAACTATAGGATTGGATTAATCCTGGAAGAGAATGAGTTGGACTCATACATAAAAGAAGACATCCCTATCACAGAGGATGAAGAGGCTAAGGTATTGCATAAGAAGAACTTGGACAAGGAAAAGAGAATCATTGTTGATTCCATCAAAGACCATCTCATACCCCATGTGTCTTCTCTAAAGACACCCATGGCTATGTTTGACTCTTTGACCAAGCTATTTGAAGGGAAGAACATAAATCGGAAGATGACCCTACAGAATCAATTGAAAGGGGTCAAGATGTTGAATGGAGAAACCATTCAATCTTACTTCTCCAAGGTCTCTTAGATCAAGGAACAACTTGAAGCTGTGGATGAAGTAGTGGATAATGTTGAAGTTTTTATGACCACTCTGAATGGCCTTCCTAGGTCATGGGACTCCTTTATTCAAGGAATCTGTGCAAGAAAGAAATTGATCTCTTTCAGTAAACTGTGGGAGGAATGTTCTCAAGAAGAAGCTAGGTTTGTAGCTCGTGAAGAAAAGATGGGACGTGAAGATCAAGCTCTCGCAGCCCACACCAAAAGAAGCAAGCCCAAGAAGGAGCACTCTCACCACAAGAGATCCTATCACTACCAACAAAAGAATAAGAAGGATATAAGATGTTTCACATGTAATGAGAAGGGTCACTTTGCTTCAGAATGTCCCAAGAACAAAAGGGATAACATCAACTCCAGCAAGAAGAAGAAGGGAAACAAAAGAAAGTTCCATGCTCATGCTGCCAAAGATGATGAACCTCCAAAGAAGAAGGCTAGGGCAGAAAGTGATGATGACTCATCAAGTGAAGAAGAGTATGTTCTAATCTCTGCTCTCACATGTACTATCTCCCATGGTTGTAATGATTGGTTAATTGACAGTGGGGCTTCCAAACACATGACTGGGTTTAAGGAATCTTTTGTAAACCTATCTGAACATGAATCACCCCATAAGGTGAAACTTGGGGATAATTATCAATACCCAATCAAAAGAAGTGGTGAAGCCTCCTACAACCTAGATTCTGGAAATCTTTGAAGATGGAAGAAGTCCTTTATGTACCTAGGCTCAAGAAGAACTTACTCTCCATCTCTGCATTGGATGCAAAAGGTAAGAGAGGTTGCATTTGTGGATGGCCAAGTCTTAATGTGGCCAAAGGGAAAGACCATAGATGATGCAGTAGTGATTAGAGAGCAAGAGAGAGGTTTTTATAAACTGAAAGGACAACCTGAACATGCCATGGTGCATGAATCCATGGATCCAAGTGAACTTTGGCATATAAGACTTGCTCATATGCACTATAGAGTACTTCCAATTGCAAGCAAGGATGTAGAGGATCTTTCTGAAATCAAGACCAAACATGAAGGTGTTTGCAAAGGATGTACAAAAGGTAAGAACATTAAGAAGGCTTTCCCAAGCAATGAAAGCAAGGCAAAAGGTATCCTAGAAATCATCCACTCAGATGTATGTGGTCCTATGTCATCCAGTTCTCTGAGTGGGTATGTCTGCTATGTCTCATTTATTGATGACTTCTCCAGGAAGACTTGGGTATACTTCTTGAAGAACAAAGATGAGGTGTTTGATAAGTTCAAGGAATTGAAAACCTTGATGGAGAATCAAACTGACAAGAAGGTCAAAACATTCAGATCCGACAATGGTGGAGAATTCACCTCAGGTGACTTCAAGAAGCTTTGCAGTGATTCGGGGATTAAGAGGGAGTTTACTTCTCCTTATAATCCTCAATAGAATGGAGTTGCAAAAAGGAAGAATAGAACAATCATGGAAGAAGCAAGGGCAATGCTGCATGACCAGGATCTACCTATGCCTCTATGGGAAAAAGCAGCTAGAACAGATGTATATGTGCAGAATAGAACACCCCACAAGATACTGGACAACAAGACACCATAAGAGGTATTTTCTGGTAAGAAACCTAAAGTCGGCCATCTCAGAATATTTGGTTGTCCAGTATACACTCATGTCCCAAAGGAAAAGAGTACCAAACTAGATCCTTCAGGAAAGAAGGGTATCTTTGTGGGTTATAGTGAAAGCTCGAAGGCTTACAGAATATACTTTCCAGGGTTCAAGAAGATTGATGTCAGCAGGGGTGTAACATTTGATGAAAACTCAGCATTCATCAAATCAAGGAAGGCACCTATCGAAGTTTATGAAAAACCTAAGGAAACTAGATTTCAAGACACTACCATGACTGAAGCAATTCCATTAGTTGTTCGTGAGTTTGAAGATCCACAAGAACCTTTAGTTCCACCCCGTGAGGATAACTCTCACAAGAGGAAACCTGCATGGGCTAGAGAGCTCATTCAAGATGCAGAAAGATTTGGCATTCCAAAAGAAGAACACAAAGCAATGAAGAGAACTAGATCACATACCAGCTATGTTGCTTTACTCTGTGACATTATGAACAAAGAACCTTCCTGTTATGAAGAAGCAGCGGAAAAGAAAGAATGAAAGGATGCCATGGTTGAGGAATACCAATCAATAATGAAGAATGATGTTTGGGATGTTGTCCCAAGACCTAAAGAGAAGTCTGTTGTGACTTCCAAATGGATCTACAAAATCAAGCATGTTGTAGATGGCAATGTAGAGAAATACAAGGCAAGATTCAAAGCTTGTGGCTTCTCTCAGAAAGAGGGAATAGATTATGAAGAAACTTTTGCACCTGTAGACAGGTATACTTCCATCAGAATAATACTTTCCCTAGCTGTAGCAATGAAATGGAAAATACACTAGATGGATGTCAAGATTTCTTTCTTGAATGGTGTAGTTGAAGAGGAAGTATATGTGGAGCAGCCACTTGGTTTCGAAATACATGACAGGGAGTCATATGTGTGTAGATTGAAGAAAGCCTTGAATGGCTTGAAGCAAGCTCCCAGAACTTGGTATGGTAGGATGGACAGTTTCCTATCTAGTTTGGGCTTTACCAAGAGTAAAGCGGATTCCAACCTTTACTACAAGGTTGAGGAAGGGAATCCTATGATTCTACTCCTGTATGTGGATGACTTATTTGTAACAGGAGATGACAGATTGATTGCATATGCTAAGAGGAAGCTTGCTACTGAGTTCGATATGAAATATTTGGGAATGATGCATTATTTCCTAGGTATGGAGGTGTGGCAGAGTGCAGGTGGGATCTTCCTTGGTCAAGGAAAGTACACAGTAGATATCCTGAAGAGATTCGGGATGATGGATTGCAAGGCCATGGCCACACCTATGGCATCGAATCTGAAGATTCTATGTGATGGTTCATTTGAGCCGGTTGATGTCACTATGTATCGTCAAATGATTGGGTCCTTGATGTACCTGACAAACATGAGACTAGATATTTGCTTTGTGGTGAACACATTGAGCCAGTTCCTGATGGATCCGAGGAGTGTTCACCTAGTTGATATAAAGCATGTTCTGAGGTACCTGAAGGGTACAGTGGATTATGAACTCAAGTATGAAGTGAATCAAAAGTTTAACCTGCAGGGTTATGTTGATTTAGATTGGGCTGGCAGTGCTGCAGATAGGAAGAGTACATCTGGATGTTGCTTCAGTATGGGATCAGGTGTGATCGCTTGGTTCAGCAGGAAGCAGTCCTGCTAAGGAAGCAGTCCTGCTAAGGAAGCAGTCATGTGTAGCACTGAGTACAGCTGAGGCAGAGTATGTTGCAGCCTGTTTAGCTAGTTGTGAGGTAGTATGGCTTCGGAAACTACTGTTTGAGTTATTTGATCTCCCGTTGGACGCTACTGGTATCTTTTGTGATAACCAGAGCTGTGTGAAGCTGTTCGAGAACCCAGTGTTTCATGACAGGTCAAAACACATAGAGATCAAATATCACTATATCAGGGATATGGTGCAGAGAGGAGCTATGAATCTCATGTACATTGTGATGGACGAGCAGATTGCAGATGTGCTGATGAAGCCACTAGCTAGGGTGAAGTTCGAGTACTTCAGGGAGAGGCTCGATGTTCTTTAGATTGATGACACTTCGAGGAAGAAGTGATGGACACATTTGTAGAAGCCATTCCAAGCATGTTGGAAGGAGGATCCTTCACATGGCTATGGATGTAAGCGCTGGATGATGAGCATCAGGACGATGCTCCAGTTACTGCTCTATATATGCATCATGTTGGATGCTGGATATGATCAGTTGGATCATTTGTATGTATATGTATGTACGCATCATGTTGGATGTTGGATATGATCAGTTGGATCATTTATATGTATATGTACGCATCATGATTGGATGCTGGATATGATCAGCAGGATCATTTGTATATGTTTTGTATATGCATCATGTTGGATGCTTGGACCATGTATCTGTATGATCAGGTAGATCATGTATGTTGATATGTATCAGGTATGATTAGGTGGATACATTGTATGATCAAATGGATCATGTATGATGATATGTATCAGGTAGATACTTGGTATGCATCAAGTCGATGCATTAATGATTAGGATGATCATGGATGACGAGCTTTAGGATGTTGCTCCAAATGACATGCAGCAGGATGTTGCAGTGATGATGATCAGGATGATCATGTATACATCAGGATGATGTATGGTGAATATCAGGTTGATACTCTGTGGCCATAAACAGGTTGTGCAGATAAGCATATAATAGCGCCCTGAGAGGTTTGCAGATTCTCTTGCTAGGTTTTGTCGCAGGCATATAATAGCTCCCTGGGAGATTTGGAAAATGCTCTTTCGAGGTTTTGCTTTGGGAGGACATATAATAGCACCCTGGGAGATCTACAAATAGTCTTGCAAGGTTTTGCCACTGGCATATAATAGATCCCTGGGATATTTGGCAAATGCTCTTTCGAGGTTTTGTCGTATGGCATATAATAGCGCCCTGGGAGATCCGATAGTTTGAGCTGTGTGCTCGTAATAAGTCCTGGGATGCTCTTGCAAGGTTTTGCCATGACCACATGTAATATCGCCCTGGGAGATCCGATAGGTTGGGCTATGCTCCTGTAGTAAGTCCAGGGATGCTCTTGCAAGGTTTTGTGGTGACCACATATAATAGCGCCCTGGGAGATCCAATAGGTTGAGCTGTGTGCTCGTAATCAGTCCCGGGTTCTCTTTCGAGGTTTTGTGGTAGGGTCACATGTAATAGCTCCCTAGGAGATCTGATAGGCTAGGTTGTGTGCCTGTAATACATCTTGGGATGCTCTTGCAAGGTTTTGTGATGCACGTAATAATTCCTGAGGATTCCACAGTATGGCCAGTGATGACGAAGACCTGCAGGTGGTGGGCCTACATCCAGTATGAAAAAGGGCTGGCTATGTAGAACTTCCTATGATAAGTAGAGTCATAGATTGGTTGAGATAGCAGCAGCAGTGATGATGATGATGACGATGCATCGATGACGATGATCTAGAGAAGAAGACTTGTCTAGCAGAACTGTGTCGAGAAATACCTTCCTAGTTAAGAGGGAGTGTTGATGTATATGTAACTTCGGAATGTATTTCATCTATGTATTTCATATATATTTATTTTACCCTTATAAGAGATGTGTTATTGCTCTATAAGGAAGTGTCGTCATGTGTATTGACAAGTGTCGCAAGTGTATGTACTTGGTGAAGGGTTATTAGACCACCATGTGTGGGGTCGGCCCTGAAATATATATTATATGGTTGATATACCTAGCTAGACAAGTCGACCCCATAAGGTCACTGGGCAAACAAACTAGTATAAATAGAGATCGGGAGATCTCTATTTGGATCACTTAAAAACTCATACTTCTCTCACTCAGAAAGTGGCTCACTAGTGAGGAGGAGGATCATCTGCTACTAGGAGACTATCTCAGTGTATTTTGGTTGTACTTTGGTTGAGCCATTGCTCTCTCTATCTCTGAGGAAGTTGTGGGGTTTTTCACCTTAGGGTTCTCCCCATGGAAACTCTGTGTCTCTTGTCTCTCATGCTTTTGATTCTTGTGATGCTTGACATGCTTGATATGATTGTTATGCATTGATATATTGCACATGTTATTCTCTCAGTAAAGATCCTAGAGTATTGTGAATTAATGCTCAAAATTTAACAATCAGAAATATGAGTAGCGGTATTCTGACGGAGTGAGGTTAAAAGCTCGGTACCAGTTTCAGAAAGCTCGGTACCAGTTTAATACCGTATAGGTAGCTGGAAATGAGTCAAAAAGTTCATGGCAAGAGAGCCAAAATCAAGAAAAGAGTGGGGTGGCAACTCAATGTACCACTTGGCAGTCGAATCGGTGAGAGTCCTTTGAAACAATCTAAGACAAATCGAGTCGTCCATTAAGGAATTAGATGAACATAATAAATGGTAAGTAATCATGTGGTTTTTAGAATCTTCACCCAGCTTGCCGTCAAATTTTGAGATATCAGACGGAAGTTTCACCGGAATAGGTGGCCAATTAGTTTTGTGGTAAATGGGGTCGTTGGTTAAACGAGATAGGTCAGGTAGGTCCAAGGTAGCCAAAAAGGGCAATTGTGGATTAGGTTGCACATATTGATAATACAGATAAGGCATGTAAGGACCGGTATTACCGTAAGGTGTACCAAGAGGAAACTGGCCGTAGGGGGGTGTGCCGCCCGCACCATAAGGGGGTCCGCCACCATAAGGTGGTCCATTCCAATAAGGAGGGGGTCCACCTCCACCACCGGGGGGAGGTGGAGGTCTGCTGCCACCAACGGGAGGAGGTGGGGGTCCATAACCGTAATAAGGTGGTCCGCCACCGCCTCCTCTGGGAGGGGGTGGTGGACCACCTCGGCCGCCAAGAGGATGGGGGCCCCCACCACCTCCATCGCTGGAAGGATGAGGGTCTCCATCACTGCCACCGCCACCATAGTAATTAGGTCCTCCATCGCCTCCGCCTAGATGGAGTGGTGGACCACCTCCACTACCTGAAGGGAAATGTATTCCTCCACCATAATAGGGTGGTGCCCCACCGCCTCCATGTAGAGGGTGTGGTGGACCATTCCCGCCACTTCCAGAAGGGTGAGGGATATTGTTGGTAAAATGAGGTGGGCCTCCACCAAAGTTAGGTGGGGTCCCGCAGCCTCCAGCAGGAGGTGGGGGAGGACCGATCGGGGGTGGTGGTGCTTGAGGGATAATCGGTTGGGTTCCGTGTTTCAACACAGGCTGTTTCCCCCACGGAGTGTATGGATTCCCGGGATAAGGTATCACGTATGGTGCGTTTCAGGGATTAGATTGGCCTAGCACAGGGTTAACAGAACCTGGATATGCTTGAATCCATGAGGGTAGGGTTACATTGGATGGCCCCCCAACATGAGATAATCCCATGGTGGATGGTCTAGTGGGTTGGGAAGGTCTGATGGAAGGTCCATTGGGGATTCCACCGCCTACATTCTAGTTAGGAAATGGGGGTTTCCCCCCAGCCACAATAGGTTGACCACTATTCAAAGGTTGAACCAACGTAGGTTGTCGATTAGCTACTGTAGTAATAACATTACCAATGGGATAATCCGTGGGAATGGAATATCCTCCCTTTGAATTTTGAAGTGGGGGAGGAACTGGTAAAGTAATCATGGTAGTAACAGGTGTGTTGGATTGTTGTCCTTCCACCGGTTGGTTCACTTGAGGTGCAGGACTGGACTCTTGCGAGGGTTGACTAGTCTTATTAATGGTCTTGTGGTGGGAAGATTGTTTCGTTGATCCAAAAGATATCGGATGAATTGAGGTATATTTATACCCAGGTCTTTGTTCAAGACTTTGTCTTCGAAGTTCATTACCTTTAATACATAACCGATCCAAGCGTTCTTGAATAGGTGCAAATACTTTGGCGGGGTCAGGCATGTAGGAGGGTCTAGAGAACTTTGGAGTAGTCCAGTTGGGTGGTGATGCGATGGAAAAATGAGCCACTGGGTGACCAATAGAAGATGTCCAGTAAGTTGCTGAAGGACCAATCGCTATAGGGTATTCCTAGAGTTGGTTTATTCATTCCAACGATCTAGTTTCTCCCAGGTTGATGGGAGAAAGGTCTTGTGAAGTGGGGATCTATGCTCCTTCATCCTGTGGGGGATGAGAGGTAGGTGAATCCGGAGGAGTTTGTGGAAACAAAAGTCCTCCAACATTCAGAGTGGGGTTTTCCACTTTAGTAACTACGACCATGTTACACTGATCCATTCTTACCCTCGAAATAACCTCCCAATTAAGGGGATATTCGGGTGATAAGTTTAAGATCCTACGGGATCTTCTCCAGGGAAAATCCTCCAGAGCGTCAGGAAAGTCATCCAGAGTGGCTGAAACAACGTTTCTCCTAAGGGAAATCTAAAAATAAAAGCAGTCCAGAAAAACTTACTCAAACTAAGGCAACAAGTAGACTTATGTGACAGAGTGGATTCAAAAGTCCGGAACCTCATGGGATTATCAAGGCATCGCAAACCGTGATATACTGCAGGGTCCAACAATATGACGCGACAAGGAGGATTGGGACCATACCCTTGCATGCATACCCGATTACCTGGATAGTACATGCATGCTAATCTCCCCGAGTGTTGTTCTCGGTGTATTGCTTTGCCAAGATGGGAAAATGGTTAACTCAGTTGGTTTTAGGAATCCTAGTGGTGTCTCCCGATATACGCAAGGTACGTGGGAGCTCAAATCCATAGTGGTGATGTCTAATGCACAACCGTTCAGCAAGAGACCTTCCGATATACTACTGAGTACGTGATACACCCTTCGATATATGCTAAGTATGGATTACGGTACTTGGTGGGTACATGAAGGAGCTCAATATACCGATAAGTACATGGAAGACTACAATACCCCTGGGATAGAGTGCTGGCAAATAACGATAGCTGCCATGCTAATGACGTCGGAACACGTCTCTAACTTACACACAAGTTGCTAAAAATTTTACCTAGTTCTACCGTTAATTTTATCTTGGACGGTTAGGTGAATGTATGAGGTGTGTACATAATCAGAAGCATAATGCAAGTCCTAGCTACATGCACGAAATATTCTTTTCTTTCAATGAATTATAGCTATGGGAAAGAGAAATCTTTTTCTCTCCAATGAGATTGCCAAAACAACACAATCCCAATTCAAACGAAACTTGACTACGAAAGTATTCTTTTCTTTTTTAACGAAACACAAAAAATCACAACACTACTATCCAAATCACAGCATTTTCCCTTTTCTTTTTCTTTTCAAAGCAAAACAACACTAGGTAATGAAAAGAGAGAATTCTAAGATGGAGTATGCAAGCTTTTCAATTTCACTTTCAATGGCCTAAAAACAATGAAAAATAAAAAATGCACTTATCTTTCCCTAGCATGGAAATACTTTTGCAAAATTGGAAGTGTAGCTTGAGTCTTTCAAGAAGATGAGCGATCCATATTTCAAGAAAAAAAAAATGATCATACATTCATTCAATTTTCCAAAAGATTAATAAACGAAACAATCTAATGCAAGAACATTTTTCTTTCACAAAAACACTCAAGAAATGATGGGAAAGAAGCACTTTTTAACTTTTTGATAAATGCATCAAAGAATAAACTTGATAACAATTGAGCTTTTGGATCTAAATGAACGAAAAGAAAACACTACTTGCAACACTTGGTGCACTCAGAAAGCTCAAGAAAAGACAAGCACTCAATCAAGCTGAAAGACACACTTAACTCAAAATCAGACAATACCAAGCAAACCAATCAAGCAAAGCTCAAACAATGATGAAAACAAGGTCTGGAATCTGATCTAATGCAATGATTAGATCAGGAATAGAAGGAAGGGAATGCAAGGGTGAGTGAATGAAGGTGGAGGAGACAAGAGTATCCACCACTACCTAACTTCAAACTTGTCCAAAATGGAACCCAAAATCAATCCAAATAAAACCAAACACTTGACACACAAATCAAAGGTGGGATCTCTGGCTAGATCTTGCAGCACAGAGGGAGTTCATACAACAAACCAAAGTTCAGACTGACAAATGGAGAGGGGATTCCTGCATGACAAATTTTGACAAATCAGCGCACTCTGTGCTTGTACACAGTGCAACGCCATAGTTCACCAATGCGGGAAGTGAGATGATGTCGTAGTTTACCAATGAAAGGGATGCGACTAGTGACTAATAGGTAAAGAATAGAGGCCAGAAATGACACAGTGTCACTTTGTTTCCACTAACCAGGTGAAGGCGAGATCTAAGTCCAAAAATGAATCAAATCTCCAAGCAATGAACCATGGAATGGTTTGAAAATGAGTTGTATAAACTCAGAGGAAGTAAATTAGAGTCTTCAATATAAAGATATGATAGTGAAATAAACTTACGAAGCAAATGACAAATAGAAGGCTTGTGTCAAGCAATCAACTGAAAATGACTCTCAGGCAATTATAGAATCAGACATGTACGTCCCCAGTATGGTTGTTGGGTCTAGGTTGAGTTAAAGTTTTGGGAAGGACCCTTTTGAGGAAAGCAGGGAAAGCTGAGCTGAGCGCAGCTCAGAAACACAATTTTGGCTAAGTATTGAGGATGCTGCGAAGTTGCACGCAGCATCCATCTTTTGACGAGACTGCGGAGTTGCGTGTAGCATCGATGTTTTGGCCGTGATGCGAAGACCAGTACTGCGCAGAAGTAGTGTTGCGGAGTTAGGAGGCCACGTGGAGCTAGAAAAGTGGTGTGCTGGACAAGTATCAAGTGTAGTAACCAGCCCAACCAATAGCAGCCATTTTTGGAAAGATACTTCAGGATTGCCGAGTGGCGGACATAGGCAAAACAGGAAGGCGGCCACGTGTGGGTTGTTAAGGAAATCGACGTTTGGCACACGCAAAAGGTAAAACCGTTAGAGAGAAACGGTTCGGCAGAAGCAGCCTGCAGGCACGCGTGCGATAGGAAGGCCAATAGCGACAGAATGAGGACGTGGAGATCTGACATGATCAAGCAGACACTACCAGGAGCCAGCAAGCTGGTTTGGAAAACCGACGCAGTTTTGGAAACCCTTAGGATTTTGGGTTCTAGGTCTTGAACATTGTACAAACATGACCTTCGGGCATGATCTATTTAAGAAGACATATTGTATGCGATGGGGGTTCACTTTGTGGGCTGTTCTCTTGCTGTATTATTGTTATTCTTTTGTAGTTGCTGAGAACGTAAGGAGATAATCTTTTTGTATTGTAAAATCTCTCTGAGCTAAGAATATTGTAAAGGCTCTATAGCTGTGTGTGCAGAGACCTAGCCGAGAGAAGGAAGAGTTTGCAGCTGAGTGCGCAGAATAAGAATGGTTTCCCCATCCCTTTTGAAAGAAATATATTACCAACCGTTCTTGTGGACGCAGCTTTCCATCCGGGGAAGTGAACCACGTTAAATCCTGTGTTACGTGATAATGTTTATGAATGAATGACCGTCTGTATTTTCTGTAGAATGAATGCTTGAATTTTTCCTTGCATGCTATAATATGAGAACTTTGATATGCATTTACCAATAGGAGAAGTTTGGGAATGATATGCTAGGTTCCACGGAAGCAGATGAATGGTGAACACTTCAATTCTATGTTAAAGCCATGAATAAGTCATTTAAGTATAATTACTTTCTTAACACAGTAAAGGAACGCAACACAGTTAATCATGTTTATCATTTTAGGTCATGTTGTAATAATCCAAGTTCTTGACGAATGCTAGAAAGATAGCCAGTAAGTGCCTGAATGAATGGATGAGTGATATTCATTTCAGTGCCTTAGCGGTTCTGGGATTTTCCAATTAGAGGATAATTGTGGGTGATTTGCAGTCCTAGTAGAAGATTCGCAGCAGTAAGAAACCCTTGGTGTGGCCCGTAGGGTTTCCTGCATCGCGTGGTACTGGTCACAGCATAGATCCTACTGCGTACCGCATCAATTTGCCCGCAGCGCCGTCCTTCTGTCCTGTGCTACGCAACCTATTCAGATAAACAACTCATCATTTACTGTGGAAACCTGATTCTATAGTACCCCATAGAGATACACCTTGGGTGAGACTTCAACCTGCTCATAGGTTGTTGCCAAAGGGCCGGTGCAAAGGGATTTTGTTGGTCAAAGGGAGAACCACAAAGAACCTGGGTCTATTTGAAAACCTCTGGGTCAGTTTAAGCCAACAAATGGTTCCATTGTCACGCTAGAATCCATGATGAGTTGAAATGGTTTCGTTGAGTTGCAATCACGATGTGTGAAGAAGAATATCAGTTCCCTAAAGGATCTGACTATTGGCATCTCGAAAAGACAGAAATCCAAGCTTGGTGGGATAAGATCATAAGCGATTTTAACAGACAAGAAAATAGACATCCGCGTCTAAGCGACACATAGTGGTCGGATAGATATCTGTTAGATGACATTCACGATATCTTTTGGGCATCATTTCCAAATGAGTTGCATGCGTGGATCTCGCGGCTTGCAAAGAAGAAAAACTATTTCCAAGGAGGAGTTCCTACAGAGTGGACTCCCAAGATCACAGTGCAGGTTAAAGCATTAGATAGCCCGTTGTCATGTATAGTTGATTATTGGGTCGATCATATGCTAGAAGGATTTGTAAGAGAATTTGCTGTAGACACACTCAAATCCTACAGCCAAGCAGAAGCAAATTTTTTCATAGGATTCCACGGTAAGTTTCTGAACAATCTCAGTCTATACATTAAGATGTTGTTAGCTGAGAAAGGTGTTCTAAGAATGCATTAGTATGCTTGAAGTTTGTCATGATAAACAATACATATATTGATTCTGACAAAGAGACACATACTCTTAGAAGTGGTAAGAGATATAAAATTAAAAAAGATCCGAAAGGCCCTAAACTTCATATAGATACTGAGATCCCCTGCGATCTTGATAGCGAAGTTGCACAACCATTTACCCCTGTGAATGTGTCGACTACAGAAACCGCGCCACCCTTATCGCAGAACCCACCCACTACACAGCCCACCCCATAGAAGAATCAGCCTAGTCCATCTCTCCCGATAGTCCCATTTGTATTTACTGCGCAGATCCCTTTATAGTAGTCACGCACTAATCCCGACGCCCCACCACATAGTAGCACAATGGAAAACACTGATATGAAACTGCCAATATTCAGAGGAACTGGCCTAAAAGACCCTGATCAGCATTGGTTCCTTTGTGAAGCTACATGGAGTGTAAGACAAATCCAGGACGATGTTGTGAAACAAGCACAGCTCATCACCACTTTCAGGGATAGAGCACTACATTGGTTTATGAAATACTCTACCGTATAGCCGAGAACCCTCGCAGAAATTAAAGTCGCGCTGGTAGCAGAGTTCAAGAAACCTAAGTCCGAGTCTCAGTGTATAACTGAGCTGAAGGAAATAAAATAGACACCAACTGAAACAATCTGGGAATTTGATCAGAAATTTAAGACCTTACTAGACCAAGTAAGTTTTGTTATACCACCAGAACAACATAAAGAATGGTTCATTGCTGCACTAATACCTCATATCAGATTACCATTGATGTAGTAGAAGGTTCTACCCCAGGCAGAGGCCTTGGAAATTGCAATGAAGCTGGAAGCTTCGTCGATTGGTGATACTAGTTCTGGGATGTCTCAGATCCAGAACCAGTTGACCACCCTGACACTTGAACTACAAAGTATGAAGAATGGTAAAGAACAAAGATATGAACCTAGACAGGAGGTCTGGTGTACAAGTTGTAAAGGAGAAGGTCATGACCGCGAGCATTGCCCTCTATTCCGCAACTATATTAACAGTGGTGCGCCTAACCCATTAAATCAGAATTAGGCCCCATGGTGTGAAATTTGTAGAACCACAAGACATAGACCTGAAGACTATTACCTCATCCAGAAATATGTGAAAAATCCTAAGAATTTATACTGCAATTTCTATAAATTAGTTGGACATGATGAATCCAACTGCCACGCATATGAATTAATGAATGAAAGAAAACGGGATATGGACTCAATGCGAGGCGCTGGCTTGCACCACGTACAAGAAGATACCCAGCCAAAACAAGAAAATGAACAATATGACCAAGGAGGATACAGAGGTGGTGGTGGTGGATACCGTGGCAGAGGAAGAAATGCTGGTCCGACACAAGGAAGAGGCCGCAGCCAAGTCATTTGTTATAACTGTGGCCAACCCGAGCACGTATCTAGAGATTGTGTTAACCCATGTATTACGTGCAATTATTGTAAATCATTTGAGCATGTCATTGAAGATTTCCCAGTATTAGAGGTGGAAATGCAGAAGAGAAGATGAACAGAGGCTCCAAATCCAAACGTTCAGTGGATCGCAGTAGAGAATAGACCAATGGATCCAAGCATTAATGTGGTCACGTGCAGTGGCGCTGAGACAGGCCATGATAGAGGAGCAGAAGATTCAACATCAGGGGAAGCACATAAGAAGAAGGACCCCCTTGAAATAGTATGGATAAGGAAAGATCTAGGAAAAACACCCCCTCTTAACCTACAGAAGAACAAGGAGGTCTTCATTGACGCGCGGGATACCTTTAGAGAACCAGTGGATAAGTCATCAAGGATCCCGCTGCATAGTGAAACACTGCATGTTGAAGACATGCCGGCTCCGTATGACAAAACAAGTACTGCGACAGATGTCCGTACTTCTATTGTGCAGTTCTTGCGAAGCTGCATGAAGTTACTAAAAAGCGAAAAAGCCATAGTAGAGCTCCAGAAGCTTATCAGCCAGTATGAACCTCAGATTGCAATAGAGACTCTAGATAGCGCTCTACATCATATAAGGAAGCACAAAAGAACAGGCCGAGAGATGAGGCTTACTGCGCAGATAGGAGATTTTGAAATGGATGAAGTCATCCTTGATCTGGGATCAGAAGTGAATGTCTTGACTAAGCAGACATGGCAGCAGATGGGTCAACCAAATTTGCTCTGGTCACCTATCCAATTACGAATGGCTAATCAGGAGAAGGTCATACCTTTTGGCCACTTAGCTAATGTAGTAGTTGACATTGACAGAGTACAAAGTCATGCAGACTTTGAGGATATTGAAATTGTGGATGATAGTCAACCTTCTCCAGCAATATTGGGAATTGATTGGGCTATGGATAACTTGGCTATCATAAAATTGAAGACAAAGAAGATGATATTTGAAGGGAAGCATCTTAGGGTCATCGTACCATTAGATCCTAAAGATGGTGATAGATACAGTGAGCTGATTCAGGAGGAATCCCAAGCAGAAGACTTAGACCGACTATACCAGCTAACTGCGAACAGGGAAGACTACATTAATCCTACTGCAGGTGGTACGATCAGCTGGCGATGTGACACTTCTTGTATCTTTGACTCAGATATAGGACTAGAGAATTGGTAAAGTCGCATGCATGAAGTATCAACAAGAAGATGTGCGCAGGTTACAAAATCACTACGCTGGATCGGAAAAGAGGTGAGTCCTATTCCCACATATGATGGTTCTGCTAATGTTTACAGTTTCATAAGGGAATATACTGCAGCTATACTAGATGAGCATAGACTTCCAGCTTTAGATATCGCATTGCATGATACACCTGCCAGATGGTGGAATACACATAAGAAAACATTGACCACTTGGGATCAATGCAGAACTAAGATGCAGATCCGATTCGCCGAAAAGGTTACTTTAGCTTTTGAAAAGTATAATGGACAGACAAACCCTAGTTAGCACATTGAAATCTGTTCAAAGGCATGGGTGGAAAGACCACTTACAGAATGGGTACATTTATTTGTACATACATTGGATGTGTGTATCCCAGAGAAATGGTACCTCAACTTGGAGTTGCACAGTGAACTCACTAATTGGGAGCTGCTCACTGCGAACTTCCGGAAGGACTTCAGTTTTGAAGATGAGAATCCATTAATCCATGAAGCATTATAGCTAATCAAGAAGTGCATATTCCAGGATGACTGTCTTCATCAAAACATAACATTGCAAGAGTTTTTTGGGACAGAGTGTGTTCCTGTGCACCTACAGTTAGAATGGAAGGAACATGAAGAGCACTTGATCGGGTGTTACAACTTAGCTGAAGATACCAATGATACAAATGAAGATGATGAGGACAACCCGCGCAACATAGATATACCAGAATCAGAAGGCACACGTGAGGTAGAAGGACCTTCGTTGGAAATCCCAGTTATGAATGGACCAGTAAAAACGCAAAAAGTGAACATTGGTACAGACAAAGAGCCGAAGTTCGCATCAATAGGAGATTATTGGGACGATCAAACTATTGCAGAGATAGTAGATACCTTACATGAGTATGAGGAACTATTTCAAACAAAATTTACAGAGATGAAAGGAATTTTGGGAGACCTAGGGGTCATGAAAATACCTTTAAAACCAGGTTCCAAGCCTGTCAAGCAGAGACCATACAGATTGAATCCGCGCTATAAGGAAAAAGTCCGTGCAGAGCTAGACAAGATGCTAGAAGCAGGAATCATAGAACTAGTTGAAGAACCCGAATGGATTAGCCCCATGGTTGTTCAAGACAAGAAAGCAAAAGGTGAGATTAGGATTTGTGTGGATCTCAGAGAGCTGAACAATGCTTCCATGCACGACCCATTTCCCACTCCATTCAAAGATGAAGTGCTTGATAACGTTGGAGGAAATGAGGCATATTCTTTCACTGATGGTTTCTCTGGTTATCATCAGATCAGGATTGATCCTACGGATAGGCATAAGACGACATTTGCTACAGAATGGGGGTCATTCCAGTACACCGTCATGCCTTTTGGGCTGAAGAACGCACTTGCCATATTCTCTAGAGTCATCGTCGCAGCATTTAAAGATTTTATGCATAAGTTTTTAGAAGCGTATTTTGATGATTGGGTTGTATTTGGTCTATTGAAAAATCATTGCATGAATCTCCGCATGATTCTCGAGAAGTGTCGACAGCATCAAATATCCTTGAATTTGAAAAAGTGTATTTTTTGTGTGCCTTATGGAATTTTACTAGGCCACATTGCCTATAAGCAAGGATTGATGGTAGACCCTGTGAAATTTGCAGTTATTGCAAACTTACCAACACCAAATTCAGTCAAGATGTTGCAATCTACATTAGGCCATACTAGATATTACAGGAAATTTATTAAGGGTTATGCACAGATAACCGCAACAATGGAAAAGCTGCTGAAGAAAGACACACCATTCATTTGGAATGCAAAATGCGAATAGGGTTTTGACACATTAAAAGAAAAGATGGTCACTGCGCCAATCCTAGTCTTTCCAGACTGGACAAAGCCATTCCATGTCCATGTTGACGCATCATGTATTGCCCCGGGGATCGTGTTAGTTCAGCCAAGAGAGGGAGGTGTTGACCACTCTATTGCATTTTCTAGCAGAAAGATTTCGACAGCAGAAAAGAACTATACTACTACTGAGACGGAAGGCCTTACGATGGTATATGCCCTACAGAAATTTAGACACTACTTGCTGGGATCGCACTTCCTTATGTTTACTGACCATTCTGCGTTGAAATATTTGGTCAACAAGCCAGTGTTAGGGGGACGCATATGCCGATGGATATTGTTGTTCCAAGAATATGACTTTGAAATTATTGTCAAGCCAGGTAGACTGAACTTGGGACCTGATCATCTGTCAAGGATCGAGTCAAGAGAGGAGCCGAAGAATATTGAATACAGTCTGCTTGATGCACAGTTAATTAGTATACAAGTTGCTGATGATTATTACAAGGATATCATTAACTTCCTAACCATAGGGCTGGCACCCCAGGAATTCTCGGTCCAACAGAAAAAATAGTTAGTGGTGCGCGCTATGGACTTCACCATAATTGCAGGTCATTTATACAAACTTGGGCTGGATGAAGTCCTCCGCAGGTGCGTACTCGATCATGAGAAGCCATTTATTCTAGCCAACGCACACTTAGGAATTGCGGGAGGTCACTATGCAGGAAGGGATACTGCGCAAAATATATTGCGTGCAGGGCTATGGTGGCCTACGATCCATAAAGATGACAAAGAACATTGTAGGAACTATGATGTTTGTCAGAGGACAGGAAAACCATCACGCCGAGATGAGATGCCATTAAATCCACAGTTGACACTGCAGCCATTTGAAAAATGGGCAATAGAGTTTGTGGGTGCTATAAACCCACCAGGAAAAAGAACGGGTGCAAGGTATATCATTACTACTACGGATTACCTCACCAGATGGGCAGAAGCAAAACCAATTAAGGACTGCAGCGCATTTTATTTTTGAAGAAATACTTACCAGATTTGGCTGTCTGAAGATTTTGATGAGTGACCAAGGTACTCACTTTTTGAACAAGAGGATTGAGATGCTTACAGAAGAAATCTACAGTCATCATCAGTGCAGTACTCCATACCATCCATAGGCGAATGGTACTGTAGAGGCTTTCAATAAAATATTGGAGAACGCACTCACTAAAGTGTGCAATGTAAATAGAAACGATTGGGATCTGCACGTCTCATCTATGCTATGGGCATACAGGACCACATGCAAGAAATTGACAGGACAGACACCATTTCGGTTGGTTTATGGGAAGGAGGCTATAATGCCTATGGAATACATTGTCCCTAGTTTGAGAATCGCTGCATTTACAGGGATGGCAGACTGTGAAGCTCTAGAAGAGAGACTATTACTCCTACTAGGCTTGGAGGAAGATCGCTTCATTGCAGGCTTCCACCAGTAAGCTTAGAAGGACCGCGAGAAAGCATGGCATGATCGCCATATAAAGAACAAGTGTTTTCAGGTAGGTGATCTAGTCCTCCTGTATGATAGCAAATTCATGAAATTCCTTGGTAAATTTAAGATGCATTGGCTTGGCCCATATACTGTGATGCATGTTACTAACACTGGTGCAGTCCAGTTAGCCAATTTAGCTAGTGATACTTTGCCAACTTTGATAAATGGAAGCAGGCTAAAGCTATACCATGATAGCATTGCTTCGCAGAACCCTGAATAATGAGCAAAGGAAGGAAGTTCTAAGTGTCAAGTATAGTTGAAAGTGGACACTAGAAAGGTAAAGGAGTCTGTACATGTATGATAAAAGGAAAAAGGTATGATAAGAAGAATGTTCTATGCACCGCGCAGCACTGTTGAAGCTACGTGGAAGAAAAAACCAAAAAAAAGAGAGAAAATAATAGAAAAAGAAGAAGAAAAATAGATAGAGTGGAAGCCGCGCAGTTGGAAATTTTTGGCACTGCGAAGAAGCCACGCAGTTGGAAATTTTTGGCACTACGAAGTAGCCGTGCAGGGTTGCAGATGGCTTGTTGTTCAATTCGACACAGCACCTAGAGAAAAATAGTTGTTGCATGGCTTTTCAGAAAAATAGCTGTTGGATGACCGTTGCAGCAACTGCTTCAGCATTTAAAGAAAAGATAGCCGTTCTGAGCACGTTGACGATAGAAAAGATCGAAAGATCTACTCAAATTCACCAATGGACACCACATTAAATGCTTATCTAGCTGTTGAAGGGCGTGTGAGAGGGTCTGTTGTGCCTATAAATAACACCATTGGGAGACTCGTAGGTGTTACCAAGCACTTAGAATTTTCTTGCGAATTAACCTCTCTAAGCTAGTAGCCATCTATAGTCTGTCTACCTTAGCCACTACCTCATTTGTGAATGTCCGAACCTTCCTTTAGAGAAGAAGAACTAACCCTTGAAGAAGCACTGAGGATCTTTCAGCAAGGAGGGATTCAACAGTTAATGAAAACTCCAATTAAGAAGGTAGCCATAGAACAAGGAGAAGGATCCTGCATATCACCAAGAATTAATCCCACGATGCAGGAAAAACCAAAAGATAAGGGAAAAGTTATAACTACACCTCGATCCAACATCATAAAGTTGGGATCTTCAGCATAGAAAGCACCAGCCTTTCAGATAGAACCTTTGAAGATGACACCTGAATATATCTCTCCGTGGGCACTGAATGCCCCTGTGTTTAAATTGCTCAAGAATGTGAGATATGACATCCTGATGTTGCTTATGTCAAATCATGTAAACGTTGGTAAGAATCTGCTAGGAAAGATAGAAGATTGTAAATGGGAGGATTATGACCTCTTGGGAATGAAGAAAGATGAGCCGAATGTTCCCAAATACCCGGATTTTCAACCAGACCAGTATATGTGCTGGAAAAAGGACGCCAAGGGAACTCTGAACTTGGTAGTTGACAATTGGTTAGCACCTGTCGTTCAGTCAGGGCTACTGAAATTACTGAGATTGCCACATTTTGACCATTCCCCAGAACTGAATATCATGGTTCGCACACTCATGGTGCGAATCCAGCAAGGTTATCTGTGGCTAGACAGAAACATGGATATTAATATTGATTTGATCCACCGCATTACCGGGCTAAGCAATCGTGGTAAGGATTCGAAGCATTTCTTCCAGGGGAAGAGCAAAGAAAAAGAGGTTGTTGAAAAGATGAAGAAGACCCACTCTGTGATAAAGGGAAAAAGAGGATTCCCGACAGAAGACATAGAGGACTGAGCAACAAGATTTGTAACGCAGTTGCTCGCAGGCAAGATGCTCAAAACAGTTAGGCCTTCGGAGGTGCCTATGAGCGCAATACTCCTTGGTGCCGCAGCGGCCGAAGGCCACAGCTTCAATTGGTGTCAGTTTCTGTTGAATGAGTTCCTTGAAGAACTCAATGACACCCAGGTGAATGGCGACCAGTTCCATTTCACCTGGCTCATCATCCTGATCGCTTTGTGCGAATGGAAGGAGCTACGAGATTATGCGAGTGTCATTATGGATACCAAGGATCCTAGAGGGTTTAAGTTCATCAACCTCTGGGAAAACACAAATCCAGAGCACTAGCATGCAACCGCAAAAGTCTTTTACCAGTACTATATTCAGTTGCACGACGCAATCACAAAGACACCCCGCATCACAAAGCAGGTCACGGCGAAGTATATCCACATCATCGACTTTGAGGCGGATATGAAATGTATATTCATATCACCGAAAGCACAAACGAGGAAACCAGAGTGGTTCCTAGGAAAGTACATCATGTACAAGCAGGATATTGAGGACCTCATGAAAGCTTGGCTAGCAGAGTTTCACGTAGAGGTCATGGACATGGAGACAGATTCAGCAGAAGATGAGCCGATCCCGCTCTCATGCCCTATCATTGAAGAAATAGGGAAGAGAAAAGAAGATGAGACTTCGGAGAAGCCAAAGTCAAAAAAAGAGGTGAAGGCTACAAAGATTCAATTGGAGGCAATCTTCAATGATGATGACTATGAGATGATAGCCAAAACAATCTTAGAGCAGATGAAGGAGATGATGGTGGCTAAAGAAAAGAAGGACAAGGTCATCCACGATGACCTGCACCAGACGGGGCTTGCAATGCAAGGCCTAATGAAGAAAATGGATGATGTCCAGAAAAGCCTTATTGTGCTGCAGGAAGCAGGGGCTGAAAGGAGGTCGGTAGGAACCTCGCAGCAAGGAAGCCAATAGCTAGAAATAACGCTGTTGTCGAAGACTAGGATTGTCCATGTGGACCCATTGGCTGTTGTGTTGCCAATAGTAGAGCAAGTGGCCTTGGACACAAAGGGAGTCGAGAGGGTAGAGCTTGACTTAGCCAAAATCCCTTTGCCAGGATTGCACTTCATCCACACGCAGATCGTGGAGGAGATGCATGAACGGACGGTTGAAGCGATGAAGTTATAGGTAGAACTCACCGCAACAAACAGACAAATTCAGCAGAAGGCAGAAGTACAGCTACACAATGAGCAGGACCACCGACAGAATTTGGAGACCACCATATCCAATTTGGCAAAGGATATTAAAGACATAGAAATCCAGGATGATCCTGCAGACATAGTTCTGAGCATCAGAGATAAGGTAAGATCCTTGCAGTCAAAGATGCAGGACAAGGAAATTTATTATGAGGCCGATATTGCTACATTGAAGGAGAAGCTAAATAAGCAGGTGCCATTAAATGAACAACAGGTCAAAGAGCAAGCAGTGAGCACTACCTTGAAAAGCATCGCAAGTGAGATGGCTAAGTTCCAATCTCTCGTGGATAAGGTTTCACAGGCAATCGCGACCCTTGAAGAGGATCAAGGGTTGCTGCAGGTCAAGACCGTGGTACAAGAAAAACAGACCGCACTGGACAAGTTGAATGTAGAGGTGAAAGCTCTGCCACCTAGAGAAAGGCTGCTGAGATACAAGGAGATATCCATCTTAAAGAAATAAGTACAGGAATTAGGACAAAAAGAGACTGATATGGATAATCAGTCATAGTAGCTCCTGGAGAATGCCATGGCGGTGTCGCAGCAGTTTGAAGATAAGTTAATAGAACTGTACGATAACCAGGAGCAGGTACAAGATCAAATTAGATAAGAAATAACTCCAATACTGTTTGAGACAATTAAACAGGTTGAGGAGGATACAAGAGAAGCAGTGGTGCAGTTGTGTGGTACATAAGACGAGTTCGCGGCCAAGTTCATCCCACCGATTGCGGCGCAGAGTGAGACAGCTGAAACAATCAGTGGCTCGGGGACGAGCCACATGTAAGTGTTAGGGGAATGTTGTGCCCAGGTTGAGTTAAAGTTTTGGGAATCACCTTTTTGAGGCAAGTAGGGAAAGCTGAGCTGAGCGCAGCTCAGAAACACAATTTTGGCTAAGTATTGAGGATGCTGCGAAGTTGCACGCAGCATCCAACTTTTGACGAGGCTGCGGAGTTGTGCGTAGCGTTGATGTTTTGGTTGTGATGCGAAGACCAGTACTACGTAGAAGTAGTACTGCATAGTTAGGAGGCCATGTGGAGCTAGCAAAGCGGTGTGCTGGACAAGTATCAAGTGTAGTTACCGGCCCAACTAGTAGCAGCCATTTTTGGAAAGATACTTCAGGATTGTCGAGCGGCGAACGTAGGCAAAATAGGAAGGCGGCCACGCGTGGTGTTGAATATTGTAACTTCTAAGAATATTATATTTGTATATTATTTATTCCAGAGATGTTCCATACCTCTGAGGTGATTCTATTATGTAACCGGAGATGTTTATTCCTCCGAGAAGTTGTGGTAACTAGGGTTATTAGACCCACCATGTGAAGGTCGGCCCTGAGATCATATTTTAGGGGTTATTAGACTTCTCAAGGAGAGGTCGGCCCCATTAGGTATTTTTGGTGGTCGGGAGTTAGTATAAATAGAGGAGGTGAACTCCTCATTAGACACACTTGCTCACTTGAGAAAAGTAGCGCACTTGTCTGGGAGATTTGCTAAGGAGGAGAAGAAGGAGGGAGCACATCTTGTATTTTGGTTGATCATCTTATTGAGGAAAGATTTGCTAGGTTTTCTACCCCATGAGGGTTTCCCAGGGTAAATCTATGTCTATCTTGTGATTATGCTTCTTTCAGTGATCTTTCTAGTCTATTTGGTTTAAACTTAACATGGTATCAAAGCTAAACTGAATAGGACATCTTTCACAAGGTAAGAATCTCTCTCTCTCTCTCTCCGGTGAATTTTTTGGTTTCAGCAAAAGGTTGGTATTATTGAAATCTGATTACATGGCTGGATAGCCCTTCTCAAGACCAATCTTTTGAACCCTAGATCGAACTTTTTGGTTGGGTAGAACTCCGGGAGAGTCAAACCCTAATTCTACCAAAAGTGCGATAAAACAGAAATTGGTTTCAACAGAAAGTTGGTATCGTTGAAAACTGATTACATGGCTGGATATCCCTTCTCAAGACAAATATTTTGAGCCCTAGATCGAACTTTTTGGTTGGTTAGAACTCCGGGAAAGTCAAACCCTAATTCTACCAAAAGTGCGATAAAATTCTATCTCAGGTTCGGGAAAAGTAAAAGGTAACTTTTTAGGTAAGTCTACTCTGTCTCTTGGACTTCCCCAAGAGAAGATGGCTCCAAACACTAAGCTTGAAGACAAGCTAGAAGGTATAGAGAATTTTTGGGCATGGAAATACAGAATTGGTCTCATTCTTGAAGAGAATGATCTTGCTCATTATATCAAGGATGAAGTTGCAGAACCAGAAGGAGATGAAGCCAAAGAAAATCATAGGAAGGATTTGATTAGGGAAAAGAGAATCATAGCTGATTCTATTAAAGACCACTTGATTCCCCAAGTGGCCTCCAAGAAGACTTCAAAGGAAATGTATGATGCCCTAGGAAGAATGTATGAAGGAAAGAACATCAATAGGAAGATGAACCTAAGGACTCAATTGAAAAGTACCAAGATGCACAAATGAGAATCCATTCAAGACTACTTCTCAAGGGTCTCACAAATCAAGGAGCAACTAGATGCAATTGGTGATACTCTTGATGAGGATGAACTTGTGATGACTGCTCTCAATGGTCTCACTAGACCTTGGGAATCATTCATACAAACCATGTGTGCCAGAAAAGAGAGCATGAAGTTTGATATAGTATGGGAGGATTGTGTTCAAGAAGAAGCTAGGGTAGCCAATAGAGAAGCTCTTCTCAAAGAGGATGACCAAGCTTTGGCCACCCATACCAAAAGAAGAAGAATGGGTCATCTCAAGAAAGTTAACCACAAAGGATCTAAACACTTCTCTAGACCTAAAAAGAGAAAAGGACCCAATCCAGTAAGAGATCTTTCCACAGTCGAATGATACAGTTGTCATAAACTAGGACACATCTCCAGATTTTGTCCTTCACAAAAGAAGAAGTTTGTCCACAAAAGACACCATGCACATATGGCAGAAAATGATAGTGAAGAAGAAGAAGAAGAAGAGGTAGAGGTAAAGCCTATAAAGAAAAGATATAAAGTGAAGAAAGAAGATCCAGAAGAATATGTCCTATTCTCTGCACTCTCTGGATCTGTATCTCCTGGAGAAGATACATGGCTCATTGACAGTGGTGCTTCTAAGCACATGACAGGTCAAAGAAAGACTTTCTCAAATCTTGAAGAAAATTCTTCTACACAAAAGGTATCTCTAGGAGATGACTACCAATATCCCATCAAAGGAATTGGTGAAGCTAGCTACAAGCTAGATTCTGGAACACCTTTGAAGATGAAAGAGATCTTATATGTACCAGGTTTAAAGAAGAACCTACTCTCTATCTCAGCACTAGATAAGAAAGGTTTTAGAGTAGCTTTCATATATGGACAAGTACTCATGTGGTCCAAAGGAAATACAATTAAAGATGCAGTTGTCATTGGTGAAGAAGAAGGAGGTCTCTATAAGCTCAAGGGTCATCCAGAAGCTGCCCTTGCTCATGAGATCTCTAGCCCCAGTGAGCTATGGCATAGAAGATTAGCTCACATCAACTATAAAGCCTTACCCTATGTAAGCAAGGTAGTCATAAGATTACCAGATTTGAAAGTTGATCATGATGGATCATGTAAAGGATGTAAGAAAGGGAAAAATATCAAGAACCCCTTTCCAAAGAGTGAAACAAAGACTAAAAACATTTTGGAGCTAATACAATCAGATGTACATGGACCAATGCCCACTACTTCTCTAAGTGGGTTTGAATACTATCTTTCATTCATTGATGACTATTCAATAAAAACTTGGATATACTTTCTGAAAGGTAAGAATGAAGTCTTTGGAAAATTCAAAGAGTTCAAGGCTCTAATAGAAAATTTATCAGAAAAGAGAATCAAAATTCTCAGAACAGATAATGGCAGAGAATTTACCTCAAAGTAATTTGAAGACTTTTGTAAAGAAGCTAGAATTAAAAGGGAACTAACTACTCCCTATAATCCCAAACAAAATGGGGTGGCTGAAAGGAAAAATATAACAATCATGGAAGCTGTGAAGACTATGATACATGACCAAGATCATCCCATGTATCTATGGGCTGAAGCAGCCAAGACAACAGTATATGTGCAAAATAGATTATCTCATAGTGCTCTTGATTTCAAAACTCCAGAAGAAGTGTTTACAGGAAAGAAGCCTGAGGTAAGTCATCTTAAAATATTTGGGTGTCCTGTGTACATCCACATTCCAAAAGAAAAGAGAACCAAGTTGGACCCTTCTGGTAAGAAGGGAATATTTGTTGGTTATTGTGAATCATCCAAAGCCTTCAGAATTTACATTCCAGGTTTTCACCACATAGAAATAAGTAGAGATGTAACATTTGATAAAGAAGCAGCTCTCAAGAAATCCAGAAAGTGCCAACTTGAAGAAATATATGAAGAAGATACATCTCCCAAAATCACAAAGGTTGTGCCCATTCCTGAATATAATTCTCCAGAGGATCATGACATGTTGGAACCACAAGAGCCTCTCATTACAGACTTATCTAAGAAAAGGAGGCCAGCATAGGCTACAGATATTATTCAAGGGGCTGAAAGATATGGAGCTCCTGAAGGCTCCACTAGAAAAAGAAAGAAACCAAAGCTAGTGTCCAACTACATGGCCTTGATGTGTGATCTAGTGGATCAACTACCTACCAGCTATGAAGAGGCATCTAAGAAGAAAGAATGGGTAGAAGCAATGACAGAGGAATATCAGTCAATAATGAAAAATGATGTTTGGGATATAGTCCCCAAACCAAAAGATAAAAGTGTGGTTTCTTCCAAATGGATCTTCAAGATAAAACATGCTGCAGATGGTAGCATTGAAAAATACAAGGCAAGATTTGTAGCCAGAGGATTCTCTCAGAAAGAGGGAATTGACTATGAAGAAACATTTGCACCAGTTGCTAGGTATACTTCAATTAGAACTATCATGGCACTTGCATCCATGATGAAGTGGAAATTACACCAAATGGATGTTAAGACAACTTTTCTGAATGGTGTAATTGAAGAAGAAGTCTACATAAAACAACCACAAGGATTTGAAGTTAAGGACAGAAGGACCCATGTATGCAAACTGAAAAAGGCATTATATGGATTGAAGCAAGCCCCCAGGGCTTGGTATGGAAGGATTGACAATTTCTTAACAAGCATGGGCTTTACCAAAAGTAAAGCTGACCCCAATCTTTATCTCAAAGTGATGGATGATGAACCAGTTATATTATTGTTATATGTAGATGATCTATTTCTAACTGGAAATAAGAATCAAATTATTGAAAGCAAGAAGAAGCTTTCTTCAGAATTCGAGATGAAAGATCTCAGATTAATGCATTACTTCCTAGGATTAGAATTATGGCAAGAATCAGAAGTAATCTTTCTAAATCAAGGTAAGTATACTGTGGAGATTCTCAAAAGATTTGATATGTTGGAGTGTAAAGCCATGGCCACTCCCATGGACTCCAACTTGAAGTTATTAGTTAATGATTCATCAAAATTAGTGGACATAACCTTGTATAAACAAATCATTGGATCATTGATGTATTTAAAAAATACTAGGCCTGATATATGCTTTGCTGTAAATACCCTAAGTCAGTATTTAGTAGAACCTATAAAGGTTCACTTAATAGCAGCAAAGCATGTAATGAGGTACCTAAAAGGTACATTAGACTTTGGTCTATATTATCTCGGAGGACATGAACTCAGGTTACATGGTTATTCAGATTATGACTGGGCAGGTAGTGTCTCAGACAGAAAAAAGTACTTCAGGTGGATGTTATGGTCTTGGATCTGTTATGGTTTCATGGTTCAGTAAGAAGCAATCTAGTGTGGCCCTCAGTACTGCTGAAGCAGAATATATAGCTGCCTGTTCTGCCAGCTGTGAAGTAGTATGGCTTCAGAAACTATTATCTGGAGTGTTTGACTTAGAAATGGATCCCACTGTGATTATGTTTGATAATCAAAGTTGCATTAAGATGACTGAAAATCCTATATTCCACGAGCACTGAGGATCAGATTGCTGATATCTTTACTAAACCTCTATCTCGAGTAAAGTTTGAATACTTCCGAGACAAGCTTGGTGTAGTTCAAAAAGGACCCTCCTCGAAAGGGGGAGTAGCATAGTATCTGATAACAAGTTTGTCTCATCAATGATGAGGTTACCTATTTACTGCACTTAGTTACTTAGAATTATTTATATTTAGGACTCTTATATTTTTACTTTTGATGATAGATGTATTAGTGAGAATACATGCTTTTGATGATAGATGTATACATGCTTTTGATGATAGATGTATTAGTGATATACATGTTTTGATGATGAGGAATACATGTTTTGATGATGATGATACATGTTTTGATATACATGTTTTGATGATGAGGATACATGTTTTGATATACATGTTTTGATGATGAGGATACATGATGCCTGATGTATTGATATCTGTACTTGTATGAATGAAGATACTTGTACCCATATTGATGAGAGGATTGTATCATCCGTGGACTTCTAGTCCTAAAGTGATCCGCAGACAAGATGTCTCCGAGAGTAAGAGGATTGTATCATCCGAGGATTTTAGTCCTAAAGTGAGCCGTAGACATGATGTCTCTGAGAACAAAATCTTGAATGAACAGGTAAGGGGATTGGATTGTCCTCGAACTTTGGTCCTGTGAATTGATCCGTAGACATGATGTCTCCGAGAACAAAATACTGAATGAACAGGTAAGGGGATTGGATCGTCCTCGGACTTTGGTCCTGTGAATTGAGCCGTAGACATGATGTCTTCGAGAACAAAGTCCTGAATGAACAGGTAAGGGGATTGGATCGTCCTCGGACTTTGGTCCTGTGAATTGAGCCGTAGACATGATGTCTCCAAGAACAAAATCATGAATGAATAGGTAAGGGGATTGGATCGTCCTCGGACTTTGGTCTTGTGAATTGAGCCGTAGACATGATGTCTCCGAGAACAAAAATCCTGAATGAGCAGGTAAGGGGATTGGATCATCCTCGGACTTTGGTCCTATGAATTGAGCCGTAGACATGAGGTCTCCGAGAATTGAATGATAGGAATGGATCGTCCCTGATCTTCGGTTCAAAAGGTACATGATAGGACTGGATCATCCCTAAGCTTCGGTTCAAAAGGTACATGATAGGACTGGATCGTCCCTGAGCTTTGGTTCAAAAGGTACATGATAGGACTGGATCGTCCCTGAGCTTTGGTTCAAAAGGTACATGATAGGACTGGATCGTCCCTGAGCTTCGGTTCAAAAGGTACATGATAGGACTGGATCATCCTTGAGCTTTGGTTCAAAAGGTACATGATAGGACTGGATTGTCCCTGAGCTTCGGTTCAAAAGGTACATGATAGGACTGGATTGTCCCTGAGCTTCGGTTCAAAAGGTACATGATAGGACTGGATCGTCCCTGAGCTTCGGTTCAAAAGGTACATGATAGGACTGGATCGTCCCTAGACTTCAGTTCAAAAAGTACATGACTGGATTGCATCATCCACGGACCTATGTCCTAAAGAGAGCAGGATTGATCACCCTGTAAAATGATGATCGTGTGATGTCGATGCTGATGATTGTATGATGACGATGACGATGCTGATGATCGTATGATCGTGTGATGATGATGCTGATGATCGTGTGATGACGATGCTGATGATCGTGTAATGACGATGCTGATGACGATGTTGATGATAGTGTGATGACAATGCTGATGATCATGTAATGACGATGTTGATGATCGTGTGATGGCAATGCTGATGATCGTGTGATGACGATGCTGATGATCGAAGTGATGTCGATACTGATGATCGAATGATATTGATTCTGACAATGATGATGTTCCAGTAACTAGTTGAGTTACTGATGATGATGAATTGAAGAAAGCTTTCGATGATATATAGATGTATCATGTATGATGTAGTCGATGACTCGTTGCTCCTGCAGATGTTATTATAATATCCTTCTCGTTAAGGGGGAGTGTTGAATATTATAACTTCTAAGAATATTATATTTATATATTATTTATTCCGGAGATGTTCCCTACCTCCAAGGTGATTCTATTATGTAACCGGAGATGTTTATTCCTCCAAGAAGTTGTGGTAACTAGGGTTATTAGACCCACCATGTGGGGGTCGGCCCTGAGATCATATTTTAGGGGTTATTAGACTTCTCCAGGAGAGGTCGGCCCCATTAGGTATTTTTGGTGGTCGGGAGTTAGTATAAATAGAGGAGGTGAACTCCTCATTAGACACACTTGCTCACTTGAGAAAAGTAGTGCACTTGTCTGGGAGATTCGCTAAGGAGGAGAAGAAGGAGGGAGCACATCTTGTATTTTGGTTGATCATCTTATTGAGGAAAGCTTTGCTGGGTTTTCTACCCCATGAGGGTTTCCCAGGGTAAATCTATGTCTATATTGTGATTATGCTTCTTTCAGTGATCTTGCTAGTCTATTTGGTTTAAACTTAACACGTGGGTTGTTAAGGAAAGCGACGTTTGGAACACGCAGAAGGTAAAACCGTTAGGGAGAAACGGTTCGGCAGAAGCAGCCTGCAGGCATGCGTGCAACAGGAAGGCCGATAGCGACAGAATGAGGACATGGAGATCCTCCATGATTAAGTAGACGCTACCAGGAGCCAGCAAGTTGGTTTGGAAAATCGGCGCAGTTTTGGAAACCCTTAGGGTTTTGGGTTCTAGGTCTTCAACATTGTACAGACATGACTTTCGAGCATGATCTATTTAAGAAGACATTTTGTATGGGATGGGGGTTTGCTTTGTGGGTTGTTCTCTTGTTGTATTATTGTTATTCTTTTGTAGTTGCTGAGAACATAAGGAGATAATCTTTTTGTATTGTAAAATATCTCTAGGCTAAGAATATTGTAAAGGATCTACAGCTGTGTGCACAGAGACCTAGCCGAGAGAAGGAAGAGTCTGAAGCTAAGTGCACAGACTAAGAATGGTTGCAACATCCCTTTTGAAAGAAATATATTACCAGCTATTCTTGTGGACGTAGCTTTCCATCCGGGGAAGTGAACCACATTAAATCCTGTGTTATGTGATAATGTTTATGAATGAATGACTGTCTGTATTTTCTGTAGAATGAATGCTTGAATGTTCCCTTGCTTGCTGTAATATGAGAACTTTGATATGCATTTACCAATAGGAGAAGTTTGGGAATGATATGCTAGGTTCCGCGGAAGCAGATGAATGGTGAACACTTCAATTCTATGTTAAAGCCGTGAATCAGTCATTTAAGTATAATTACTTTCTTAACACAGTAAAGGAACGCAGCATAGTTAATCATGTTTATCATTTCAGTTCATGTTGTAATAATCCAAGTTCTTGACGAATGCTAGAAAGATAGCCAATAAGTGCCTAAATGAATGGATGAGTGATATTCATTTTAGTGCCTTAGCGATTCTGGGGTTTTCCAATTAGAGGATAATTGTGGGTGATTCAAAGTTCCAGTAGAAGATTCGCAGTAGTAAGAAACCCTTGGTGCGGCCCACAGGGTTTCCTGCACCGCGCGGTACTGGTCGCAGCATAGATCCTGCTGCGTACCGCATCACTCTTCCCGCAACGCCGTCCTTCTATCCTATGCTGCGCTGCCTGTTCAGATAAACAACTCATCATTTACTATGGAAACCTGATTCTGCAGTACCCCATATAGATACACCTTGGGTGAGACTTCAACCTGCTCACAGGTTGTTGCCGAAAGGGCCGGTGCGAAGGGGTTTTGTTGGTCAAAGGGAGAACCGCAAAGAACCTGGGTCTATTTGAAAACCTTTGGGTCAGTTTAAGCCAACAATGGTCGCCAAATTTGTTTATTAGACAATCCACTCAAGCGGATGCGAGCAGGATCTCCCTAGCTCAATGCGAGTCTAGAATAAATAGAATAGGCTATGAATGCATTTCCTATATCTACTTAAGGATCAAGTACTAGATGTATTACCTTTCACTTCGCTATCCTTTCTCCTGAATGCTTCTCCGCATCTCACGGTCGTCAAATCCAAGCTGCAAGACCTATCAAGAAAAGAAACAAGATAAACAAGTAAAGGGCATCTATACAATAAGAGATCTAAGTGAACAGTTAAGCAGGTAATCTACTCAATATCATTACACACATGAACAATATTGGCGGAAAGCATTTGTATTACTGTAAAAATAGGGAAGTACATAGCTGAGATACAGAACTACAACCAAGGCTTAACGCTGTAGCCCTTCTCCAACAAAGCCATTTGCCATTTCCTCCTAAGGAATCTTGAGCATCTCAAGGATGAGTAGAGATCTCTCAAGAGTGATTTCACCAGCATGTAGACACCATAGACTTCCTCCCTTTGGAGAGGAGTAGAGCTTCTCTTATATAGGACTAAGTGAATAGGGTATCGATAGGATAGGTTGAGATATGGTAAGAGAGAGATAGGGTATCCTCCCAAGGTATTAGGAATCGAGTACCAACTCCCCTAGAGGTCAGGGATAAGGCCCCAAGTCAGCAAGTTTTGAGAAGAACCTCGAAGAAGCTATTTTTTCCCATTAACTGACTTCATCAGACCCTATAGTGAAGCAAGCTGCGATGTCTCATGTTGCATGAGTGCAACCTGTGACGGCCTCTCAAAACCTGGTACAACTGGGTAAAAATCCTCCCAGGTTAATTACTCAGTCAAGATATCTTTAGGTGTGTATACACTGAATCTCATGATGGGTAGATTTTGGGTGTAATGGTCATTGGGAGCAACCATGACCTGGTTGTATCTCGAAAAACCGTCCAGGAGTGAGAACATTTATGAACCTGCTACCTTTTGCAGAATCTGTTCCATGGGTGGAACAGGATAATTGTCCTTTTCGGAGGCACGATCCATATTTTGGAAATCGACACACAGTCTGATTTCGTCGCTCTTCTTATGCACATGCACCAAATTGGAGATCCATTGGTTGTGTCTGACAAGAAAAATAATTTGGGCCATCAGCAGTTTTTCTAGTTCCTTTTTCACAGAAGGTTCCAAGCTGGGGTGCATTTTTTGCAATTTTTGTTGATAAGGCTTCACCTCCGGCTTCATTGGTATGTTGTGGTGCATGATGCTCGTATCGAATGTCTTTAATTCGTCAAAGTTCCATGCAAAAATTTCTTTGTATTCTTTACATAATTTAATGATAGCTCTTCTTTCCTCGGGAGAACAATCAACTCCTATATTGATAAAACGGGATTCTTGCTCAGTACCTAAGTTCACTGGTTCGTAATTAAGTGAGGAGCTCTGGGTTTTGCAATTTCTTTTGGGTCTGAACTTATCTTGTAAATCGTAGAACTTCTCTAGACTGATAACAAATTTCGGGATAACGTTTGAAGTATTAGAGAGTGATTTTTCATGTTCTTCCTTGTCTATAGCCATGTTTTGAGACATATCCTGAGCTGTGAGGAAGTCAAGTATCTACTGGTCGTTGTCAAACACATTCTAGTTTGTTACATTGTCAAGTATGGATGGTCTGTATAACATGAGTTCAATTGAAAAGGTTTGAGGTGACAAGCCCTCTGGTGGTATCAATCTGGATGTTGTGTTTTCTAAGAGGTTAACATCGAAGTTTTGTGACCTAGGGACTAAGTTAATGTTAAATGCATAAAAGGAGTTGGTAATGTCTCTTACCAATTTTGATAATTCATCAGGCGTGGAGACAAGCAATGTATCTTATTCCTTACCTGTTTGACAATGATTTCAGAATCACCAAAGCAATGAATCATTTTTGCATCCATATCGACAGCCTTTTTAAGTCCCTGAACCAGGGTTTCATACTCAGCTACGTTGTTGGTACAGTCAAATTCCAGTCTGCATGCTATCATAGTTTTAATCCCTTTTGGTTTAATGAGGACACAACCTGCCCCAGCTCCTTCCTTAGACCTAGAGCCATCGAGAAACAAAGTCCAAGCAGTCGAATCTATCCTAAAATTTGTATTTACATTAAAAACATTATGTACAACATCTCTAAAGAAAGGTACAAAGGTAACCTGAGTGATCTGTGATTCTTTGTGTACATTTTCATCTGGCGAACAACCAGCTGGCATATCTCCAAAGAAAGTGTCAAATGTGAAATGCTCAATGGGTGAGTTGAGATAACAAGTAGGCTCACTTGAGTAATTTAGATCTCTGACTGTTTGTTTGATGAATGGTTCCCTACTAATTTTAATTTTGTTAGGTTGTCCATTGTAAGGTAACCACAGGTGAGACCAGTCAGTGGAAAATATCCTTTGAGATTTTCTAACCAGTCTCTACTTAACCACATCCCATAGGCTTCAGGGATGTTAGTTATAACAATGTCAATTGTTTGATGAATCCGAGGATCAGCAAATAAATTCAACAACACATTCCTTAATCTCCCTACTACTCTTACCTTAGATCTGTCAAGTTGGACAATCTGAGTAGGGCAGGGTTCCCAATTAGCATTAATTTTTCTACAAACAGACAGTGGCATTACATTAGAAGAAGCACCAGAGTCTATCATGCAATTGTGTATGTTCCCATTGAAGATTTCAAATGTTATCAAGAAAGGAGGTGTCCTCTTGCTTCCATATTTTTGATCTTCTGGTTTAGTGAGAGAGTCAAAGTTATTATTTTTTTATTCTCTTGGTTGTTTGATCGCCATGCTTTTGGGTAAAGAATATCTCATGGACGGGATCTTTAGAAGTTCAAACAAAGAGATGTTTGCTTTAACTCTTTAAATCTTCAACTAGACGATACTCCAATTTAGGGATTACTGTATCTTTCTGAAGAACAATTTTGTTTTTGTTGGGAGGAAGTGTTGAAGACGAAGGATCCTGAGTGGGCTATGGTTTTGACCTAGTGTTATAAGGGTGTTGAACATTAAACATAGTCTTAGGTTCTTCCTCTTCTTCATTCATTGGTAATTCATAGAAATAGCTAACAGTATTTTCCTGGGGGTCCTCTTCTTCATCTTCTACTCCTGGGAGATGTGAATCTTGGTTTGCTTGGCCTTCATAAGTTTCAGGGATGTTTTGTGATTCAGTGGCAAGGGCTTTGAAAATGGAATAAATCTCTTCAGAAGTTAATCCTCCATTAGGATTAGGAGGTGGTGTATTTTGAGGAGGTGGATAAGGTCTCCTAAAAGGTGGCCTTACGAAACCTCTATTGTTGTTTTGATTTCCATTATTGTTCTTGTTAAGATCAACCATCTCGTTTGACATTTTCTGAAGAAACTTCTTAATGTCGGTCATTTCAAAGGGATCCTTGTTTTGGGTGGTGGGTTTGGAAGTATTATCAATCTTCTTCCTAGATGTAGATGTAGAGGGTTGTTCATCTACTACATCAGGACTGTCCTTCAGACAATAGAAGTCCTTTTTAACTTGAATGGCTTCAGCATATGCTTCAAATAAGTTGTTTTTATGTGCCCTTTTAACCCACATTACAATAGGAGAAGAAAGACCTTTTTCATAAAAGGCAACCAAAAGTTCTAATACTGGGAGAACAGCAGCAGGGATTCTATTCTTTAGGTAAGAGAATCTTTGGTTGTAATCTTTAAGCCTTTCTTTGGTTCTCATTTTCATGGAAGATAATTCCAAAACTAAATCCTGTGGTGTTTTGTCATTCCCAAACTTTTGAATAAATAACTTTTCAAACTCATCCCATGATGTTACGGTTCAGGCTTCCAAGGAAAAATACCATGTAGAAGCCTTTCCTTCAAAAGTATAAGGGAAGAGTCTACAAACCACATCCTCATGGATAATAATCCTAAGTCTAATGGTCTGCGTGAAAGTTTTAATATGATCTAGTGTAGGTGACTTGTCATCTGGATTGCAATTGGGAAGCCACTTCTCAGAGTTCTTGTTGGGTCACGGATTTGTCCCTATTTTTCATTACTTATCGACACCTATTACATCCATCTTCTTCCTATTATCACCCATTTATCATTCCATTTTCCATCCATTTGTTGTAACTGCTCGAGAAATGCCATATTAATCTTCTTGATGCTTTAGTGGTTAATCATGATTATTTTCCTTTATTTTTGATGAATTGAATACTATTATGCATAATTTTACTGATGATGGTTTATGGAGTGATTTGTCATATTAACAGCAACAACACTCATGGTTCAAGCTTCCAAGGTTGGCATGCAAGCACATGTCCACATGGATATTTCACAACATGGTTTCATCTTATGATTAATTATGTGGATTTGTGATTTCAATTCATGCCCAATTCCAACATGGCAACCTCTAGCTCATGATCAAATGGCCTTAGCCAAAAATGCATGCCAGATAACAACACATTGATTTGCATCGCGATTTGTGGGAAAATGGAGAAGAAACTCGAAAATCTGGGAAATGGGTTTTTTGCGCAACGGCCTCAATTACCTAAATTGCATGGAAATTGCCAAACAAAGCTATGGTTTGAAATATACCGTTGGTATTCTGAATGTGTAATTCTTAGATTTACTATTGCGGCCGGTTTGATAAATTAGCAATTTGTTGAAACTGATTCCAAGTTGGGAATTCGGTTTCTCATCCTCATGAAGGATTCTTATGTATAAATATGTAATCAATATCATGAGAAAGGGGGAAGATGGAAAGAAATGTTATGTTGTAGGATTTTATCTAGACTCTGTTGTAATGATTCCATTCTGATAATACATGCTGGCAGTGTCTTAATTCTGGAGTTGTAGAATTTCATTGTGGAGATTCAACTCTGCTTAGTGGAGGAAGGACCCTCTTCCCTGAGCATATGCTAATAGTGTTGATTGTTATTTTGTAGGTTTGTTTATTATTCATTTAATACTTTGATTCATTAGATTTATCATAGTTGCATGATTTCATTCATTAGATTTATCATAGTTGTTTTATGTTAATTTATTTTTGATAGATCGTTGGCCAACATAGCATTTCTTTTACGTTCATGCAATTAGATCTTGCTTCATAAGAATTGATTTTACTGAAGTGTGATTAGATTTACAGTTTGGTTTTATGAATAGATTTTAGGTTTGATGTATTTTCAAGAAGGTGTGATCTAGTTTATAACCAGTTTTGATTTCATACCAATAGATAACAGTGTCAGATAGAAATTGTGCTTGCATAGATCTTGCATGATAGCTTTGAAATAAAAGACTTCCTCGGGTTGATAATGTATGTTCCGGTAGTTTCAATTGTGTATTTAATTAGACAAATAATCCAACCAACATTTTGGCGCCGTTGCCAGGGATTCGCTGAAACGCTGTCGGGACAGTCCTATTTTGAGGGACCATACGGGATTTATTATAAAACCTGTTTCTATACAAAGTATCCCTTTGATTCTAGTTTCTAATCGAATTGGAATTTTTCAGTTTGGTTGTTAAACGAAAAAGATATGGTCAAAATACTAACGGGGTGTCAAGCAGGAAGCTTAGGAACAGAGTTGGGACAGTCACTTTTTGGATGCCTTATTAGGTAGATCTTGAAAAATTGTTTCATTGGTATATTTCCCTATGAATATAGTTTACAACACAATTTGAATCACTCAATTCCAATATCGTATGCAAATTTTATGACCAAAATACTGATTGCCTATCACAAATCAGCATTTTGAAAACTCAGTTTCCTAGACTATTCGACCCCTGCATTCTCTTTGTAATCAAAACCTATTTCTATTGGAGAGCCCTACATGAATCTAATTTCATCTCCAATTGGAATCACGTAAATCCGTTATCAAATGAAAACGTTATGCCTAAAACCTTGACTGTTGGTCTAGTCCCGAATTTGAAAAACACCTTGTCATGCAGGCTGTTATTGAGCAATTTTGGATATCATTACATAGTATTTTAAAAACCTATTTATAAGGGACATAGACCTATAAATTTACTTTCATTTGTATTTTGAATCACTCAAATCGCACAAGGAACGAAGAAGTTATGATCAGAATACTGTTGGTGAGTCTAGATGGCCATCGCTCTCCCGCAGGTATAAAGTGGATTTTGCTTTGTTCATTTTTCTTTGGATTGGTTTTATAAGTAATTGCTTGTTGTTTTTTCCATATGTTTTGGGTGAAGAGAGACCAATCACCTCTCTTCTTGCATCATCTCATGTTTTATTGCAGGCAAATGCTAGGTTTTTGCAGGTCCTTGGAAGAAGAAGGTCAATACATGCACGAGTGACTCTTGAAGACTTTCTTTCAATTTGAAATGGATTGAGCACATAAAAAAATGGATATATTGATGTGAAAACCATATGAAGACCAATGTTCCATAATTCAAGTTCTTTTTCCACATGAATTTCTACTAAAGAAACCCCCAAAAAAGACCTTTTCCCATCATGCTCATTTACCAACACCATGATATGCCTATGCATTTCCTTTTTGCCTCCACCATTCCATCACTTCCATGAACTTCCATGACCTTATGCTCCATTTCATCACTCCCACACTATCCACTCCACTCACACCTAACCCATGAATAATGTCTCTCAGCTTTCTTACATGCTGAGTCACCCCCTATCCTTTTCATTTTAACAATAAAGCCTACCCGTTGGAGAAAATATTTCATCTCTAGTTCTTCACAATCATTTGTTTGTACTGATATTGGATGATGTGGAATTCATTAAGTTCCACCTTCCAATGGTCTTGTCCCATCGACCTCAACACACTATCTGGGCAACAAGACTTGAGTGATTCATAGTACCTTGGAATTTACATGCATCAATGGTAAATTTCCTCGCTGATGATCAAGGGAATACATCAATGTCTCTTGTTTGTCAGATCCTGCAGGTGAATCGAATTCAACACATACATTCGTACCTGACAGGTTGTACTATTGTACCTTGATAGCTCATTGTCATCACTGGTGAGTTGTCTCGCGTTGGTTAACAATTTTCATTATTGATTGGTAATCCAACAAAGTTTCTACATGTTTGACTTCAAGAACATTCATTCACATGGATTAACTTGTACATAAAATGTGGATATTGGATGAAGACTAAATACTTTTATTGTTCCAGCAGTTCAGCAATATTCTTTTCATTTAGTTGGCAGCATTTGTTTTCAACAAACTTGTGTTAATTTTTGAACATTAATTCAATATACTCTAGGATCTTTACTGAGAGAATAACATGTACAGCATATCAAGTATAACAATGCATATCAATCACACCAAGCAATCACATGAGACAAGAGACACACAGAGTTTCACTGTGGAAAACCATAAAGGTGAAAAATCCCACAACTTCCTCAGAGATAGAGAGAGCAATGATACAACCAAAGTACAAGAGATAGTCTTATACTATCAGGTGATCATCCTTCTCACATATGCACCACTTTCTGAGTAGTGTAGAAGTCAATACTGAGATGATCAAATAGAGATATCCTGATCTCTATTTATACTTGTTCTGTGCTACCTAATAAACCTATGGGGCCGACTTGTCTAACTCATCCTAATAACCCCAGGTTACATTATACCGGGCTGACCCCTCTACTAGGTGGTCTAATAACCCATCAGCAAGTTACACCACTTGGGACACTTGTCAATGCAAATGATGACATTTTCGTATAGAGGAATAATACATCTCTATAGGAGTACAATAATATATAAATGAAATACATTCCAAAGTTACATATACATCAACACTCCCTCTTAACTAGGAAGGTATTTCTCGACACAGATCTACTAGCACAAGTCTTCTTCTCTGGATCATCGTCACTGGATCAAATCATCATCATCGTCACGGTTGCTGCTATCTCTATCAATATCTGAATCTAATCGTTATAGGAAGTTCTACAGAGCCAGTCCTTTTTCATACTGTATGTAGGCCCTCACCTACAGGTCTTCATCACTGGTCGTACTGTGGAATTCTCAGGACTTATTATGTGCATCACAAAACCTCGCAAGAGCATCCCAGGCTGTTACGGGCACACAGCTCCAACGTATAGGATCTCCCAGGGACAGATTACATGTGACCTCACCACAAAACCTCGCAAGAGCATCCCAAGTTGTTACGGGCACACAAATCCAACCTATAGGATCTCCCAGGGACATATTACATGTGGTCACCACAAAACCTCGCAAGAGCATCCCAGGTTGTTACGGGCACACAGCTCGGACCTATAGGATCTCCCAGGGACATATTATATATGGTCATGGCAAAAACTCGCAAGAGCATCCCAGGCTATTATGGGCACATAGCTCCGACCTATAGGATTTCCCAGGGACATATTATATGCCATAGGACAAAACCTCGAAAGAGCATCTACCAGATATCCCACAGCCATATTACATGCCATAGGAAAAACCTCGAAAGACTATTTGCAAACCTCCCAGGGCCAATTTATATGTCCTCCCAAGCAAAACCTCGAAAGAGCAATTGCTAGATATCCCAGGGCCATATTACATGCCATAGGAAAAACCTCGAAAGACTATCTTCAAACCTCCCAGGGCCAAATTATATGCTTGTCTACAAAACCTGTCGATGGCCATAGAATATCAACCTGATACTCACCATTCATCATCCTGATGTACACATGATCATCCTAATCATCATCACTACATCGTCTTGATGCATGTCATGTGGAGCAACATCCTGAAGCTCGTCATCCATGATCATCCTGATCATACAATGCATCCACCTGATGCATACCAAGTATCTACCTAATACATATCATCATACATGATCCAATTGATCATACAACGTATCCATCTAATATATGTCAACATACATTATCTACTTGATCATACAACATATCCTCCTGATACATATATAGATACATGGTCCAAGCATCCAACATGATGCATATACATATATTGATCAAGCATCCAACATGATGCATACATACATACATATAAATGATCCAACTGATCATATAGAGCAGAAAATAGAACATCGTCCTGATGCTCATCATCCAGCACTTACATCCACAACCATGTGAAGGATCCTCCCCTCACCATGCTAGGAATGGCTACAAAAAAGGTGTCCATCACTTCTTCCTCGAAGTGTCGTCAATCCGAAGAACACCCAGCTTCTCTCTGAAGTACTCGAACTTCACTCTGGCTAGTGGTTTTGTCATCACATCTGCAATCTCCTCATCAGTCGCAATATACAGGATCTTTACTGCTCCTCTCTGCACCATATCCCTGATATAGTGATATTTGATCTCAATGTGCTTCGACCTGTCGTGCAACACTGGGTTCTCAGACAGCTTCACACAACTCTGGTTATCACAAAATATACTAGTAGCCTCCAACAGGAGATCAAATAACTCAGATAGTAGCTTCCGAAGCAATACTGCCTCACAACTAGCCGAACAAGCTGCAACGTACTTTGACTCGGTTGTACTCAATGCTACGTAGGATTGATTCCTGCTAAACCAAGAGATCACACCTGATCCCATATTGAAGCAACACCTAGATGTGCTCTTCCTATCTACAGCACTGCCTGCCTAGTCTGAATCAACATAACCCTGTAGGATAAACTTTTGATTCGCATCATACTTGAGCCCATAATCAACTGTACCCTTTAGGTACCTCAGAATATGCTTTACAGCAACCAGGCGAACACTTCTGGGATCCGTCAGGAACTGGCTCAATGTGTTCACCGCAAAGAAAATATCTGGTCTAGTATTCATCAGGTACATTAATGACCCAATCATCTGATGATACATCGTGACATCAACCGGATCAGATGAAGCATCACATAGAAGCTTCAGGTTCAATGCCATAGGTGTGGCCATGGCCTTGCAATCCATCATCCGAACCTCTTCAAGATCTCTACTGCATACTTCCCTTGTCCAAGGAAGATCCCATCTGCACTCTGCCACACCTCCATGCCTAGAAAATAGTGCATCATCCCCAAGTCCTTCATCTCGAACTCAGCAGTAAGCTTCCTCTTGGTATCAGCAATAAACTATCTTCTCCTATAACAAACAAGTCATCCACATATAGAAGTAGTATCACTAGATTTCCTTCCTCAACCTTGTAGTAAAGGTTGGAATCTGCTTTACTCTTGGTAAAGCCCAAACTAGATAGAAAGCTATCCATCCTACCATACTAAGTCCTAGGAGCTTGCTTCAAGCCATACAAGGCTTTCTTCAATATGCACACATATGACTTCCTGTAATGTGTCTCAAAACCAAGTGTTTGCTCCACATACACTTCCTCTTCGGCTACACCATTCGAGAAAGTTGTCTTGACATCCATCTGGTGTATCTTCCATTTCATTACTGTAACCAAAGCAAGTACTATTCTAATGGAAGTGTATCTGGCCACAGGAGCAAAAGTCTCTTCATAATCAATCCCTTCTTTCTGGGAGAAGCCACGAGCTACAAATCTCGCTTTGTATTTCTCTATGTTGCCATCTACAGCATGCTTGATCTTGTAGATCCACTTGGAAGTCACAACAGACTTCCCTTTAGGTCATGGGACCACATCCCAAACATCATTCTTCATGATCGACTGATATTCTTTGACCATGGCATCCTTCCATTCTTTCTTTTCTGCTGCTTCCTCATAACTAGAAAATTATTTGTTCATAATGTCACAGAGTAAGGAAACATAGATGGTGTGTGATCTAGTTCTCTTCCTTGATCTATGTTCTTCTTCTGGAATGCCATACCTTTCTGCATCCTAAATGAGCTCTCTAGCCCATGCAGGTTTCCTCTTGTGAGAGTCCTTCTGTTAGCTGCTTTTTGGACAGACCTGGGTTTTAATGAAGCGCAGCAACAAAACCCCTTGGCGCACAAGCCCTCTTGGCAACAAGCTGCGCAGCAGCTCGAGGTCTCACCCGAAGTGGCTATGGGGGGTCTAAGGAATCAGGCTTCCTTAGCCAAGGCGATGCGGAGACTGTGATCTTCTCCCTCTCTTTCCCCTTAAGAGGATTCCTCAAAGCGGGACATCTTACTCTTCCATCGACTTCTTAGTGCAACAGCGCTGAAGTTCACACTTACCAGCCCAGCTGCGTGGTATCTCTGCTTTTGCGCACGAGGTAAGTACCCTCTACATCAGTACTCTATGTATCGTTTCTTCTTGCGCGCCCAGCGCGATAACGCATTCCTAAGCGCTGCGGAGATAGTGCTCCTATCGACTCCTTCGATAGTGCGTGAATATAACTTCTAAGGGAATTTCCAGGACTTGCTTTATATACTCATTCATAAAGACAATGAAACATTCATGAAAATGCAGATAGAAAAATAAAACATGCATTCACGCAACACAACATCATAACACGAGAATTATGTAGTTCACCTCCACAGGAAAACCACGTCCACGGGAAGTATATCTTATATTAATCTGAAATGGAATTACACAATATGCTGCGCACACAGCTGCAGCCTTAGATCTTTCCAGGAAACTTCACGCACACAGCTGGGAGCCCTTCTCTAGATCTAGTCTCTTCCTCTACAGAGATTACAATAGTTCAGAGGTCGACTCAGACTATCTGTAACTCAGGGACTAGCCAACATATCTCAAACAGCTAGCTTACGTCTAACCCTCTTCTTTTACAATTACACATATATAAAGGTGGCCATGACGGTTGCACCGTTACAAAACTATGGGCCTTTCCCAACAGTAATCCCCAAAAACCCTAACCACGGACATGGCTAGGTGTACTATAGGCGCCGCTTGCAGTCACGTCATCGCTTCCTGCAGGTTCTGTGACTTCTGGCGCAGATTGCGGGTATAGGCGCCGCTTCTTCATTCACTGCTCTTTGTCCTTCACCTTCAATGCTTTGGTCTGTTGCTCTTCCTTGATCAGAGCAACCATAACTTTTGTACTTAGCCTTAATGTGGGTAGCTGATCCCTCTATTCCGTTGCTTAATTTATTGTGGTAGCTGAGCTCTCTACTCGGCCACATTCATTCTCCTTTGACGTGTGCGCGCGAGCTCCGCGATTTCCGGTCCGTAATCTGCACTGAGCTCATCCATCTGGCACCATACTACACATCGTTTACTTTTGCCCAAAAATTGGTGCTTATTCAAAATTAGCACTTTCCCTTCAAGACTTGTGCTTTTTTCCTCAAAATTCACAGCTTTACCATAGCTGCGGCCTAGGCTCCAACAGGCCCCTAATACTTACTTGTGGCTCGTCCTCGAGCCACTCGCACTAGCATGTGGTCGCTTTACTTACGCATCTGCTTTTTCTTGGGTCTCAGCAAATGTTTTCTTCCACTGCGCAATAACGAAGTCCATTTCATCGACGCACTCCATAGCTGTCTGCACCATTTCTGCAGTGGCTTCGTCTTCAGTTATGCCATCAATCATCTGTTGAGATTCTGCAATTTCTTTAATATTTTCCTCGGCTTGGGCAGCAAGTTCAGCATACTCATCCATAAATGGCTGAATGCTGTTGGTGAGTTTAGCATCTTCATTCCTGAGCTTGTGCAGTTGTTGTTGTATTCTGCACACTTCGCTCATTTTCCTCATTTTTGCTAAGCCTTCTAATGCCTTAGCTTCTTCAGTCAGAATAGTTAGGGACTGTTCTACTGCTTGTACTTCTTCTAAAAGACCGAATTTGAAAGGGAGCTTCTCAAGCTCCGTCCAAGCATCCATAGCTTGGGTCATCAGGGTCTCGGTTTCATCTGCTCTGCTCTTCATTTGTGTGGAAGTTCTGCGCAACGCTTCAAATTGTTCCTGCCTATCATCTGTAGAATGCACTGCAACACGAGATTCCAACTCGGCGATCCACATTCTATGGTCTTCAGCCATAGCAACTATTTCCTGCTCCAGGGCTTTCGCCCTTCCACCAATAATTTGAACTTTCTCAACTAGAGGAAGGTCTGGTTGAATCTCGCAGGCCGACAACTCCTGCGCGATTTCATCAATTACATTTCTTATCCCAGTGTCTTGTGCCTCATAAAGTGCAAGCTTCTCAGAGATGTTCTTATAGCCTACCTTCAGCTCTATCTCCTGCGATTGCAGTCTTTGGTTTGCATGGAATGTGGAGAGCTCTCTAGCTCTCATCTCAATAGAAACTTTCTCTTGCACTAGCTGCAGGGTCTCTATAGGAATCAAAGACAAATTTATTTCAACGTGCCCAACTGCGCTTACCTGCAGTGCAGCCAAAGGATCCGGAAGTGTCATGCTTGTAGGTGGAATGTGCACGACAGTATGTCTCTCTGCAAGTACTTCAACTCGCTCGGTACTTGTAGTTGCTTGTGGCGCCTACGAAGTAGATGTTGGCGCATGGGTCTACGCAACTCTTCCTGCGAGACCTTTTAATTTCACAAACTGCAGATCCAGAACACTTCTAATGTGAGCGTGCGCGGTCCGCAGCTCGCGAAATTGCTCCTTCAAGTACTGGTCGATCCCCGAGGAAATGGTCTCAGAGGGATGCGACACCTTCTGCTTCTTGGTCGCTGGTTTTGTTGAACCTTCATCGCTTCTTTGCCCTTATCTTTCTCTTGCGTAGCAGGGGGTGGCATCGCGGGTGCGATTTCGGCGGCCTCCCTCCATTCATCCGACCAAGACTTGATAGTTTCTTCAACATCTTTAGTGGTCATCCTGTAAAGGCCTACGGCCCATTCTTCTTGAATGCCGCAAGGGCGGAGGTAAATTTCATGCAATTTGGCAGAAAAAACCAACTTCCCTTCATATATTTTTGTTGTCTCCTCACTCAGCCTCGGCATTTCCTGAATGGTATTTTTGAGGAGATGGTAGTATTCACAAAATATAGCGCGGTTCATCTTGCGCTTCGTGGGATTATTAGAATCCCAGAGGTTGACATAGCGCATGCCTGCAACCTCTCCTGCGCGGCGCGGAAGGAACTGAGTATTGGGGGGCTCCTTCCACCCGACCAAGGCGCATAAAATTAAAAGCCAAGAAAAATGGAACAACTGACCGGTGGTGTCTTGGACGTTCCGGCAGTCTTCCAAGAAAGAATTGAGGAGGAAGAGAGACCAATTGTACTGTTCTCCCTCCGCAACTGCGATAGCGAGCTCCACGACAGCTTCAGTAACTTCTTTAGGTCTGCACTTTGTGAGAAGTCTGCCTGCAAGCAGACTGCCGGTGAATCTCAGTGCTTCATCCTCAACTATAGTGAGGTCATAAGCCCGACCTCCTCTTGTCAATTTGTATTTCTGCACCAACTGTGTAGCTAACTTTATGTCTTTGTCCTTTCCAACAAAATGAATATTGGGGTCCTTACCAACCTTAGACAGGCCGGTAATGCGATGAATCAAGTCGACATTTAAATCGATTGGCCTCCCCAGCCAAAGGTAACCACCATGAACGCAGGATAGCAGTGCCTTAACAACTGCATTGACTTCATTGCTATGCCCAAAGTGCGGTAGCTTCAACAAGTTCAACAGTCCAGACTTCTCTAAATTTGCTGCGAATTCCTTCGGGACGAATTCATCAACCTTTCTGGTGGGATTGTGGACTACCGTCAGATAGCGATCTGACGCAAAATGAGGATATGTTCTGTAGTCGCCCAAGTTGAAATCGGAAAACTTAACTAGTGGAAGGTGTCCAAGCAGGGACCCTTCTTGTCGCATGCCTTCCGGCAGTGGTGGCAGTGGAATCGGATACTTTGCATTCTTCGGAATATGCACCTCTGGTGCATCATCTGGACGCGGCGGAATGTAATTCACCATAGTGGCCAATGGCTCTGGAACGGGCTCGTCCGGTTGCTGCTGCTGAGACGCCCTTGTTCCTGGAGATTGTCTGGGATCAGTCCAACCAGGGTGCATGTAAGCCGAGGTCGTCACCGGGGTAGTCATGCCGAAATCTAAGCCTCTGCGCTTAAATTGACGAACAATTTATTCAGTGGACAGGTTCTCCGTCGTGAACCGGTATAGACAACAAGGACTTGAATAGACAAATGGCGGAACAGCGTAGGATACGAATGCTGAAAACAAAGGAAGCACTCTGCACAACTCGGCTCTGAAAACAATAACTTAGATTCTCAAACAAGAGACTATGCAACTTGAGAATAGTAACCCGAAAATATACAAGTGTGGGGTATTTATAGCTAAAGGCGATAGTAAATGCGGACAAGTGGGGTTACTAGCCGTAGATGCCTATGCATGAGTTGACAAGCCCCCTACCCCCACGCTTCTGCGGTGCATTAATTGTGATGGACGGGTTCTGACAGCCTTCCGAGAGAAGCTAAAGCTTTCGGCGCATGACATAAATGCGAATCTTAGGGAGATCAAGCCGACTCTGTCAGAGCGGATACAATTAAGTGGCAAACTTATCCTTCATTAATATTCAGAGCATCTATAGGACTACTGTAATTCAAATTTTTCGGTGGGTCATTTCAACATAGGTAACTGTGCATATAGAGGGGTCCACAATGAGAACTCCTCAAGCGACAACTTTGACACAGGGAACTCCGCAAGAGCGACGGTTTGACGAACAGGAAAAACACTTCGCAAGAGCGCAAAAATAGGGTTGCTCAAAACAAACTTTATTGACATGCGCGGATGTTTCAAGGGACTGCGTGGGAAGCCAGAGACTGAAAGTGTCTCGTGACTTCCATGTAGACTGTGATAATGCGATGCCTCTTTCAACTACACTGGACATCTGCACCTCTTTAGCAATGTATTAAGTCGACCGGGCGGAGTGGCCATCGCGATAAAGCTTGAGCCGACTCCCGTTGATCATTGTAGGTAGCAATTCTCCATTAAGCTTCGCAAGCTGAACTGCTCCTCCTTCTGTTATCTTTATCACCCGAAAAGGGCCTAACCAATGTACACGAAACTTGCCTGGAAACTTGATGAATTTACTATCATAGACGAGTACCAAGTCTCCTTCTTCAAAGTGTTTATTCTTAATATGCCTATCATGCCAAGATTTCTATCTTGCCTTCTGTACTTGTTGATGGAATCCGGCTAAAAGTCTGTCTTCTTCTAAGGCAAGCAATTGTGAGAGTCTTTCACTCATAGTATCAGTATCTGCCATTTCTGTAATTTGTGCAATTCCGAAGCAGGGAACAATGTATTCCATGGGCATAACTGCTTCTTGTCCATACACCAAACTGAAAGGTGTGTGACCTATTAGTTTCTTGCATGTGGTTCTGTAAGCCCATAATACAGCTGTGACTCTAAGGTCCCAATCATCTCTTTGTTGATTACAGATCTTCGTCAGGGAATTCTCGAGAATCTTATTGAATGCCTCCACCGTACCATTAGCTTGAGGGTGGTAGGGTGTACTCTTATGGTGACTAATGTGGAATTCTTCCGTAAGGGCCTCTATAGTCTCATTCAGGAAATGTGTACCTTGATCACTCATTAGAATTAGTGGACATCCGATAATGTTCTCAAAAATGAACTGCGCGGCAGTGACAGCGTCGCAGTTCTTAACTGGCTTAGCCTCAGTACACCAGGTGAGGTATTCAGTAGCTGTAATGATGTATCTTGCACCGGTTCTTTTTCCTGGTGGGTTGATAGGTCCTATAAAATCAATGGCCCACTTATCAAAAGAACGCAGTGTTATCTGGGGTCTTAGCGGCATTTCATCTCTCCTTGAAGGTTTTCCTGTTCGCTGGCACACATCGCAACATTTGCAGAATTCCTTAGTATCCTTGTGCAATGTTGGCCACAAAAGACCTGCGGCTAAGAACTTCTGCGCAGTCGGCTTTCCTGCGAAATGGCCTCCTGCGGTTCCTGAGTGTGCTTCTGCGATGATGGAGTTCTTCTCATGCGGTAGGATACATCTGCACAAGACTTCGTCAGGGCCCAGCTTATAAAGCTGGCCTGCTATCAAAGTGAAGTCTGCGGCTTTGACAACAAGTTACTTCTTCTGCTGGATTGTAAACTCAACTGGCGCTTGCCCGATAATGAGAAACTCAAGAATATCGGAATAATATTCATCTACTGCTTGAACAGAAAACAGCTGCGCATCGGGTAGATTGTCCTCCAGATTTGTAGGTTCCTCCCCTGACTCTATCCTAGATAAATGGTCAGGTCTCGCATTCAATCTACCTGGCTTAACAATAACCTCAAAATCATACTCCTGGAAGAGCAGTAGCCATCTGCAAATTCTTCCCCCTAACACTGGCTTATTGACCAAGTATTTCAAAGCAGAATGGTCAGTATACATTTTAAAATGTGCGCCCAATAGGTAGTGTCTGAACTTCTGTAGGGCATACACCATAGCTAGTCCTTCTCTTTCTGTGGTGGTGTAGTTCTTCTCGGCTGTGGACAGATTTCTGCTGGAGTAAGCAATGGGGTGATCAATACCTCCTTCTCCCGGTTGTGTAAGCACAACCCCCAATGCTATGGAAGAAGCATCTACATGAACATGAAAGGGTTTTCTCCAGTCTGGGAAAACTAGAATAGGCACAGTGATCATCTTTTCTTTAAGTGTATCCAAACTCTGTTGGCATTCTTCTATCCATTGGAACTTCGAATCCTTTTTCAGTAATCTTTCCATAGGTGCAGTGATCTTTGCATAACCTTTGATAAATTTTCTGTAGTACCCTGTATGTCCCAATGTAGTGCACAATTGTTTGACTAAGTTGGGCACAGGTAAATTAGCAATGATGGCAACCTTCGCAGGATCCATCAGGAGTCCTTGTCTGCATACAATATGACCCAACAAAATACCAAAAAGAGCACAGAAGATACATTTTTTCAATTTAAGGGAAATATGATACTGTCTACATTTTTCTAACATGATGCGCAGATTCCCTATATGGTTCTTTAGTAAACCAAACACAGTCCAGTCATCAAAATAGACTTCTAGAAACTTATGAATGAATTCTTTAAATACAGCAACAACGACTCGAGAGAAGATAGCAGGAGCGTTTTTCAGACCAAAGGGCATTACTGTATACTGGAATGAGCCCCATTAAGTTGCAAAAGTGGTCTTATGGCGATCGTCTGGATGGATTCTGATCTGATGGTATCCCGAAAAGCCATCAGTGAAGGAGTAAACCTCTTGTCCTCCAACATTATCAAGCACCTCGTCTGTAAAGGGAGTAGGAAATGGATCATGCGTTGATGCGTCATTCAGCTTGCGCAAGTCCACACAGATTCTTATTTCTCCTTTTGTCTTCTTCTCTTGTACCACCATAGAACTAATCCAATCACTTTCCTCTACTGGCTCAATAATACCTGCTCGAGCATTTTATCAATTTCTTCTCTCACCTTTTCTTTATATCGCGAGTTCAATCTGTACGGGCGCTGTTTTACAGGCTTGGCATCTGCTTTCAGAGGTATGTGCATCACTCCTAAATCTCCTAGGATGCCTTTCATTTCTGTGAACTTAGTAGGAAAGATATCCTGGTAGTCACGTAATAAATCTGAAAGATGCCCCACAGTTTCATCATCCCAATAATCTCCTATAGAAGCAAACTTGGGTTCGGCTTCTGTACCAATGTTAATCTTTTTGAGCTTGATGTGTTCTGTAATGGCAGGTTTATCAAGCTGAGGACCTTCAACATTGCCCATCCCTTCTGATTCTGGAATATTGATGTTGCAAGGATTATCTTCCTCTTCTCCAGTGGTGAAATTATAGCATTCCAGGGCATGTTCTATCTGGACATCCCAATCTAGTTGGGAATATTCTGGTAATGGACATTGTTCAAATACCTTCTTTTTAATACACTTTAAAGCGTGGTCGATGCTTGGATGTTCTGACTCAAAGCTGAAGGTAAGTTGAAAACTTTCTATCATAAGAGGCCAAGTGACGATGCCTCTGCGCAATTCTGTTTCAGTATACCAGTTCCTTGGGACTGTATCCAATGTGTGGATGAATAGGTGAACCCACTCATCTTGTGGAATATCTGACCATTGCTGAATACATGCTTCAACGTGTGACCTGGGGTCACTTTGTCCATCATATTTTTGCAACACTTCTGTTGTAGTTCCCTGAAATCTACGCAGTATCAATCTGCGACAGTGTTGCCATGTGTGAACATTCTCTTTATGCGCACCCCACCATCTTGCGGGTGTAGCGCGCAGTGCTATATCCAGTGCTTGTATGCGCTGCTCATCTGGAATCTGTTGTTCATATGTATGTATGAATTCACTTACTTCAGTTAAACCATCAAAAATTGGAGTGTTAGTCAATTTTGTGCCAATCCATCGAATGGATTTAGTCATCATGGTGCAACGCCTTGCAGAAACCTCATGTAAGCGATTCTGCCAATTTTCCAATCCTACGTCTGAGTCTGATGTGCACGAGCTATCGCATCGCCAGCTGATATGGCCGTCTGCTATGGGATTGACATAGTCACTCTAACTAGCAGTCATTTGATACAAACTGTCCATGTGGCGCACTTCTTCTTCTGCCCAGATGGGTTCAATATACCTTGGTCCTTGAATGGGATCAAGCGGTGCAATGACCCTAATCTGGTCATCCTCAAAGGTCATCTGTCTTTTATTCAAATTAACGACAGCCAAATTATCAAATGCCCAGTCTATGCCTAAAAGTGCTGGGTAAGGTCTACTATCATCCATAATTTTGATTACTTCAAAGTATGCAGAAATTTTTACTCCCTCAATATCAATAGGTACATTGGGTAATCTGCCCAATGGAGAGACTCGTTGCTGATTCACGAGTCTTAGCTGGATAGGAGATCTTGTAAGCTGAGGGCTACCCATCTGTTCCCATGTCTGCATGGTGAGAACATTAACTTCTGAGCCCAAGTCTAAAATGACTTCGTCCATTTCAAATGCTCCAATCTGCGCTGTGAGCCTCATCTCTTTTCCAGTTCTAGTATGACTCCCAATCTGGTGAACAGCACGCTGCGGTGTGTTCATCGAAGCAGATTGTTGACACTTATCCAATAGGTGTTGAAGTTCCATAGTTGCTTTTTCATTGCGCAACAACTTTAAGCAGTTTCTTAGGAAAGCATGGACACTGCCTAGTGCATCTTCATCATCAAGCCTTCCAGATGTAGTGGCTTGTTCCTGCACCAGGTTCTCTTGTCTTAGCACTTGTGATCTGGTATCATTATGCGAAATTGCGACAGAACTTGAATCTCTCAGATCTGAGAAATACTCTTGAGCTTGCTTGAATGCTTTTTTCTGCTTCTGCAGGTTGAGAGGGGATGGTTTAATATTATCGCGGCGCACCCATTGCATCGCTTTCTTTCCAGTTCCCAACTCTGGCGCACCAGTGGTTGCTCCACTGTGCGTTACTATATTAACTGTAGGATCTGGTTCTCTTTTTTCTGCTCCAATCAGCTGAATATTCTGATTGACCTGTGGCGTATTTGCTTGCATCTTAGCCATCAACTGAGGGCATTCTTCAATCACATGATCATAAGATTTACAGTATCTGCAGATGGTTGTAGGATTTTGGCAATCCCTTGCAAAATGACCTTGAGCTCCGCAATTATAACAAGTGATCTGTCCTCTTCCTCGACCAAAATTTGTTGCGCGTTCGCGACCTCTATAATTTCCTCCTCGGCCGTCGCGAGTTTGGTCATACTGTGGACCTGCTGTGGGTCCTTGTGCCTCTGACTGTACTCTATAAACATCATGTTTTCTTTCCATCATAAGATCATATGCTTTGCAATTTTTCTCATCATGGCCTACTGATTTACAGAAATTACAATATAGATTCTTTGGAGTTTGTACATATTTCTGTAATAAGTGACATTCTTGTGGTCTATGACCTCTAGTTCTACAGATTTCACACCAAGGCCCTTGTGCCTGTGGTAAAGGGTTAGGTGCTCCAGTTGCAATATACTCTATGAAAACGGGACAATGGTCCTTTGAATGACCTTGCGCTTTACATTTTGTACACCAAATTTCTTCTTTAACTTCCTTGCCTTTCTTAATATCATGCACTTGCAAGGTTAGGTTTGCTAATTGGTTCTGCAACTGCGCAACATCATTGCTTGTTCCAGCAATTGGTGAAGCTTCTAGTTTCATAGCCATCTCTAGAGCTTGTTCCTGAGTAGTGAGATTCTGTTGCATAAGAGGAAGTCTAATTTGTGGAAGCAACGCAGCAATGAACCATTCCTTATGCTGCTGCGGTGCAAACTCAAAGCTTACTTGATCTATCAAGGCTTTGAACTTCTGGTCAAAGTCCCATACTGACTCTGTAGGTAACTGTTTTATGTCTTTGAGCTCTGTTATACACTGTGATTCTGATTTAGGTTTCTTGAATTCTCTAATCATAGCATTTCTGACATCAGCAAGCGTCCTATTCTGTGCTGCTGAGTATTTCATGAACCACGTTAAGGCTCTTTCTCTTAGTGTGGTTGCTAACTGAACCAGTTTAACAGCATCATCATTAATTTGCTTAATTGTCCAAATGGCTTCACATAGGAACCAGTGCTGCTCAGGGTCTTCTATCCCTGTTCCTCTAAAAGTTGGTAGCTTCATGTCATCACCCATCCTTCTTGCGCTAGGTTGAGGTGGAGGTGCTGTAGCAGTGCCTCCGGGATGGTTAGACAATGGTGGTGCTGAGGTACTAGAAGTACCGTGCGGGCTACTAGAAGGTGTTACTGCGGGGTTATACTGAGCCCCGTCTGGCTTTTGCGGTGTAAAAGGGTGATAAGGGATATGAGCACTCCCTTATCTCTCTATATGGCTCGCTCTAGGAACTTGACTATCTTCTGGGCTAGACTCAAAAGAATGTTGGTCAAGGCCTACTTTATACCGTTTTCCACTACGAGTGCAACCAATAAGTTCAAGATCACTATCAGAATCTGCGGACATTACTTGTCTATGCTATTCATCGGAAGCTATGCATAGTTTTCCTTTTTCATACAGAAGCATTTTAATCCATAAGTTCAGAGAATTTAAGAACTTACCTCTGTGTGCTTGGAAGAAACTCCTCTCAGCTTCGCTGAAACTCTTTCTCGTATCTAATGCAAACTCGATGATGAAGCCTTCCAGCAGACTATTCAACCAAAAGTCTACTACGCGGGACATAGAATTATCTACCCGCTTCAAACTGCTTACGAGCTCAGGCGTCCAAGCGACGGGTCGATCAACATGCATAGTGGGTCTAGTATCTGCTAGCTTAGCTACCCACGCATGCAACTCAAGTGCAAATGTGAAAGAAAATTTCGTGAAGGTCAGTATAGATATACTTCTGCAACCAGCCTTCTGTCTGAAGACTAGAGCTTCTATTTTCTCGTTCAGCGAACTCTCTAGCCTTTGAATCAAACCAGTCTTGAATTTCTTTAGCTATAGGATTCCAGTAGCACATTGCCTTCAAAATAATAGGGTTAAAGCCAACGACAGAACCATTCGTTTGCTTCAGCAGTCGTAAGGTAGCGGAACCATTTGTTGGCTCCTTCTTTCTCTAGGTTGCGCATCAATCTCGCATGTCGCTGAAATAACAAGTCTCATAGTAACAAGTCACAAGGCAATGGAACCATTTGTTGGCTGCTTTTTGGACAGACTCGGGTTTTAATGAAGCGCAGCAAAAAAACCCCTTGGCGCACTGGCCCTCTCGGCAACGAGCTGCGCAACATCTCGAGGTCTCACCCGAAGTGGCTATGGGGGGGCTAAGGAATCAGGCTTCCTTAGCCAAGGCGACGCGGAGACTGCGATCTTCTCCCTCTCTTTCCCCTTAAGAGGATTCCTCAAAGCGGGATGTCTTACTCTTCCGCCGACTTCTCAGTGCAACAGCGCTGAAGTTCACACTTACCAGCCCAGCTGCGCGGTATCTCTGCTTTTGCGCACGAGGTAAGTACCCTCTGCATCGGTACTCTATGTATCATTTCTGCTTGCGCGCCCAGCGTGATAACGCATTCCTAAGCGCTGTGGCGATAGTGCTCCTATTGACTCCTTCGATGGTGCGCGAATATAACTTCTAAGGGAATTTCCAGGACTTGCTTTATATACTCATTCATAAAGACAATGAAACATTCATGAAAACGCAGATAGAAAACTAAAACATGCATTCACGCAACACAACATCATAACACGAGAATTATGTAGTTCACCTCCACGGGAAAACCACGTCCACGGGAAGTATATCTTATATTAATCTGAAATGGAATTACACAATATGCTGCGCACACAGCTGCAACCTTAGATCTTTCCAGGAAACTCCATGCACACAGCTGGGAGCCCTTCTCTAGATCTAGTCTCTTCCTCTACAAAGATTACAATAGTTCAGACATCGACTCAGACTATCTGCAACTCAGGGACTAGCTAACATATATCAAACAGCTAGCTTATGTCTAACCCTCTTCCTTTACAATTACACATATATATAGGTGGCCATGACGATCGCACCTTTACAAAACTGTGGGCCTTTCCCAGCAGTAATCCCCAAAAAACCTAACCACGGACATGGCTAGGTGTACTGTAGGCGCCACTTGCAGTCACGTCGCCGCTTCCTGCAGGTTCCGTGACTTCTGGCACAGATTGCGAGTATAGGCGCCGCTTCTTCATTCACTGCTCTTTGTCCTTCGCCTTCAATGCTTTGGTCCATTGCTCTTCCTTGATTAGAGCAACCATAACTTCTGTACTTAGCCTTAATGAGGGTAGTTGAGCCCTCTATTTCGTCGCTTCATTTATTGTGGTAGCTAAGCTCTCTACTCGGCCACATTCATTCTCCTTTGACGTGTGCGCATGAGCTCCATGATTTTCGGTCCGTAATCTGCGCTGAGCTCATCCATCTAGAACCATACTGCTCACCATTTACTTCTGTCCAAAAATTGGTGCTTATTCAAAATTAGCACTTTCCCTTCAACACTTGTGCTTTTTTCCTCAAAATTCGCAGCTTTACCATAGCTGCGGCTTAGGCTCCAACACCTTCTCACAAAGTGGATCTATAGGTTCTTGTGGATCTTCAATTTCTCGATCTGCTTATGGAATTGCTTCAGTCATGGTAGTATCTTGAAATGTGGTTTCCTTTAGTTCTTTATGATCTTCAACAGGTGCCTTCCTTGACTTGATGAAGGTTGAGTTTTCATCAAATGTTACATCCCTACTAACATCAATCTTCTTGAACCCTGGAAAGTATATTCTGTAATCCTTCGAGCTTTCATTGTACCCCACAAAGATACCCTTCTTTCTTGAAGGATCTAGTTTTGTCCTCTTTTCCTTTGGAACATGTGTATATACTGGACAACCAAATATCTTGAGATGGCGGACTTTAGATCTCTTACCAGAGAAGACCTCTTTTGGTGTCTTGTTGTCCAATATCTTGTGAGGTATTATGTTCTGCACATACATAGCTGTCCTAGCTACTTCTTCCCATAGATGCATAGGCATATCTTGGTCATGTAGCATTGGCCATGCTACTTCCATGATTGTTCTATTCTTTCTTTCTGCAACTCCATTCTGTTGTGGATTGTAGGGAGCAGTCAACTCCCTCTTAATCCCTAAATCACTACATAGTTTCTTGAAATCACCTGAAGTGAAGTCTTTGCCATTGTCGTATCTGAATGTCTTGATCTTCTTGTCAGTTTGATTCTCGATCAAGGTTTTGAATTCCTTGAACTTATCAAATACTTCATCTTTGTTTTTCAAGAAGTAGACCCAAGTCTTCCTAGAGAAATCATCAATGAAAGAAACATAGTATACACACCCGCTTAGTGAACTGGATGACATTGGACCACATACATAAGAGTGGATAATTTCCAAGATCCCTTTTGCTTTGCTTTCACTGCTTGGAAATGCCTTCTTAATGTTCATTGCTTTTGCACATCCTTTGCAAACACCTTCATGCTTTTCCTTGATTTCAGGAAGACCTTCTATAGCTTTGCTTGCAATTGGTAGTGATCTGTAGTGAACATGTGCAAGCCTTCGATGCCAAAGTTCACTTGGCTCCATGGATTCATGTACCATGGCATGTTCAGGCTGTTCCTTCAATTTGTACAACCCTCCCTCTTGCTCTCCAATCACCATTGCATCATCAATGGTTTTACCCTTTGGCCACATTAGGACTTGGCCATCTACAAAGGTAACCCTCATGCCTTTTGCATCCAATGCAAAGATGGAGAGTAGGTTCTTCTTGAGCCCAGGTACAAATAACACATATTTCATCTTCAAAAACTTCCCAGAGTCTAGGTTGTAGGAGGCTTCCCCACTTCCTTTGATAGGGTATTGATAATCATCCCCAAGTTTCACCTTATGGGGTGATTCATGTTCAGATAAATTTACAAAAGATTCTTTGAACCCAGTTATGTGTTTAGAAGCCCGATTGTCAATTAACCAATCATTGCAACCATGAGAAATAGTACCTGTGAGGGTTGATATTAGAACATATTCATCTTCGCTTGATGAGTCATCACTTTTTGCTCTAGCCTTCTTCCTGGGGGATTCATCATCCTCAGCAGCATGAGCATGATATTTCCTTTTGTTATTCTTCTTCTTCTTGTTGAAGTTGTTGTTGTTGTTGTCCCTTTTGTTCTTGGGACAGTCCGTAGCAAAGTGTCTCTTCTCATTACATGTGAAGCATCTTAGATCCTTATTATTCTATTGATGGTTGTGATTGGATCTCTTGTAATGAGAGGGCTCCTTCTTGTGCTTGCTTATTTTGGTGTGAGCTTCAAGAGCTTGATCTTCATTCCCCATATTTTCTTCTCGGGCCACAAGCCTTACTTCTTCTTGAGAGCATTCCTCCCATAGTCTACTGAAGGAGACCAATTTCTTTCTTGCACGTATTCCTTGGATAAAGGAATCCCATGGCCTAGGTAGGCCATTCAGTGTGGTCATGACAACTTCACCATTGTCCACAATTTCATCCACAACTATGAGTTTTTCCTTGATCTGAGAGACCTTGGAGAAATAGGATTGAAGGGTATCTCCATTCTGAAGCTTTACCCTTTTCAATTGGTTCCACAGAGTCATCTTTTGATTTATGTTCTTCCCTTCAAACAGCTTGGTCAAAGAGTCAAACATTGCCTTGGGTGTCTTTAGCGATGACACATGTGGAATGAGATGGTCCTTGATAGAATCAGCAATGATTCTCTTTTCCTTGACCAAGTTCTTCTTGTGAAGAGCCTTAGCCTCTTCTCCCTCTAGGATAGGGACCTCTTTACTTATATAAGTGTCCAACTCATTTTCTTCCAGTATTAACCCAATCCTATACTTCCATGCTCGAAAGTTATCAGCCCCTTCAAGCTTATCCTTAAGCTTGGTGTGGTGAGACATCTTTAAAGAGTACTTTATATGGAAATAGAAAAGATTTAGGTCTTACCACTTGATTTGTTGAAAACTGGATCTCGTCCCGGATTAGGGTTTGTCAGAGAAACCCTAAAAAATCAAAATGTGAATTTCAAACTTCTGAAAGGATAGAAAGATGCACCTTGATGAGTCGATGAGCCTGGCATATTCATATTTTGAGATCTGCAATGTTTCACCCTTCATAAATGCCTTTTTGTCTTCTCGGATTCACTAAGGAGGACCCTGAATTAGGGTTTGAGTTTCCCGGAGCTTCCCCCAACCAAAAATCTCGATCCAAAGCTCTAAAATTTGATTTTTCCAAGGAGCTTCTAGCTATGTATTCAGATTTCAGAAATTCCTATTTTTGTGGAAACCCTAATTTTTAGGGCCAAAACTGAAAGTGCTCAGAATTGAATTCTGATTGGATAGATAGATTCTACTTTATGAGTAGAGTCAATCTACCTTACTGCTTTTCCAAAATCTGTGGAGAGAAACCGTAGTTTCTACCACTGCACAATGTCTTCTTCTTAGGGAAGCTCTGATACCATGTTAATTTTTTAGCATTAATTCAATATACTCTAGGATCTTTACTGAGAGAATAACATGTACATCATATCAAGTATAACAATGCATATCAATCACACCAAGCAATCACATGAGACAATAGACACACATAGTTTCACTGGGGAAAACCATAAAGGTGAAAAACCCCACAACTTCCTCAGAGATAGAGAGAGAAATGATACAACCAAAGTACAAGAGATAGTCTTCTACTAGCAGGTGATCCTCCTCCTCACATGTGCACCACTTTTCGAGTAGTATAGAAGTCAATACTGAGATGATCAAATAGAGATCTCCCGATCTCTATTTATACTTGTTATGTGCTTCCTAATAAACCTATGGGGCTGACTTGTTTAACTCAGCCTAATAACCCCAGGTTACATTATACCAGGCCGAACCCTCTACTAGGTGGTCTAATAACCCATCAGCAAGTTACACCACTTGCGACACTTGTCAATACAAATGACGACACTTCCGTATAGAGGAATAATACATCTCTATATGAGTACAATAATATATAGATGAAATACATTCCGAAGGTACATATACATCAACAGCTTGCATAGGTACTCATCATGGATCAGATTCAGCCTTCATAAGCTTCATCTTCCAGCTACATCTCTCAACAACAGTTAACCAAGGCTTCCACTGAGGTAACACTTGAGGTAAAATAGCATGAGTTTTTGATTTATTGAAGATTTAGGAATATGTCATGAAATACCACTAAGCATTATCCATTTCCATTTTCTATATAGCATTTTCTGTCCATCCATTCCCATCCTTGCCCATTCAATTCTAACACTTCATCATTCGAATTCATGCACACCCAATTCAAGTCCTTCCCAACATCTAATTCCCTCCCAACATCCAAGCATAAGAAGATGCCTTGTTGTTGCCACACAAGAACCAGCAATGATAAAAGATGCTTTGTTGCCACATAAAAACTAATAATGAGAATAAATAAAGTAACTGATACACATGCTAAGGAAATTAAAAAAATGACAAGTTGGCCACAAGGACCTACAGCAGAACAAGTTGTCCAACAAAGAATACATTCAAATAAAAAGTATTGTTTCCAGTGTAGCATTCTCTCACAATGATGAAAGACAAATCAACCTTTGAGGTAATATGCTTATCTTTATATAGAAACAAACCAAGTTGTTTTGAGATCTGAAATTCCATGATTACTAGGTTCCCATCCACATAAGTTGAGAAGAGAAGCTATATCATATGGTGTGTGTGTTATCAGTCACATTATACATATGGGTTGCTTGATAGAAATCTGAGTGCAATCATTTTAGAGGTTTTATGGTAACATCAGTATTTAAAAAAAAGGATGCTTGCAACATTTTGTGGGTATACTTTAGCACTGTATTTTTGCATCTCTCTTAATGAATGATTCAGCCTTAAATGTAGATCATCTTGTCACCAAAGGTAAAAAGGGAAAATATATTTCAGATATGGTTTAGCAGATAGTTGGAATGCTTGTTTAATACTCATGGTTAATTAGCATCTAAACTCTTTTTTCTGAGTATTTCTTTAACATACACTTCCTTCTCTGTGTGAATGGACTAATTCGAAACCACTGCACATGAATATCATCAACTATTTGCTAAGTTCTTGAAGAAAAAATTATTCATTTCCTACACTGTTGAGTAAGGCAGGAGGTTGAATGCATTGGAATTTCTGGATTTTATCTTGGTGCAGCCATATCTTTGTTGGAATATCTTAGTTATATGTAAACTTGGCATTTTGATACCATGAGCTGATTTGAATTAGGTTTGATGATATCACAAAATTTATATGCATGACTTTTGTTGAGTGATGGAGAGCCAAACAATTCTGATCTTTGCATTCCTATAGCAGCATCTTTAGCAAGTTTGAATGCAAATCAACATTATCTTAGACATTCAAATCATGAGGAGGAAAGAGTGTAATGCATACATTGCTGCAAAAAGGTTTCTTATGGTACATAAGCGATTCTTATAGTTGTTTGTTTGACTGTCATGGCTGGAGTGTAAGTTCACTAATCCTTGGATTAATTATTTGAGAAAAATCTTGTCCTCATAATGGTTTATTTCAGCTTTCTTTATCAACCCACAGACATGAGCCATACTCTCATATGAACCAAGGATTTTAAGGGCACCTTGGGACTGTAAATATAATTGATCAAGCCTCTTATACTCAGCAAAAAAATATGCATTATGTTCTCTTCCACAGAGAAATGAATCAATTGCTAAAGATAAAAAGGTTTGTGGAAATTAATTGGAGAATCATTGTATGTTGCATGTATTGGTTTATATCCTCTAAGGTATTTTAGAATGACATCATGTTAAGTTTGGGGGACATGGCTATTTTTCAACTAAGCTAATAACTCTTACTTTCCATGAGGACATGGAAATTATTCAGTTTGGGGGAGGAGTTATTATGTTTGCTAGTTTGCTCTCACATTTGGCATTCATATTTGTTTTTCTCATATATATAAAGTGCATAAATTGAAGTAAGCATATATTCCAAAACCATGCAGTGGATTTTCATAAAATTTGGACAGGAAGTGCATAATATCAAGATGAAAAAAGCTGGTAAGTTTCAGCCCAATCTAGTGCACAGTTTTCGAAAAAATGGCCACCATCACATACAGCCATTTTTCCTATATCTCGATATCCGTGCATTAGATGAATTTGAGATTTAGGGAGCAGAAGCATTATGTTAAGAGGAAGATACTCACCAATTTTCAGAAGAAAAAAATACTTCACAGATTGAGAAAAAATGGCCATCATCACCTATAGCCAATTTGCATTTTTCTTGAAATCTGTGATGTGGGTATCTGTGATTTTCGGTGTGGAGATGCATTGGACTTGTAGTAACTTGCTTGCAAAATTTCAGCCAAACCTAGTTTGTATTTTGGGAGATCAAGAAGTTTGCTACAACACCAGCTATGACTCTGTCAATTTTGTCTATTTCCCTATTCTGACAGCTATGACTCTACCAAATTTTCCGCTGAATGGCTGAGACTCCACTAAATTCTTCGCTAAATTTTCTGCTAAATGACTGTGACTCCGCTAAACTTTCCGCCAAATTTTGCAGTTGTGACTCCACTTTTGACCATTTCGTCTTTTTCGCACAGCTATGACTCCGCCACTTTTGGCCATTTCCGCCAAATTCCGCAGCTGTGACTCTGTTGTTTTTCACCCATTTCGCCTTTTTTGCACAGCTGTGACTCCACCATATTTGTCCTATCTACAGCTGTTACTTCGCCAGATTTTCCCATTTTCAGCAACTGTTACTCCACCAATTTTATCCTATTCAGCAGCTGTTACTCCATCGATTAAACTTGCCAATTTTTTAGCTGCAACTCTTCTGCCTGTGGTCACTATGCATGGTAAAATGAAAGCAACAGTGAAATGAGTTCTTCTAGTTTGGATGCTACACAAGTATTGGGTTGCATGAGGACATGCAACAAGTTCAGTTTGGGGAGATGTTGGGTCACGGATTTGTCCCTATTTTTCATTACTTATCGACACCTATTTCATCCATCTTCTTTTTATTATCACCCATTTATCATTCCATTTTCCATCCATTTGTTGTAACTGCTCGAGAAATTCCATATTAATCTTATTGATGCTTTAGTGGTTAATCATGATTATTTTCCTTTATTTTTTATGAATTGAATACTATTATGCATAATTTTACTGATGATGGTTTATGCAGTGATTTGTCATATTAACAGTAGCAACACTCATGGTTCAAGCTCCAAGGTTGGCATGCAAGCACATGTCCACATGGATATTTCACAACATGGTTTCATCTTATGATTAATTATGTGGATTTGTGATTTCAATTCGTGCCCAATTCCAACATGGCAAGCTCTAGCTCATGATCAAGCAGCCTTAGCCAAAAATGAATGCCAGATAACAACACATTGATTTGCATCGCGATTTGCGGGAAGATGGAGAAGAAACTTGAAAAATTTCTAGGAAATGGGTTTTGTGCGTAACAACCTCAATTACCTGAAACGCATGGAAATTGCCAAACAAAGCTACGGTTTGAGCTATACTGCTAGTCTTGTGAACGTGTAATTCTTAGATTTACTGTTGCGACCGATTTGATAAATTAGCAATTTGTTGAAACTGATTCCATGTTGGGAATTCGGTTTCTCATCCTCATGAAGGATTCTTATGTACAAATATATAATCAATCTCATGAGAAAGGGGGGAGATGGAAAGCAATGTTATGCTATAGGATTTGATCCACACTCTGTTGTAATGATTCCATTCTGATAATACATGCTGGCAGTTTCTTAATTCGGGAGTTGTAGACTTTCATTGTGGAGATTCATCTTTGCTCAGTGGAGGAAGGGCCCTCTTCCCTGAGCATATGCTAATAGTGTTGATTGTTATTTTGTAGGTTTGTTTATTATTCAGTTAATGATTTGATTAATTAGATTTATCATAGTTGTTTTATGTTAATTTCTTTTTGATAGATCGTTGGCTAACATAGAATTTATTCTACATTCATGCAATTTGATCTTGCTTCATAAGAATTGATTTTACTGAAGTGTGATTAGATTTACAATTTGGTTTTATGAATAGATTTTAGGTTTGATTTATTTTCAAGAAGGTGTGATCTAGTTTATAATCAGTTTTGATTTCATACAAATAGATAATAGTGTCAGATAGAAATTGTGCTCGCATAGATCTTGCACAATAGCTTTGAAGTAAAATACTTCCTCGGGTTGATAATTTATGTTCTAGTAGTTTCAATTGTTTATTTAATTAGACAAATGATCCAACCAACAGTTCTTAGGTAACCTGTGTTCATCCCCAAGTATCCACACAACATCTTGGTCAAGCCAAGGTCTGTTCTGGCCTTCCCCAGCCATAGGTTGTTCTTCTTCTTCTTCAAATGAAGAGTTGGAAGAGTGTTCACTCTCAGATGAGGAGGACGGAGATGAAGGAGGAGAGGGTGGTGGCCCATCTGAAGGAATTACTTGTGAAGCTTGTTCTGTTTCAGTGAATAATAAGTCAATATTAAATTCAGGGAACTGTTGTTGGTCTGATGAAGTATTGTGTTCAGTATTCTGCTCAGTGTTTTGCTCAACTGAATTTTAATTGACTTGATTTTATTGAGCGTTTTCATGTGGATTAGTGTTTTCTTGGTGAATTGCTACTAACCCTTGACTTCGTTCTATAGAGAGCCTTTGTCGTAACCTGGCAGTGTTATCATTAGACCTTTTGAGTATTTCTTCAAGTGAGATAGGTCCTCTAGTAGGTGAGATTATGATAACATCCCCTGTTATAGGATCTCGATGAGCTATAGAGGTAGCAGGGATTGTAGTAGGATGTTCCACCAGTTTCTCAATGGAAGTGGATGCTTGTGTGTGGCTACGGGTGACCATCGGTATTCTTGTTGGAGGAGTTTTCTGAGTAATCTGTTTAGGCATAGTTCACTATTGGCCCTCCTTCTATCGCCATTTTTTGAGGCCTCGGGGGTGCAGGGTAAGTGCAAAATGCTGGAATGGGTTCCAAGGCTCCCAACAGAGGGTGAAAACCTAGATTGAAAGGATTCAAAAGACCCTACGCAAGGGAAGTTCGATCCCTAGCCTTTTTGGTATGGAAATCTCCCACGAATATTCGGCCTCTGCTAGCACTCTAAGAGTTGATGGGTTTGATCAATAGATCAATTTTTCGATAAAGGAAAAACAAAAGTGTAAAACAAAGTCTGTTTTAACTTCACCTATTTAAGAAAAGAATCTACTCTAGGTTAGATCTTTTCTTAAGGAAAGCTTGTTGTTGTGCAGATCAACCTTGATGTGAAATGAATAAGTATGTTTTCCAACTTCAACAGAAATGTTAAAGGATGCATTCATTTATTCACTTAGACCATAATCAATTAATGAAAATTAAATGACAACAATTTAAGTATTTAAACCTGTTCAAGATTAACCTGTAATCACTTTGTTAATTGAAAGATTAACATTGATTAAAGTTACTGTGTATCAGTTGCATAAATCGATAAAGAAAAAATGTCTTAATTAAAGAAACTTAACAATATATTTTCATACATAGATCAGTGATAAAGAGAAATTAGTATTACAAATCTATGCATTAATTCATATACGCAAAAGAATCACACAATGTAGATGATAAATCGAAGTAAGAAATCAGATACTGTCAAAGAATTTTAAACAATAAACAAGAGATGATTCAAAGGGATTACTTTACTGTATTAATGAAGTCTATAAACAAAATTACAAAGCTCTACTAAGATGGAGTATCTCCAGTCCTCTCTTGCTGATTTCTAACCCAAAAATTATCAACCCCTAACATTGAGAGGCATTCCTCCTTAAATAAGAATTACAACAGAGTACAAAATGGAAATTCCGAAAAGAAAGGGATTACAAAATTCGGATCAAGCTATTGATCTAGAAAATCCTGCCACTTATCCCATATCCCTAACAACTCATCTATGTTTGGATAATTGACAGATTATAGACCCAGCTGAGCGTTACATGTGTTGTTTTCGATTTCATGCTTGGCTAACTTATGCCAAGTACGAAGGTAGATATGGTTTTTCCCTCCATAATGACCGGTTTCCTAATCAACACGTCCACGTCATCAATGTTGACTTCATCAAGGACTCAAATCTTGTGTTCATCTTCTTCACATCTGCGTTCAATTTCCTCAAGTCGACATTTAGGTGGGCATGCCTCCAGAATAGTGTCCATAAGCGGGAGCTACAGAACCTCCATGATGTTGTCTAATGCATACCAATTCCTAGTGCATATATCCTTTGATCTCCTCAGTTGTCTCATTTAAATCCATCCAAGTGTTCAGTGAGGCTTTAATCTTCTTAAACTGGAAGCTGCTAAGAATTGGGATATCTTCTGGTCTATCCTTTATGTATCCATGCCATTCAGAAACATTCTCCTCTGCCTTGGATGCTTGGGGTATCTTGTCTTTCTGTTCTTCAAGGGTAGAAGACATCTTAGAGAAACTCATAAACTTTTCCCTAATTTCATCCAGGGAAGTGTATAACTTTTCAAGCAACTTACGATGTTCCTGAATAACTTGGAGAGCCAGATTCTTGAACTCAAGAGATGTAAACATAGAAAAATTGGAGGAGGCTGCACTTGCAGTTCCATCCCCAGCTTGCTTTCCAGATTAGCTATCCTTTCTGCATTGGAAGCATTCTCAGCTTGTGCTATGCAAAGCGTAGTCTGGAGAGTAGAATTCTTCTGCTCCAAATCCTGTAACCTCTCTTCCCATATGTAATGTCCCCATTTTGACCCCCTTTGTATTAAATCGTAAATGATGTAAATATTGTAATTTAATCATGATGAGGAGCTCAAGGCCAAGGCCCCACCATTGATTTAGCGTTTCATGTATCGGCAATTAAAGAAATAGATGCCTATGGTTCTTGTGCTAGATAGGCACAATGTAAATAAGACATCATGTAAATACGAATTTTAATGAAAAACCCACAACTGGCTATGCTATGCAACAAAGAGATGGGGGCATGATTCTACAAGGAATAGGAAGCAAAATTATTCAAGCCCTTGATCCAATGGTGTTAATCCATGTGTCAATGAGAAAACCCATAAACCACCAACTACCCGTTTTGGGTTATGGACCCAATCATTTAATTCTTCCAAGAGTTGGTTGAGGCAGTAAATACTTTGGCAATGAAGAGGTATGGAAACCAATTTCGTGCATGGGCAATCCATCAACCTGGAAAATCATGTTTTGTCTCCTTGGGAAAGAAAACACCCACGAAATGGTGCCCAAATCCATGATGAACCCACAATCTTTCCTCTCTCATGCAGTATGAACCACTGGGCCTTTTCCCATCACGTTTTTCACCATTTTTCCTGCATTTTCCATGCCTGAGAGCTTGTTTTTGCATTGGACAGCAGCTGGGAGAGAAGGGCCACGATTTGGAACTGTTATGGAGGCCGTTTTTGCCCCAGAATGTCCATGGACGTTTTTCTAAAAACGGATTTGGCTTCCCAGGGTTGTTCCCCATCTTCTAGCCTCGTTTTTGGGTTTCCCACGTTTTTCTGAACCTAATGAAAACCCCATCTTTGGGCATCTCACTGTAAAAACGTTTCTCCATGCCCAACACTTAGACTTCTGCTGTTATGTGCATCCCGGTTTTGATTTGAACCTGTGAGCAAGAAACTTGGACTGGTAGTGGACAGAATTGGCTTGATAAACCCAGTGAAGGGAGTAACCTCTCAAGAATATAAAGAGGGCTGGCTACTCTTCTATGCACACCTGGAACACTCTAGAATTGGAAGGTATGGCCTAAGGGACTATGAATTGGTGAAGGGAATACTCCCTTGAGTGGGGTGTGTAGGCATTGTCGGTGCCAAGCTAAATAGATCTTGTAGAGGTATCCATAGCTCTGTGGTTGAGCTCACTAGCTTAGCAATTCTTCCTTTCCATTTCCTAGCAGCCTGATAAACCCAATTGTAGATTGGCTTGGCTCATCTTGGTGTATACTTGGCTATGTATGAGTCTGCTATTCCCTGATTCCTTGTAGAGATCATGACCAGCTTAGGGGTGGCAGTGTGTTGAGATATTGATGAGCACAACTGGCCTATGGTTGGGTGGAACGTTGCAGTTGCATAGCCAATTGCTTGGGACTACTGTTATAAGATAAGTATTCTCTTGTGTTAACTCCCCAATTATTATTTGATGAATATCTTGAATGTATGATGGATGTGTTATTAGTATTATTTCCGCTATGTTTTTCTATAATTATACATGTGAATGCTTGTTTAAAAGTTCATGGGGCTAGATGCACGGTTTTAGCATCACGTCCTCTCTATCATGTTGGTTTGGTAGGAGGGGATGTTACATTTTGGTATCAGAGCCAAGTTGCAGCATTGGACCTCTATGGGCCAAATCCAATTATAGTATCAAGACTAAATGGGGCTAAGTTGGATAGATTACGGAGGTAAGATCACCTCCTGCTGAGCAGCAGTCATCACTGAAAGAAGGGAAGATTTCAAAAATTTTCTTAAGAGTTTTTGGAAATTTCTGTTTAAGTCTGTTTCGGGAAGAATTCGGGAAGTCGTCCCGAAACTGTGGAAAGATTCCCCAACGCGGAAGAGTTCGGGAAATCGTTCCAAAATTGCGGAAGAGTTTCGCAAACCGCCCCGAAACTGCGGAAGGAATTCTCTTCCGAAATTGCGGAAGGAATTCTCTTCGGAAATTGCAGAAGGAATTCTCTTCCGAAGCTGCGGAAGGATTCCGCGAGTTGTTCTGCAATGCGGAAGAATTTGGCGAAATGCTCCGAAAAAGGAGAAAAATTTTCTAAGTGTTCGGCATCGAAAGGAAATTTTTGGAAGGAATTCTCTTCCAAAATTGCAGAAGGAATTCTCTTCCGAAACTGCGGAAGAGTTCGGCGAATCATTCCGAACTGCGAAAGACTTCGTCCAGTCGTTCCGCAACTGCGGAAGACTTCGGTGAGTCGTTCCGCAACTGCGAAAGACTTCGGTGAATCATTCCGCAATTGCGGAAGCATTCCGCAAGTCGTTCCGCAATTGCGGAAGCATTCCACAAACTGCCCCGCAATTGCGGAAGCACTCAGCAAATCGCCCCGCAATTGTGGAAGCAATAAAAAAACTGCCTCGAAACTGCAGAAAGAATTTCCCAGTGTCTTCCGAAACTGCGGAAGCATTCCGTGAATGGCTCCACAACTACAAAATCATTCACCGAATCGCTCCGCAACTGCGGAAGCGTTTGTCGAATCGCTCCGCAATTGCTGAAGCGTTCGACGAACCGCCCTACAACGGCAGCATGATTTAAAAAAAAAAAAAAAAAAAACAAGGGGGCAAGCCCCCTTGACCCCCTTTTTCCCCCTCATATGTCGTTGATTGTGATAAAACTCGATGATTTGACAATTGTCAATATAACATTTTCCCACGTGCATGAAAGTAAGTTATGAATTGAGAATATAATGCAGCTAACAATTGTGTGGATGAACACATTCTACAGAATCACAGTTACAGGGAAGCACTCTGTAGTGCTCTGGTTTTTATAGCAGAGCACTAAGTAAAATTTCAGAGTTAATTTTCTACGTATTAAACTTTATCAAGTGTATGGGAGTAAATTTCTAACAATTACTATGCGTCTAAATGATATTTAGTGTACTGTCGTGTTTTCATCAACCTTACATTCGTAATTTAAAATAAACAAACATATCATTATTTTCTTTTCAACAATCATGTTCTAGCATAAGAATATGTTTCACAACTTAGTAAATCAGTAAATAGCAAGCTATGCATGTTTACAGTAAGTTTTAGCATAATAATCAAATAACGTAAATAACAAGGAAATTACCTGATGCTGATGCTAACCGTAGGTTGTAGCAGGTTGTATAACCTCTTAGACAGCCAAAATGAAGTGTCCACCCTACCGACCAACTATTATCTTGCTGGCCCTTGGAAATCAAAGGATTTCCAAGCCCCCGAGCTCACAATCTGATAATCCCGAGAGCAGTGTTTACTTCGGTTCTCAAAACCTTTCTCCGTCCTTAAACTTTTATGTCCTCCAACCTTTCTCTCCACTTCCAGTTCTCTTTTTTTTCCCCCTTTCCCTTCAACCTTCTCCTCCTCTATATACATGTCCATCCTCGAGAAGGCCTTGGGCTTACTCCACCGCCCCAAACTCCCCCTCTCGAGCCCCTCAAACATTTACTCCTTTCCCTATTTCATTCATCCACGTCTCATTATAAAAATGTATAATTTATTACTCTCATGGAAAATTTATTTGGTTTTGGATTGACGGTCGTAAGTATTTATTACGGTGGGAATTATCACCCAAAGGTTATCCATTCGGGACAAGGTTTATTAATTACAAGTCTTTTCACCAAACCTTGTATTTATTGTTATTAAGGTATTTAATAAAATATTATATAAATATTTGACCCCTTTCAACTTGGACATGGCGTGTCTTAAGGGTCTACCTTATCCGTCGAGATCACTTATCTTGAGATTTTAAATTCTACGATTCATATTGAGTAATTAAATCGTAATAACCCATTTTCCATCACATCACGTTCATTCCAAAAATAGTTATCCTATTATGTCTAACTTAGAAATGTAAAATAATCACATTCTAATCATTCATTAATCAATATTTAAATTTTACCTATTTTGCAATTGTTATGACATGGGTAGTAATATTATTAAAATAAATTTTAAGTAATAATATTAATTAAATCCCCATAATGTAATAATAATGGTGAATTTAATAAATATCTCTTTTACATCATTTGTTTATCACATGAGTACCCTAACATCTATATAGTATCGTCGTTCTTCTAAACGAAGCACCCTTAAGTGCTTAAATAACCTTACTAATTAATTAGACAGTACCATTACCTTATTACAACAATTCTCAGACGACAATGTTAACTGATGACACTTGTCTCAATTGTATATCACAACGTTTACCAACGAGTAATGCATAGCTTAATTGACTTGTTTTACACATCTTAGATAACTTTATATCCATTATCTGAATTCAGTCAATGCATGATTAACCTAATTACTTATGACAACTTATACATTTATTCAATATGTTAAGTGTTTGTATATCGATACTAGTGTACATGTGCAAGGTGTGCATGCGTGGCCAGCGTATGCACAGATCATAAATGTACTATAGACAAAACCCATCCCGCCTATGCATACCTGCTAACTAATAGTAGTATTTACCCCCATGTAGAAGAACAAACATAATATATATAGTACAATTACTTCAACATTCTCAGTTATTTAACAGTTAGTTCTTTACGATTTCACATCATTATCTTTATCTTTACATTAGTTTAATCAATCATGTACAAGGAAGGGTGACTACTACCACTAACTCGGAATCAAGGAATACTAAACCCCCAACAGTACTAACTAACACATCCTCCCATCATAACCTACGTCCAGCATCCTACCTATCCTTCCTCTGCTAGTACAAAAGTGGATGTCGGACTCACCGATCTGACCACATAGAACTTGAGAGCGATAGCGTCGGCTGAACAGCGGACCTATCCTCCCCTAGCAGGCATCCGACCATCGTCATCACAACAACATGGGGAGCGTGTCTCAGCACAGCCCTCTCACGACCTCGGGTCTCATGGAAACATAGGGTGGGAAACACGTCCATCCCTCTCAACATACTGGGCCTACGCCCTTATCAACTCATACTTTGCTGCTATCGGGATTATTAGTTTGTGTTATCGTATCCTCATTTTGGATTCTAAGGTTTACTGTATGAACATGTTTTTCCTTTCCAATATATATCAGATCAAGTAACTGGCTATCCCATAGCCCTTGTGTCCTGTAGGTTAGTATTTTGCAAAATACAAATTTATAGAAAGCATTTCCCATTGATCGCCAATTGATCCATGTTATCAAAAATCATTTTATTTCATGTTACCTTTTTAGCTCATCATAGATGCGTATGACATATAACACTTCAATAATTCATATAAGAAGATGGTATCCATGTACCGAATCATATATTTCACATTTCATCAATGAAAACATATAAACATATACTGTAATCGTAAAATAAAGAAATCATATGATAATCATGACATCATAACCACCTAACATAGTAACATCATAATCATGGTGAAATCATAAAACAAAGTAACATCATATAATGAGGTCCATCATATCGTAATATAGTTTACTCAGTCGAGCTGAGTTCAACAGAATATATAAGGAAATAAAGTATGGTGTGTCTAACTGATAAATATGCCTAATCAAAATATGGGCGTTACACACTCTAGATAGTATAGTTGGAAAAGTTTTGGATCTTGGTTGGGCTAAGAAAATCAACATTATGGATGATGCACAGGATCCCTATGAGCCTAAGAAAGATGCCATGGGGGAGAACATACATGTTGAAAATGGTGAAACAAAATCTAATGGGAGAAGAAACCAAGAGACCCCTCCAGGTATTGCAGCCACTATGAGAAGCCTAAGGGTGGAGTTGCAAAGCTGTCGGGAAGATAATGAAAGGATGATTAAAGCTCAGGAAGAACAAAATCAGTTGAATGTAGCCATGCTACAGAGTTTAATAGACATCCAAAGGCAAATAAAATCTAGGCATCAGACATCAAATCTAGAAAGGGGTGGGAGTAGTTCTAGGAGGAATTCCCGCAAGAGGGCCAGTAGCCCAAGAAGAGTTTCTACAGACAGAACATATACTCCAGAAACCTCTTCTAATGAATCATCTGACTCTGAAGAATCCATTGAGGGTTCAAGCTCGTCATCTCGCATGAGTAAGAGGAAGAAGCACTACAAGAACAATTCACACGGGGAATTTAAGAAGGCGAAACCCCCTACATTTGATGGAGATATAAAGTCTGGTCAAGAAGCTAAATCTTGGCTTCTTGGGATGAGAAAATATTTCCAAGTTCAAGACTACTCAGGAAATATGAAGGCAAGGGTAGCCATCTTCAACTTGAATGGAAGAGCATCAATATGGTGGGAACACATCAGGCAAGTGAAGAAGATCAATGAGAGGAAGATTGTGTGGAAGCAGTTCAAGAAATACTTCAAGCAGAAGTACCTATCTGACAAGTACTATGATGATAAGATCAAAGAGTTCCATGAGCTGAGATTGGGACAATTGAGCATGGAAGAATATGCAAACAAATTCTTGGAGCTGCTAAGGTATGTCAAGTACATTCGAGATGATAAGGTGAAAATTCAGCGTTTCCTAAGTGGACTTCCCCAGTCATATAAAGATAGAATTGAGTTTGATGAACCTCGAACTCTAGAGGAGGCCATAAGAAAGGCCAAGTATTGCTTTGATCATAACAGAAACAAACCATAATTCCATAAGGCATGGAAGGATAGGAAAAATGAAAAGTTTGACCAAAGGAAGAAGGGGTTCAAGCCTCCTTAATCCCGGAATCAGCAAAGGCAACCATCACAGGTTGTGACTAAGCCAACTAGGATGATGGGAGACAAGCCAAGAGATCCAAAGGAGCCAAGAGAACCACTTCAATGTTGGGGTTGTGGAGGAGACCACATGCTTAGGAATTGTCCACATCAGAATGGGAATGCAAATCAAGTTCACAACATCCAAGGAGCTGGAACTATGGGTCAAGTGGCAAGAGAAATCCCTAGAATCTATGCAGCACTAGACTATCGCCAGGCAGATCATCAATCAACTGTGGTTGAAGTTGAAGGTAAGATTGCTAAGAAATCAGTTTCTATTTTGATTGATCCTGGATCTACTCACAGTTATGTCACTCCTAGAATTGTTGAGATTTGTGCTTTCAAGAAATTAAAGCATAGTAAATGATGGTTAGTTCAACTAGCCACTGGAACCAAGAGAAAAGTTAGCGAAATAATAGAGAAATGTCCATTAGAGATGGATGGGCTATTCATTTATGCAGATCTGAATATTTTTCCACTTGGTTCCTATGATATTCTCATTGGAATGGATTGGTTAGAAGCGCACAGGGTTAAGCTTGACTGCTACAATAAGACATTTGAATGCATGGACGAAGAAGGAAACCCGAGGGTTGTAAAAGGCATTCCAAAGGTGACTTATGTCAGATAGGTTTCAACCATGCAGCTGAAGAAGTTCTGTAGGAAGGGATGTCAATTGTATGCAGCCCATATTTTAGAAGCAACAGAGAATGAAACTCTGAAATTGGAGGACTATCATGTATTGCAAGAATTCAGGGATGTTTTTCTTGATGAGATTCTAGGACTTCCTCCAAAGAGAGACATTGACTTTACAATTGAGCTTGTGCCAGGAGCGGCACCAGTGTCTAAGACACCCTATAGGATGAGTACACTGGAATTGCTAGAATTAAAAATGCAATTACAAGAGTTGCTGGAAAAGAAATATATTAGGCCAAGTGTGTCCCCATGGGGAGCCCCTGTCCTATTTGTGAAAAAGAAAGATGGAACACTCAGGTTATGTATTGACTACAGGCAGTTGAACAAAGTCACTGTGAAGAACAAATACCCATTGCCCCGAATTGATGACCTTTTTGACCAAATGAGAGGAGCAAAGGTATTTTCAAAAGTTGACTTGAGGTCTGGTTACCATTAGGTAAGAATCAAAGATGAAGATATTCATAAGACTGCCTTTAGAACGAGGTATGGACACTATGAATTTGTAGTGGTACCATTCGGTCTCACAGATGCACCAGCTACATTCATGTGTCTCATGAATAATGTTTTTAGCAAGTATTTGGACAAGTTTGTTCTTGTATTCCTAGACGACATTCTCATCTATTCTAAGAATGAAGAAGCGCATGAAGAACATTTGAGAATGACAATGCAATTACTAAGGGAGCATAAGCTGTATGCAAAGTTGAGCAAATGTGACTTTTATAAAGATAGAATTCATTATTTGGGTCACATCATCTCCGATGAAGGGATATCTGTAGACCCTGAGAAGATTGAAGCCATTATGAATTGGCCAACTCCAAGGAATGTGACTGATGTGAGATATTTTATGGGCTTTGCTGGTTACTACAGGAGGTTTATCGAAGGATTCTCCAAGGTTGCAAACCCGATCACTTCTTTGCAAAAGAAGGGGATAAAGTTTGAATGGTCACCAAGATGTGAGGAAAGTTTTCAACGATTGAAAAATCTTCTTACAAGTGCACCAATTTTGAATATTGCAGACCCAGAAAAAGACTTTGTGGTATGTACTGATGCATGCAATCAAGAACTTGGAGGAGTTCTTATGCAAGACAACCACGTGATATGCTATGAGTCAAGAAAGTTGAAGGAGCATGAGAAGAACTATGCTACTCATGATATAGAACTTGCAGCCATAGTACATGCCTTAAAGATGTGGATGCATTACTTAATGGGAAGAAAATTTGAGTTAAGGACAGACCATTGTGATCTGAAATACTTGTTTGATCAGCCAACTTTAAATGCTAGGCAAGCTAGATGGTTGGAATTTTTGTGTGAATTTGATTTTGAAATGAAACACATAAAAGGGAAAGAAAACAAGGTGGCTGATGCACTCAGCAGGAAGGTACGTGAAATGTATGTGGCAGCACTTAGTACTTTCCAACCAGATTTGAGGCAACAGATTGTTAACCATATGGTTGAGGATGAAGTGTATGAGCAGATAAAGGACAAATTGCAGTAGCAAGAACTTGGCAAGAAGTATGAAGGCTATCATTTGGAAGGAGACAGACTTCTTACTTATAAAAATAGAGTCTATATTCCAAATGCGGCAGATTTGAGGAGGATTGTTATGGATGAAATCCATAAAGCTACATACTCTGGTCATCTAGGATATCAGAAAACAATTGCTACAGCAAGAAAATATTATTTTTGGCCAGACATGAAGAAGGATGTCACTGGATACATCTCTAAGTGCATGAAATATCAGCAGGTGAAGGTTGAACACCAACACCCCGCAGGTTTATTGCACCCAGTGCCAATTCCAAAATGGAAATGGGAAATAATTTCCATGGATTTTACTACAGGATTTCCAATGACTAAGAGACAACATGATTCCATCATGGTTGTGGTGGACAAGTTAACAAAGGAAGCACATTTTATACCGGTTAAGTCCACATATAAATCCGATGCCATTGCAAATATTTTCATGAAGGAAATTTTCAGATTACATGGGTTTCCTAAGGAAATAATTTCTGACAGGGATACCAAGTTCACTTCCAATTTTTGGAAAGGTCTCTTTGTAGATTTGGGTACACAGCTAAGCTTTAGTACTGCATACCATCCTCAAACAGATGGGAAAACAGAAAGAGTGAATCAGGTGCTTGAAGACATGCTCCGCATGTATGTAATGGACAAACCATCCAAGTGGGAAGATTATCTACACTTGGTAGAATTTGCATATAACAATGGGCAACAAGCATCATTGGGAATGAGTCCTTATGAGGCTTTGTACGGAAGAAGGTGTAGGACACCAGTGACTTGGGACAATCCAGTGAACAGAATTGTACTTGGGCCAGAATTGCTTAAAGAAATGGAATAAGAAGTTGCCAAGATCAGATAGAATTTAAAAGTAGCCCAAAATAGACAGAAAAGCTATGCAGATAAGCATAGGATCCATAGGGAATTCAGTGTTGGGGATCATGTGTATCTTAGAGTGAGATCAAGGAAGAGTTCCTTGAAGCTTGGGAGTTGTGCCAAGCTATCACCTAGATATTGTGGGCCATTTGAAGTGCTTGAAAGAATAGGGCCAGTTGCATATAGACTTGCATTGCTTGCTAGCACTAAAGCTCATAATGTTTTTCATGTCTCTTTGCTTAAGAAATATGTACATGATCCTAACCATGTGATTAATTGGGATGTGATCCAGGTGGAACCCGAGGGAGAATTCCAAACCGATCCATTGCGCATCCTAGACAAGAAGGTAACATTGCTCTGGAACCAAGCCATCGGACAGGTAAAGGTGCAATGGAAGCACTACGGTCCCGATGAGGCTACATGGGAGCTGGAGGATGCCATGAGGGTGGCATATCCATTTTTGTTCAATTTTGATGAGCACTGAGGACATTGCTAATGTAAGGGGAGGGGAATGTAATGTCCCCATTTTGACCCCCTTTGTTATAAATCGTAAATGATGTAAATATTGTAATTTAATCATGGTGAGGAGCTCAAAGCCAAGGCCCCACCATTGATTTAGCGTTTCATGTATCGACAATTAAATAAATAGATGCCTATGGTTCTTGTGCTAGATAGGCACAATGTAAATAATACATCATGTAAATACGAATTTTAATGAAAAACCCACAACTGGCTATGCTATGCAACAAAGAGATGGGGGCATGATTCTACAAAGAAGAGGGAGGGAAATTATTCAAACCCTTCAGCCAATGGTGTTGATCCATGTGTCAATGAGAAAACCCATAAACCACCAACTACCCATTTTGGGTTATGGACCCAATCATTTAATTCTTCCAAGAGTTGTTTGAGGAAATTAATGCCTTGGGAATGAAGAGGTATGGCAGCCAATTTCGTGCATGGGCAAGCCATCAACCTGGAAAATCATGTTTTGTCTCCTTGGGCAAGAAAACACCCACCAAATGGTGCCCAAATCCATGATGAACCCACAATCTTTCCTCTCTCACGCAGTCTGAACCACTGGGCCTTTTCCCATCACGTTTTTCACCATTTTTCCTGCATTTTCCATGCCTAGGAGCTCATTTTTGCATTGGACAGTAGCTGGGAGAGAAGGGCCACGATTTGGAACTGTTATGGAGGCCGTTTTTGCCCCAGAATGTCCATGGACGTTTTTCTAAAAATGGATTTTGCTTCCCAGGGTTGTTCCCCATCTTCTAGTTTCATTTTTTGGGTTTCCCACGTTTTTCTGAAGCTAATGAAAACCCCATATTTGGGCATCTCACTGTAAAAACGTTTCTCCATGCCCAACACTTAGACTTTTGTTGTTATGTGCATCCCGATTTTGATTTGAACCTGTGAGCAAGAAACTTGGACTGGTAGTGGACAGAATTGGCTTGATAAACCTAGTGAAGGGAGTAACCTCTCCAGAAGATCAAGAGGGATGGCTACTCTTCTATGCACACCTAGAACACTCTAGAATTGGAAGGTATGGCCTGAGGGACTGTGAATTGGTGAAGAGAATACTCCCTTGAGTGGGGTGTGTAGGCATTGTGGGTGCCGAGCTAAATAGATCTTGTAGAAGTATCCATAGCTCTGTGGTTGAGCTCACTAGCTTAGCAATTCTTCCTTTCCATTTCCTAGCAGCCTGATAAACCCAATTGTAGATTGGATTGGCTCATCTTGGTGTATGCTTGGCTATGTATGAGTCAGTTGTTCCCTAATTCCTTGTAGAGATCATGCCCAGCTCAGGGGTGGCAGTGTGTTGAGATGTTGATGAGCACAACTGGCCTATGGTTGGGTGGAATGTTGCAGTTGCATAGCCAGTTGCTTGGGACTACTGTTATAAGATAAGTATTCTCGTGTTAACTCCCCAATTATTATTTGATGAATATCTTGAATGTATGATGGATGTGTTATTGATATTATTTCCGCTGTGTTTTTCTATAATTATACATGTGAATGCTTGTTTAAAAGTTCATGCGGCTAGATGCCTGGTTTTAGCATCACGTCCTCTCTATCATGCTGGTTTGGTAGGAGGGGATGTTACACCATATCTTCCTAAGGTCAGCAAATTCAACTGCATGTTGCTCGTTGGTCTGAGCTAGTTCCCCAGCAAGCATTTTGATTTCTTCCTCTTTCAGGTCAACTTCCCTATCTAGAACATGGACTGAATCCAAACTCGCACTTGCAAAGGCCCCTAAGGCTGTAGCTATTTCAATTGCCTTAATTCGAGGGTTATTTGTTCACTGAGCCCATATAACCTGATCTGGAATAGGTGATTCTAACCCAGGTTGATCTTTGTCTCTCTTTTTGGTTCTTTTTATTACTGCTTTGTCATCTTGGCTGTAAAAATAGCTCCCAAGAGGGACTATAGCATGATCTGCATACTCAACCACCAACGTTGTGGAGGTAGAAATAACGCTTATTGTTGAGATAAGTGAGGGTGTTTGAGTGACTGCAAGAGTGGGTATAGGCATAGTGAATTGAGGGATAGTCAAAGGTGTAGAAATGGCTTGGGTCACCGCTGAAAAATGAGTTGGAGAAGGAACTGAGACAAAAGCTTCAGAAAGTGAAACTTGATTATCAACAAGGGCAGATGATGATGAAGGGGAAACTAAAGGTGCCTCACCAGTGGTGAAGGGTAATGAGGTAGATGTGGGTGATTGTAGAGGGGCAGTCAAATACTGAACCTCTGCAATGATAGATGATGAAATGGTAAAAGAGACTGGGTTATTTGGAAATGGAATAGTGGTAGTGGTGAGAGTATGAAATAACTATGACAAGGAAGATGGAGGTGTCATTCCTGAAGGAAAAGCAGAGAGATTTTGGATAGCTGGCAACAAAAGTGCTATGGTTGTGATATTGAGAGCTGATGTAACCTCTAACTCCTGGTGATTAGGAAAAGAGTGATCCATCTCAATGGTGTTCAACAAATCAGCAACTTCCTTTGAATCTTCAGTCACCTCTTCTTTTATTGGTACTGGAGGATTAGGTTTCACCTCAAGGTCACAATCAATAATGTCCTCAGGGGGAATATGTGCTGCAGGGGCAAGGATCTTTTGTCTTTTAGCTAGGCTAGCCTTCAGTATCATTAGATCAGCTTGTTCCTGTGTAGCTTTAGTAGACACTTGGATATCAACGGTGAGCGTAGGAGGTTCAACCGACTGAGTACCCAATACTAAGGTGATTTGTGCTAACCCCTGTTTGAACTGATGAGATGTCTGCCGCAAAAAAATTAACATGTTCAGCTGTCTTTATCTGAGGAGGATGTTCCATGGGAGCCTTACCTTTATCTCCATCTGGATAAGTGAGTGCAAGAGGAGCTTTAGCTTTCTGAGCCTCCTTCTCTTCTCTTTCTTTTCTTACCTAATCCATTAGATTTAATTGCATAGCTCTGTAGCTCAAGGTCATAGTTTTAAGGTCTCTCTAGTATTGCAAAATGTTATGTTGTTCTTCTTTATCCTTGGCCCTAGCAAGTACTTCAAAAAAGGTGTTGACTCCTTGATAGATAGAGTCATCTGGATTTACTTATAGTCCATCTTAACATGAATTTGCTTGATCAAGCAATTTCTTGGGATCATGCTTCCTTTTGGGGGCAAGACCCAATTGTAGGGAAACTATCTAATCAGTAAGGACTGCAGCCCAATTTGAGGTTGGGATAACCAGTGGCCCAAGTTTCAAAGCAAACTTACGCCATGTTTTCTTCCTAGTACCTGTAAGCTTCTTGTACATACCATCTATGTAACATCCCGTAATTTCATAAAAAATTAAAATTTTTACTAACAACATTAATTATGATAATAATAATTGTGGAAATAATAATTAATATTATGACAACATTAATTGTAAATTTGTTAGTACTAAACATGCTTTAATTTCTGTTTTGGCAGCAATATGATAATGACAGTTTTAACACATCATTAGTAAACATGATTATGATAACAAATGTACTAATCAATTGGAAATATGATGCGACATTTTTATTTTGCAAAGATACTGATAGTTTGAATTTTGATGCATAAGGGTGTCCTACGAGGTACCCTGGAGCTTACTTAGCTGCAATGCTAAAGCATAATGAATGTCCTATGTGCAGACGACAGGTACGAAGTCTCATGGCTACGTAGAAACAAGTATGTGTAAAGTTCAAGTTCAACGTCGTAATTAAATAAAATATTAGAATTCTGTTGCGATCCACCATAAGTATGCAGGTATGGATTTCATAGCTAAAATTATTGTTTTTTAGATGTTGTCTTACAACTCCACAATGTTTAAAACAGAGTCATCTATGTATGTCACCATACTGATAGTTTTGTCGTTGTAATTCATGCCATTTTCGTAGCTGGCTTTGATGTCGTCTTTAAGATAATTGATTCTCTTCCCAATACTGATGTAATAATTGTATCGCAAAAATAATTTAAATGTTTGCAGTGAGAAAATACACCTAACACTTAGTTAGCGATTAGGATAATCTTTATCAATGGGTTTATTGAAATGTCTACCATACAGACTATCTATAGTTGCAATAATAGAATTTATATGAATGCACCAATGTTACCAGGATAGTGTGTAATTTTCTCATGTATGGACTACTTTAAATCGTAATTTTTCAATGTCGAACTATATGTGATAACGTATAAGCCTTTTAAGGCTTATGTACAGTATCAACTATTGTGTGAATCTAATGAAAATAAGAACTATGTCAACGTAGTGACTATAGTTATTATTGCAACTAATACAAAACTATATAATTAATTTTTAAGACTACTAGGCTTACCTTTTGATATAAATATACACAAAAATATCTACCATGAAGTCTATCTAAAATCACCAATCTAAAATATGACCTAGGCTTTGGAATATATGAATAAATGTATCGACGTTGGTCAAAATAACACTATAATGTGTGTTTTGGAACGTAACTTAGAACCTATACAATCTTTGGAATCAAGTAGGCATAACTTATAATGTGAAATGTTATGTACCAAGTTTTGAAATCATAACGTTGGAATAAGAGAGCGCTGACATGTAATAAATTGTGATGGACAGGTAAGTGATACAAATCGGCGTTGGTTATTATGTTTCATTCCTACAATAATGGCCATCCATCATGTATTATATGATGAGGAACTTCAAGCTCCACGTGAATGTAACTAACTCAAATAGTGAACGTGTACGCTGCCATGTAACACTTCTCTTTGATAGTCCTCTGAGTTGGCTGTAAGGTTATCCACTGTGTATACGAGTTGGTAAGGTCATGCTACGTTATTGAATGAACAATAAATGGAATGGTTGTTCACTCCAATGCAACGGGCGTTGGCATACTTACAACCATTGATCAACTTTTTTTTTGATCGTTGGATCTAACCCTAGCGTTGCATCGAGTGTTGGGTTAATAGAAGTTATAGTGTCCTATGTCATTGCTATTATTTCAATCTGTTAGGGCCGAAAGGCTGCCGAAATTTTGGTTTAAAAATTTGTATGAGGTTTCAACCTCGAGACCTGCTGGTTTGGAAAGGTTCTAGGTTCCTTCCTTCTATAATGGTGTCATGTTAACAGCTTGGGTATCTGGTTTGCAGTGTTAGTGGTTGATAGTTTTTGTAACTTTTCGTTTTAGTTTGAGTGAAAAATACACCCTGGTGAAAATGGACAAAGGGTTTCATGTCTCGTCTATAGCATGGAATAATCGTTTAACTGGTGAAAGTGGAAAGCTTTGGTCGCTTAAAGCAAGGTAAACTTTCTTGTAAAGAATAGTTATATTCCTTTGTTGCAATTCGTCTTTCAGTTTGAAAAGTATCAGTTATCTAAATCCAATGATTGTCTTGTTAGTTGTAGGTTATGAAGGAATGGTTCGAGTAAGGGTTTAGAAAGAAAGGCGTGCTTCCAAAATGGTAAGCTCCAGGTCTTCCAAAACCCTCATAGGTGCTCTCCGTTTGTGTGTTGAAGTGGTTTCAAGGGATGAGTGGCCAGTTCCTCACCGTGCCTCATCGTTATCTTCAGTTGGAAAAACTTAAAACGATTCTTTTGTTAATCGAATGGTGTTTGTATAGGGCTGCGGCCTTCATTTTGTTTGCATGATACTAAATCATTTGACTATGATGTCTATCTCGTCGAACTATGGGTTATAAGCTTGTCAGAAAAGAGGGTTCTTTGTATTTGATTGGAAATGTTTAAAGTTTGGGTTTAAATCCTATGCATTTTCGTTTGGAAACATGTTGTAATCGTTTTTGTTTTTGAGAACATCGTTTTTCCTTCTTTAAGTTGGAACCTGTAATGGTGTAAACAATTGAGCACATCCTACTATTTAAGTTATAAAAAGATGAGTAGAGCCAAGGCTCATTTACAGTGAAAACAATCCTTTTCTTCTTGACAATAAAAAAATAAGCTATTTATTTCTGTGTAAAAATGTCTATGTTATAAAACTTAATGTTGTAGGTTGACATCGTGATTTTCGTTCTATACTAGGGTTTGTGAAACTTGTCTTAGATGTTAGTTCTGCAATATGTGCTATTTGGAAATGAGTTCAAATCATTGTAATGGAAATGAATGGGCTATACCCTAGATTGTGTTTTGTTTAAAAGAAATTAAATGTTTGAAAATGAATTTTCAAAAGAACTTTGGTTCGATCCAAAGCCTATGTAGATTGAGTTTGCAAAATGATAATAATGGGGATCGAAATTCTAACTTAGGTTTTGATAGAAACCAAGTTTTATTTTGAAAATAATAAAAGCATTTCGTAATATATATAGTTTATAATATAGATGAATAAGATGGAAGGAAAGCAAAATATGGTTTATCATGTTTTCAATATTGCTAGAAAATAATCTTTGAAATGTTTAAAGAGGAAAATGAAAACAATGTGTATGTGAAATATGAAGATATGAAGACTGTGTAAGATGACTGTAATTTGTGACTTGTGATCATAACTAGCACTTCTAGTTATTACAACAATAATATTTGTTTCTAAATATAATGTACAGAACTTTTAAATGTATTGATTTCCTATGTAAGATATAGAGGTAATAAAACACAATGAAATTGTACATTAAAAAAGCTATATTTTTTTTCACGAAAACAATAGAGTCTCCTCTATACTGTAATAAGTACTGTATATTAATTACTACTGTTAGTTATAGGGCAGAGAAGAAAACATAATTCAATCACTGCACTTGTCTATTCGAATCAGTGGAATTTTCCTATCTTCTAATCTATTCTTAATTTGTGTATCTATACTACGATGCATAAAACAACATGTGGAAAAATATAGATACTAGTTTATCAATTCGAAATCATCAGTAAACTTTAACATTCAGACTCTAAACAAATTTAAAAATAGATTCTTCTTTCAAACAGAGAACAAAATTACTAACTTACTGAACAGAACTGCTAGCTGAGATAAAATAGAAAATTTGTAAAACCTGGATAAATCTGTAGGGCAACAAACAACCCAAGAAGACTGTTCCACCCAACCAATTCCTGAAAGAAGTTAAGTACTTGCCTTAGGACCCCCGAGCCTGTTCACTGAACCACCAGGAGGAAGAAACTCTAGGAATTTTGGACTTCTTCTTGCAGTAGAAATTAACTTCTGAATCTTTAATAGCTAGCAGTCCAATAGACCTGCACCAGCATATCTGGTTCTTCTCAGCAATATACAGACTTAAGATTGCACTCACAACTAGCCTCCCTATTCGAATCTCTCAGTGATCACCTGATGCACATGAGGAAATATTTCTGCAGAAAATATTGTGTAAGAGCTGCCTGCTCAATTCAAATTTGCCTTTTGTAGGCTTCCTAGGCCTTTTCAGATGTTAAAGGGTCATTAAATGGGCTGCCTACTCACTCCCTCCACCTGGGGGATATTGCCACATTTTTAGGGCTAGTTGTCCCATAACCAATAGCTAGTGGTGTGATGCAATTGCCGCCATCTGTCCCATACCTTCCAACAACTTCCATTCCTCCTAGTGGGTCAATGAACACTCATTTAACAGTCCCCTTGGGTTTTTGTCTCCTAATTAATTTATTTAAATAATAATATTCTGTAATTACATTCATCCTTGATCAAAATTGATCATAATTACAAAAATTTGTAATTAAATTTAACATAAAGTATTTTGCAAATAAAATAATAATTTTCAGAAATTTGGGTAGGTGACATACATCCCCCCTTGAGTTTCAACATTGTCCTCGATGTTGGTTAATCACTCCTTGAGTGTTCCTGAAACATAGTTGAGTATGCAGCCTACATACTACTCTCTAACTCCTAGGTTTTCTCCTCTGGGCTAAGGTGCTTCCATTGCACCTTCACTTGCCCCATGTTGCGATTCCGGAGAATAGTTTCCCTCCTTCCGAGGATACCATTCGGTTCCACCGAAAAATATCCGGCTTGTCCCACCTGTACATCATTCTAGTTTACAACATGAGTAGTATCGTGCACATATTTCTTTAAAAATGATATATGAAAAACATTATGTATTTTTAAGTTTGGTGGCAAAGCCAGTTGGTATGCCACTGCTCCAACCTTAGACAATATTTCAAAAGGACCGCAATACCTAGGTGCCAACTTGGCATAGCTCCCCAATTTCAATGAACTCTTTTTCGGTCTTACCTTGAGAAATACATGTTCACCAACCTGGAACTCTTTATGAGTTCTTTTTGAATCTGATTGACTCTTTTTCCTATCTTGGGCAGCTTTTAAATGTCCTTGCACCTGTTTCACAATTAGTTCTAACTCCTACAATAATTCAGGTCCTAAAACAAATCTATTTACTAGATCATTCCACGAAACAGGTGTATTACATTCTCTACCATAAAGAATTTCAAAAGGACTAAGTCTGGCCGATGCATGATAATGATTATTATAAGCAAATTCTGCTAAGTGCAAAAAGTCTTCCCACTTACCAGGTTGATCCTTAACATAAATTCTTAATAAATCTTCTAAAACTTGATTTACCCTTTCTGTTTGTCCATCCGTTTGTGGATGAAATGTTGTACTGAAATTTAAGGTTGTATTCAACCCCTTGAACAATGACCTCTAGAAGTTTCGTGTAAACTTCGAGTCACAATCTGAAATTATTACTTTCGGTATCCCATGTAGTCTAAAAATCTATTTCATAAAGATCTTTGCAATATCTGGAGCTTTATGAGTAGTCTTTATGGGTATGAAATGTGTTTCCTTGGTGAGTTTGTCCACTGCCACCATGATAGAATCATGTTGTTTCTGATTTTTAGGTAATCCAGTAATAAATTCTATGATGATCACTTCCCATTTCCAACTTGGTATCGGTAATGGTTGCAACAATCCAGCAGGATGTTGGTGTTCAACCTTCACTTTTTGACAATCCAAACATTTAGCTATGTACTCTGCTACTTCATCCTTCATTCTGGGCCAATAGTATTCTTTTCTCAACATAGTAATAGTCTTTTGATAACCTGGATGACCAGAATAGTGACTTTTATGCATCTCATTTAATATCATAAATTTTATTTCTGGTATGTCTGGTACATACAATCTATTTTTATATAGTAATAAGTCGTTTTCCTTCATGCTGTAATCAGCCATACAATTTTCAAAACTATTGTTTGCTATCTTTTCCTTCATTTTTCTGTATTCTTCATCTATTTCACTCTTTTCCAGAATCTGATTTTCCAAATTAGTTGAATAAGTACTGATTGCTGAAATAAAATTTAGTTTTTCCTTACGACTCAAGGCATCTGCAACCTTGTTCTCCTTCCCTTTAATATGCTGAATTTCGAAATCATACTCACTTAAGAACGTCAACCATCTAGCTTGTCTAGCATTCAGGTTTGTCCGATCTAATAAATATTTCAGACCCATGTTATCTGTCAATAATGTAAATTTTCTTCCAATAAGGTGGTGACGCCACATTTTTAAGTCATGAATAACTGCCAGTAACTCTAAAGCATAGGTAGAGTAGTTATTTTCATGTACTTTCAGCTTTCTAGATTCATATGCCACCACATGCCCTTCCCGTGTCAGGACTCCACCGAGTCCGTCATTACATGGGTCTGTACAAAATACAAAATCCATGTTGGGGTCTGCTATCCTCAAGATAGGTGCTGTCATCAATAATTCCTTTAATTTCTTAAAATTGTCAGAACATTTCTGATCCCATACAAATTTCTTCTCTTTCTTCTACAAGGAAGTTATGGGGTTGGCAATTTTTGAAAACATTTCTATAAACTTTCTGTAATACCCAGTAATTCCTATAAATGATTTTACATCCGACAAATCTTTAGGAACCGGCCAGTCATTAATGGCCCTTATATTGTTGGGGTCAACTGAGATTCCTTCTGCCGAAATTATGTGTCCTAGGTATTGAATCTTGTCTTTGTGAAAGTCGCACTTACTAAACTTAGCGTAGAGTTGATGATCTCTCAAAAATTGTAAGATAATCCGTAAATGTTCATCATGCTCTTCTTTACTTTTTGAATACACTAAAATGTCATCTATGAACACAACAACAAACTTGTCTAAGTATTTATGCAGAATATTATTCATCAGACACATAAATACAGCTAAGGCATTAGTCAAGCCAAATGGCATGACTACGAAATCATAATGTCCATACCGAGTTCGGAAAGTTGTCTTGAAAATATCTTCATCCTTAACCCGTACTTGATGATATCCTTATCTTAGATCAATCTTTGAAAATACTGTTGCTCCACGCAACTGATCAAATAGATCATCTATGCAGGAAAATGGATACCTATTCTTGATCGTCATCTTATTAAGATGGAGATAATCTATGCACAGTCTCAAGGTTCTATCTTTCTTCTTAACAAAGATGATAAGTGCTCCCCAAGAAGACACATTGGGTCTAATATACGTTTTCTCAATAAGTTCCTTCAACTGTGATTTTAATTCGTTTAACTCCAGTATGTTCATTTTGTATGGAGCTTTCGAATTTGATACTGCTCCTAGTATTAACTCTATGGTAAAATATAAACCTCTTTTGGGTGGAAATCCTGGAATCTCCTCAGGAAATACATCATTAAGATCCTTTAGGACAGGTATGTCCTCTAATTTTAGTTTGTCCTCTTTATCCATAAACTCATCATTTACCACATTTATGTTAAGTTTAAACCAAATAGACAAACAAGATCTCTGAAAGAAACACAATCACAAGATAGACACACAATATACCCTGGGAAACCCTCATGGGGTAGAAAACCCAGCAAAGCTTTCCTCAATAAGATGATCAACCAAAATACAAGATGTGCTCCTTCTCCTTGACTCCTTAGCAGATCTCCTCAACTAGTGCGCACTCTTCCACAAGTGAGTGAATGATCTAATGAGGAGTTCACCTCCTCTATTTATACTTGACTCCCAACTGACTAAAAGACTAATGGGGCCGACCTCACCTGGAGAAGTCTAATAACCCCTAAAATATAACTTCCGGGCCGACCCACACATGGTGGGTCTAATAACCCTAGTTAATACAAACCCCTGGAGGAATAAACATCTCCAGATACATGATAGGGTTACCTCGGAGGAATGAACCATCTCCGGAATAATAAAGTACAAATATAATATTCTTTGAAGTTACAATATTCAACACTCCCCCTTAACAAGAAGGATATTATAACAACATCTGCAAGAGCAAGGAGTCATCATATATGATACATCTACAAATCATCGGAAGCTTTCTTCAATTCATCTTCATCAGTAACTCAACCAGTTACTGGAACAGTGTCGATATCAATCCGATCATCGGCATCGTCATCAGCATCGTCATCATACGATCATCAACATCGCCATCATACGATCATCAGCATCGTCATCAGCATCGTCATCACACGATCATCAGCATCGTTGTCACACGATCATCAGCACCGTCATCACATGATCATCAGTATCGTCGTCACACGATCGTCAGTATCATCATCACATGATCATCAGCATCGTCATCACACGATCATCAGCATCGTCATCACACGATCGTCAGCATCATCATCACATGATCATCAGCATCGTCATCACACGATCATCAGCATCGTCATCACACGATCATCAGCATCGTCATCACACGATCATCAGCATCGTCATCACACGATCATCAGCATCGTCATCACACGATCATCAGCATCGTCATCACACGATCATCAGCATCGTCATCACACGATCATCAGCATCGTCGTCACACGATCATCAGCATCGTCGTCACACGATCATATTCCTAGGATGATCAATCCTGCTCCTTTTAGGACATAGGTCCATGGATGATACAATCCAATCTCCAGTTCTCGGAGACTTCAGTCTACGGATCAATTCTGGGACCTCAGTCCAGGGACGATGCAATCCCCTGCCTGTTCATTCAGGACTTCATTTATCGGAGACCCAGTCTACGGTTCTATTCTGGGACCTCAGTCCGGGGACGATACAATCCCCTACCTGTTCATTCAGGATTTCATTATCGGAGACCCAGTCTACGGTTCTATTCTGGGACCTCAGTCCGGGGATGATACAATCCCCTACCTGTTCATTCAGGATTTCATTATCGGAGACCCAGTCTACGGTTCTATTCTGGGACCTCAGTCCGGGGACGATACAATCCCCTACCTGTTCATTCAGGATTTCATTATCGGAGACCCAGTCTACGGTTCTATTCTGGGACCTCAGTCCGGGGACGATACAATCCCCTACCTGTTCATTCAGGATTTCATTATCGGAGACCCAGTCTACGGCTCTCTTTAGGACTGAAAGTCCAGGGATGATCCAATCCCCTCAACTGTCCGCTAAGGACTTCATTCTCGGAGACCTCATGTCTACGGCTCTCTTTAGGACTGAAAGTCCAGGGATGATCCAATCCCCTCAACTGTCCACTAAGGACTTCATTCTCAGAGACCTCACGTCTACGGCTCTCTTTAGGACTGAAAGTCCAGGGATGATTCAATCCCCTCAACTGTCCACTAAGGACTTCATTCTCGGAGACCTCACGTCTACGGCTCTCTTTAGGACTGAAAGTCCAGGGATGATTCAATCCCCTCAACTGTCCACTAAGGACTTCATTCTCGGAGACCTCACGTCTACGGCTCTCTTTAGGACTGAAAGTCCAGGGATGATTCAATCCCCTCAACTGTCCACTAAGGACTTCATTCTCGGAGACCTCACGTCTACGGCTCTCTTTAGGACTGAAAGTCCAGGGATGATTCAATCCCCTCAATCTGTATTCTCATCAATACAAGTACAAGTATCCTCATCCATACAAGTACATAATCAATATCTAGCATCAACAGCATGTATACGTCATATATCAAAAGCATGTATTCTTACTAATACATCTAAAAGCATGTATACATCTGTCATCAAAAGCATGTATTCTCACTAATACATCTATCATCAAATCATATATACATCTAACATCAGAAGCATGTATATATCTAGCATGTATTCTCACTAATACATCTATCATCAAAATCATGTATACATCTAACATCAAAAGCATGTATACATCCAGCATGTATTCTCACTAATACATCTATCATCAAAATCATATATACATCTAACATCAAAAGCATGTATACATCTAGCATGTATTCTCACTAATACATCTATCATCAAAATCATGTATACATCTAACATCAAAAGCATGTATACATCTAGCATGTATTCTCACTAATACATCTATCATCAAAATCATGTATACATCTAACATCAAAAGCATGTATACATCTAGCATGTATTCTCACTAATACATCTATCATCAAAATCATATATACATCTAACATCAAAAGCATGGATATATCTAGCATGTATTCTCACTAATACATCTATCATCAAATCATGTATAAGTGAAACTAAATGAAAATAAAATAGTCCTAAATCTAACTATTTCTAAGTGACTAGGTGAAGTCTCATTGTTGATGAGACTTGCTTGTCATCAGGAACCATGCTACTCCCCCTTTCTAGGAGAGTCCTTTTGAACTACACCAAGCTTGTCTCGAAAGTATTCAAATTTCACACGAGACAGTGGTTTGGTAAGGATATCAGCAATTTGATCTTCAGTGCTCACGTACTCAAGCTTGATAGCTCCTTTCTGCACCATATCTCGAATATAGAAGTATCGGATCTCTATGTGTTTTGACTTATCATGGAACACAGGATTTTCTGTCATCTTGATGCAGCTTTGATTATCACACATAATCATAGTGGGATCCATTTCTAAGTCAAACACCCCAGATAACAGTTTCCGAAGCCATACAGCTTCACAGCTGGCAGAGCAAGCAGCTATGTATTCTGCCTCAGCAGAACTGAGGGCTACACTGGATTGTTTCTTGCTGAACCAAGAGATCATGGCAGATCCAAGGCTATAACATCCACCTGAAGTACTTTTTCTGTCTGAGACACTGCCTGCCCAATCAGAGTCTGAGAAACCATGCAACTTGAGTTCATGACTTCCATCATAGAGTAAACCAAAATCTAATGTACCTTTTAAGTACCTCATTACATGCTTTGCAGCTATTAGATGAACCTTTCTGGGTTCTACTAGATACTGACTTAGGGTATTTATAGCAAAGCATATATCTGGTCTAGTATTTGTTAAGTACATTAGTGACCCAATGATCTGTCTATATAAAGTTAGGTCCACTAATTCTGATGAGTCATTAACCAAAATCTTTAAGTTGGAGTCCATGGGAGTGGCCATGGGTTTACACTCCAACATATCAAATCTCTTCAGAATTTCCACAGTATACTTACCTTGATTCAGAAAGATTCCTCTTGGTTCTTGCCACACTTCTAATCCTAAGAAGTAGTGCATCAATCCGAGATCTTTCATCTCGAATTCTGAAGAAAGCTTCTTCTTGCTTTCAATGATTTGTTTCTCATTTCCAGTTAGAAATAGATCATCTACATATAATAAAAGTATAACTGGTTCATCATCCATCACCTTGAGATAAAGGTTTGGGTCAGCTTTACTTTTGGTAAAGCCCATGCTAGTTAAGAAATTATCAATCCTTCCGTACCAAGCTCTGGGAGCTTGTTTCAACCCATATAATGCCTTTTTCAGTTTGCATACATGAGTCCTTCCGTCATTTACCTCAAACCCTTGTGGTTGATCTATGTATACTTCTTCTTCAATTACACCATTCAGAAAAGCTGTCTTAACATCCATTTGATGTAGTTTCCACTTCATCATGGATGCAAGAGCCATGATAGTTCTAATTGAAGTGTACCTAGCAACTGGTGCAAATGTTTCTTCATAGTCAATTCCCTCCTTCTGAGAGAAACCTCTGGCTACAAATCTTGCTTTGTATTTTTCAATACTTCCATCCGCAGCATGTTTTATTTTAAAGATCCATTTGGAAGAAACCACACTTTTGTCTTTTGGTTTGGGAACTATATCCCAAACATCATTTTTCATTATTGACTGATATTCTTCAGTCATTGCTTCTACCCATTCTTTCTTTTGAGCTGCCTCTTCATAGCTGGTAGGTAGTTGATCCACTAGATCACACATCAGGGCCATATAGTTGGATACTAACTTTGGTTTCTTTCTTTCTCTAGTGGAGCCTTCAGGAGCACCATATCTTTCTGCTCCTTGAATAATGTCTCTAGCCCATGCTGGTCTTCTTTTCCTTGACAATTCTGTAACAGGAGGTTCTTGTGGTTCCAGCATGTCATGATCCTCTGGTGTGTCCTCTTCAGGAATGTGAGCATTCTCTGAGATTCTGGGAGATGTATCTTCTTCATAAACTTCTTCAAGTTGACACTTTCTAGATTTCTTGAGGGCTGCTTCCTCATCGAATGTAACATCTCTACTTATTTCTATATGATGGAAACCTGGTATGTAGATTCTGAAGGCTTTGGAGGTTTCACAATAACCAACAAATATTCCCTTCTTACCTGAGGGATCCAATTTGGATCTCTTTTCTTTTGGAATGTGTATGTACACAGGACACCCAAATATTTTGAGATGACTTACCTCAGGCTTCTTTCCTGTAAAGACTTCTTCTGGAGTTTTGAAGTCAAGAGCACTATGAGATAGTCTATTTTGAACATATACTGCTGTCTTGGCTGCTTCAGCCCATAGATACATGGGAAGGTCTTGATCATGTATCATAGTCTTTACAGCTTCCATGATGGTTCTATTTTTCCTCTCAGCTACCCCATTTTGTTGGGGATTGTAAGGAGTGGTTAGTTCCCTTTTGATTCCAGCTTCTTTACAGAACTCTTCAAATTCCTTGGAAGTATATTCTCCACCATTATCTGTTCTGAGAATCTTGATTTTCTTGTCTGAGAGGTTTTCTATTAGAGCCTTGAACTCTTTGAATTTTCCAAAGACTTCATTCTTACCCTTTAGGAAGTATATCCAAGTTTTTCTTGAATAGTCATCAATGAAAGAGAGATAGTATTCAAACCCACTTAGAGATGTGGTAGGCATAGGTCCACATACATCTGAGTGTATTAGCTCTAGAGAACCCTTAGTCTTTGTTTCACTTTTCGGAAAGGGATTCTTGATATTCTTCCCTTTCTTGCATCCTTTACATGAGCCATCATGATCAACCTTCAAGTTTGGCAAACCTATAACCATCTTACTCACATATGGTAAAGCTTTATAGTTAATGTGAGCTAGTCTTCTATGCCATAGCTCACTGGGACTAGAAACTTCATGAGCAAGGGCAGATTCTGGATGACCCTTGAGTTTATAAAGTCCTCCTTCTTCTTCACCAATGACAATTGCATCTTTGATTGATTTTCCTTTGGTCCACATGAGTACTTGACCATCTATGAAGGCTACTCTAAAGCCTTTCTTGTCTAGTGCAGAGATAGAAAGTAGATTCTTCTTTAAACCTGGGACATATAAAATTTCTTTCATCTTCAAAGGTGTTCCTGAATCAAGCTTGTAGCTTGCTTCACCAATTCCCTTGATGGGATATTGATAATCATCTCCTAGAGATACCTTCTATGGTGAAGACTTCTCTTCAATCTTGGAGAGAGTTTCCTTATGACCTGTCATGTGCTTTGAAGCACCACTGTCAATGAGCCAAGTGCCTTCACCAGGGGACACAGATCCAGAGAGAGCAGAAAATAGTACATATTCTTCTGGTTCTTCTTTCTTTACTTTAGATCTTTTCTTTTGAGGCCTTTCCTCCACTTCTTCTTCTTCTTCTTCTTCTTCTTCACTGTCATCTTCTGCCATATGAGCATGATGTCTTTTGTGAACAAACCTTTTCTTCTTCTTCTCTGGTAGGGTACAGTCTCTGGCATAGTGTCCTAGCTTGAGACAATTGAAGCATTGGACTGTGGAGATGTCTCCCCCTTTCTTTTTGAATCTATGAGAGGGTTGAGGCCTTTTGTGGTTCACTTTCTTGAAGTAGCCTCTCTTTCCTCTTTTGGTGTGGGTGGCCAAAGCTTGGTCATCCTCTTTGAGAAGTGCTTCTCTGTTGGCAACCCTAGCCTCCTCTTGAACACAATCTTCCCATACTACATCAAACTTCATACTTTCTTTTCTGGCACACATAGTTTGAATGAATGACTCCCAAGGTCTAGTGAGACCATTTAGAGCTGTCATCACAAGTTCATCTTCATCAAGAGTATCACCAATGGCATCTAGTTGTTCTTTGATTAGAGAGACTCTTGAGAAGTAGTCTTGAATGGATTCTCCTTTGTGCATCTTGGTACTTTTCAACTGAGTCCTTAGATTCATCTTCCTGTTGATGTTCTTTCCTTCATACATTCTTCCTAGGGCATCATACATTTCCTTTGGAGTCTTCTTGGAAGACACTTGGGGAATCAAGTGGTCTTTAATGGAATCAGCTATGATTCTCTTTGCCCTAATCAGGTCCTTCCTGTGTTTTTCTTTGGCTTCATCATCTTCTGGTTCTGCAACTTCCTCCTTGATATAATGAGCAAGATCATTCTCCTCAAGAATGAGACCAATTCTGTATTTCCATGCCCGAAAATTCTCTATGCCTTCTAGCTTGTCTTCAAGCTTAGTATTTGGAGCCATCTTCTCTTGGGGGAGTCCAAGAGACAGAGCAGACTTACCTGGGAAGTTACTTTTCACTTTTCCGGAATCTGGAACAGAATTTTATCGCACTTTTGGTAGAATTAGGGTTTGAATTTCCCGGAGTTCTATCCAACCAAAAAGTTCGATCTATAGCTCAAAAGAATGCTCTTGAGAAGATCTATCCAGCCATGTAATCAGAAATCAAAAATTACAACTTTTTTCTGAAACCAAAATCTGACGTATCGCACTTTTGGTAGAATTAGGGTTTGACTTTCCCGAAGTTCTACCCAACCAAAGGGTTTGACGTTTGTGGATGAAATGTTGTACTGAAATTTAAGGTTGTATTCAACCCCTTGAACAATGACCTCTAGAAGTTTCGTGTAAACTTCGAGTCACAATCTGAAATTATTACTTTCGGTATCCCATGTAGTCTAAAAATCTATTTCATAAAGATCTTTGCAATATCTGGAGCTTTATGAGTAGTCTTTATGGGTATGAAATGTGTTTCCTTGGTGAGTTTGTCCACTGCCACCATGATAGAATCATGTTGTTTCTGATTTTTAGGTAATCCAGTAATAAATTCTATGATGATCACTTCCCATTTCCAACTTGGTATCGGTAATGGTTGCAACAATCCAGCAGGATGTTGGTGTTCAACCTTCACTTTTTGACAATCCAAACATTTAGCTATGTACTCTGCTACTTCATCCTTCATTCTGGGCCAATAGTATTCTTTTCTCAACATAGTAATAGTCTTTTGATAACCTGGATGACCAGAATAGTGACTTTTATGCATCTCATTTAATATCATAAATTTTATTTCTGGTATGTCTGGTACATACAATCTATTTTTATATAGTAATAAGTCGTTTTCCTTCATGCTGTAATCAGCCATACAATTTTCAAAACTATTGTTTGCTATCTTTTCCTTCATTTTTCTGTATTCTTCATCTATTTCACTCTTTTCCAGAATCTGATTTTCCAAATTAGTTGAATAAGTACTGATTGCTGAAATAAAATTTAGTTTTTCCTTACGACTCAAGGCATCTGCAACCTTGTTCTCCTTCCCTTTAATATGCTGAATTTCGAAATCATACTCACTTAAGAACGTCAACCATCTAGCTTGTCTAGCATTCAGGTTTGTCCGATCTAATAAATATTTCAGACCCATGTTATCTGTCAATAATGTAAATTTTCTTCCAATAAGGTGGTGACGCCACATTTTTAAGTCATGAATAACTGCCAGTAACTCTAAAGCATAGGTAGAGTAGTTATTTTCATGTACTTTCAGCTTTCTAGATTCATATGCCACCACATGCCCTTCCCGTGTCAGGACTCCACCGAGTCCGTCATTACATGGGTCTGTACAAAATACAAAATCCATGTTGGGGTCTGCTATCCTCAAGATAGGTGCTGTCATCAATAATTCCTTTAATTTCTTAAAATTGTCAGAACATTTCTGATCCCATACAAATTTCTTCTCTTTCTTCTACAAGGAAGTTATGGGGTTGGCAATTTTTGAAAACATTTCTATAAACTTTCTGTAATACCCAGTAATTCCTATAAATGATTTTACATCCGACAAATCTTTAGGAACCGGCCAGTCATTAATGGCCCTTATATTGTTGGGGTCAACTGAGATTCCTTCTACCGAAATTATGTGTCCTAGGTATTGAATCTTGTCTTTGTGAAAGTCGCACTTACTAAACTTAGCGTAGAGTTGATGATCTCTCAAAAATTGTAAGATAATCCGTAAATGTTCATCATGCTCTTCTTTACTTTTTGAATACACTAAAATGTCATCTATGAACACAACAACAAACTTGTCTAAGTATTTATGCAGAATATTATTCATCAGACACATAAATACAGCTAAGGCATTAGTCAAGCCAAATGGCATGACTACGAAATCATAATGTCCATACCGAGTTCGGAAAGTTGTCTTGAAAATATCTTCATCCTTAACCCGTACTTGATGATATCCTTATCTTAGATCAATCTTTGAAAATACTGTTGCTCCACGCAACTGATCAAATAGATCATCTATGCAGGAAAATGGATACCTATTCTTGATCGTCATCTTATTAAGATGGAGATAATCTATGCACAGTCTCAAGGTTCTATCTTTCTTCTTAACAAAGATGATAAGTGCTCCCCAAGAAGACACATTGGGTCTAATATACGTTTTCTCAATAAGTTCCTTCAACTGTGATTTTAATTCGTTTAACTCCAGTATGTTCATTTTGTATGGAGCTTTCGAATTTGATACTGCTCCTAGTATTAACTCTATGGTAAAATCTAAACCTCTTTTGGGTGGAAATCCTGGAATCTCCTCAGGAAATACATCATTAAGATCCTTTAGGACAGGTATGTCCTCTAATTTTAGTTTGTCCTCTTTATCCATAAACTCATCATTTACCACATTTATGTTAAGTTTAAACCAAATAGACAAACAAGATCTCTGAAAGAAACACAATCACAAGATAGACACACAATATACCCTGGGAAACCCTCATGGGGTAGAAAACCCAGCAAAGCTTTCCTCAATAAGATGATCAACCAAAATACAAGATGTGCTCCTTCTCCTTGACTCCTTAGCAGATCTCCTCAACTAGTGCGCACTCTTCCACAAGTGAGTGAATGATCTAATGAGGAGTTCACCTCCTCTATTTATACTTGACTCCCAACTGACTAAAAGACTAATGGGGCCGACCTCACCTGGAGAAGTCTAATAACCCCTAAAATATAACTTCCGGGCCGACCCACACATGGTGGGTCTAATAACCCTAGTTAATACAAACCCCTGGAGGAATAAACATCTCCAGATACATGATAGGGTTACCTCGGAGGAATGAACCATCTCCGGAATAATAAAGTACAAATATAATATTCTTTGAAGTTACAATATTCAACAATTTACTGCAAACATTTGGCATCCTTTCCTAACTGCCCTCTTAACTTGCATGGTTGAAATCTGTCTAAGGGTTACCTTCCTTGGGATGCCTTTTATTTCTACAGTTTTCCCTTTGTCATTTAAACATGTAAAACTTTTTCCATAACAGTCCAAGATGACATCATGGGCTTCTAACCAGTCCATCCCAACTATAATATCATAATAACCTAAAGGTAGAATATTCAACTTGATTTGTGTTTGTAAATGATTCATGGACAAAACACAGTTTTCTATAAAATCTGATACTTTTCTCTTTGTTCCAGTTGCTAGTCTAACTAACCAAGATTTACTAAGCTTTTCAGTTTTCAATTTAAGACTTTCCACAATGTTTGGTGATATATAACTTAAGCTAGCACCTGGATCAATTAAAATAGTAACAGGATGATCATGTAGCATACCTTCAATCTCTACCATGGAGATTTGATGATCTACTTGCCTGTTGTCAAGTGCTGCATTGATTCCGGGTATTTCCCTCGCCACATCTCCAACCGTAGGTTCAACCTGTATAGAGTTGAGGTTGTTTGCTTTCCGCTTCCTCAAGGGACATTATGATGAGTAATGGGGGCCTTGACACTCAAAACATTTGATAGGTTCCTTTAGCCCACTAATCCTGGTATTATTAGGTGCATTTCTGGGTGCTGTAGAATTCTGCTATGAATTGTTTCTGGAATTGTTCCCTTGATAATTCCGATTCTGAAAATTTTTCCTTTGAAATCCGAAATTTCCATTGAATCTGAAAATTTTCTTTTTCTGCACAAAATTGTTGGGCTTATGATTTTTCCAGTTTGACATTCCTTCTCTTTTCCAATTTGTGTCATAACAAAAAACTTCCTTTCTCTGTTGATGTATATGTAACTTCGGAATGTATTTCATCTGTGTGTTTTATATATATTTATTGTACCCTTATAAGAGATGTGTCATTCCTCTATAAGGAAGTGTCGTCATGTGGATTGACAAGTGTCGCAAGTGTGTGTACTTGCCAATGGGTTATTAGACCACCATGTGTGGGGTAGGCCCTGAAATATATATTATAATGTGGATGTACCTAGCTAGACAAGTCGGCCCCATAAGGTCACTGGGCAAACAGATTAGTATAAATAGAGATCAAGTGATCTCTATTTAGATCACTCGAAAAAGTATCACTCTCACTCAGAAAGTGGCACACTAGTGAGGAGGAGGATCATCTGCTACTAGGAGACTATATCAGCGTATTTTGGTTGTACTTTGGTTGAGCCATTGCTCTCTCTATCTCTGAGGAAGTTGTGGGGTTTTTCACCTTAGGGTTTTCCCCACGGAAACTCTGTGTCTCTTATCTCTCATGCTTTTGATTCTTGTGATGCTTGTCATGCTTATTGTGATTGTCATGCATTGATATACTGTATATGTTATTCTCTCAGTAAAGATCCTATAGTATTGTGAATTAATGCTCAAAATTTAACATGGTATCAGAGCTAACCTGAGAAGAAGACATTTAACAGTGACGGAAACTTGAGTTTCTTGTTTATTGGGTTTCTCTCCACAGAGTTTGGAAAAGCAGTATAGTAGATTGACTCTACTCATCAAGGCGCATCTATCTGTCCAATCAGAATTCAATTCCAATCATTTTCAGATTTGGCCCTAAAAATTAGGGTTTCCACAAAAATAGGAATTTCTGAAATCTAAAGACATAGCTGGAAGCGTCTTGCAAAAATTGAAGTTTAGAGCTTTGGATCGAGATTTTTGGTTGGGTAGATCTCTGGAAAAATCAAACCCTAATTCAGGGCTCTCCCTAGTGAACCCGGGAGGACAAAAAGGAAAATCTGAAGGGTAAAGCTTTGCTGATATCAAATTCTGAATACACCAGGCTGATCAGCTCATCAAGGCGCATATTTCTATCCTTTCAGAAAATTGAAATTCACATTTTGAATTTTTAGGTTTTTTCCGACAAACCCTAATCCGAGACCAGATCCAGTTTTCAGCATTTCAAGTGGTAAGATCTAAATCTTTTCTATTTCCATTTTAAGTACTCTTTAAGATGTCTCACCACACCAAGCTTGAGGATAAGCTTGAAGGAGCTGATAACTTCCAAGCTTGGAAGTATAGGATTGGGTTAATCCTGGAAGAGAATGAGTTGGACTCATATGTGAAAGAAGACATCCCTATCCCAGAGGATGAAGAGGCCAAGGTATTGCATAAGAAGAACTTGGTCAAGGCAAAGAGAATCATTGCTGATTCCATTAAAGATCATCTCATTACCCATGTGTCCTGTCTAAAGACACCCAAGGAGATGTTTGACTCTTTGACCAAGCTATTTGAAGGGAAGAACATAAATCAAAAGATGACCCTGCGGAACCAATTGAAAGGAGTAAAGTTTCAAAATGGAGAAACCATTCAATCTTATTTTTCAAGGGTCTCCCAGATCAAGGAACAACTAGAAGCAGTAGATGAAATGGTGGAGAATGGTGAAGTGGTGATGACCACTCTAAATGGCCTACCCAGGTCATGGGATTCCTTCATTCAAGGAATTTGTGCAAGGAAGAAGTTGATCTCCTTCAACAGATTGCGGGAAGAATGCTCTCAAGAACAAGCTAAGCGTGTGGCCCGAGAAGAAAAGATGGGAAATGAAGATCAATCTCTCACATCACATGCCAGGAAAGGCAAGTCCAAGAAGGAATCATCTCATAACAGAAGATCCTCTCACCACCATTATCATAAAGATAAGAAAGATCTCAGATGCTTTAATTGCAATGAGAAGGGACACTTTGCTTCAGATTGTCCCAAGAAGAAGAAAGACAACAACAACAACTTCAATAAGAAGAAGAAGAATAACAAAAGAAGATATCATGCTCATGCTGCCGAAGATGATGAACCCCAAAGAAGAAGGCTAGGGCAGAAAGTGATAGTGATGATGACTTATCAAGTGAAGAAGAATATGTTCTAATTTCTGCTCTCACAGGTACTATCTCCCATGGTTGTAATGATTGGTTGATTGACAGTGGGGCTTCCAAACACATGACTGGATTTAAGGAATCTTTTGTGAATCTATCTAAACATGAATCACCCCATAAGGTGAAACTTGGTGATGATTATCAATACCCAATCAAAGGAAGTGGTGAAGCCTCCTACAACCTAGATTCTGGAAAATCTTTGAAGATGAAAGAAGTCCTTTATGTACTTGGGCTCAAGAAGAACTTACTCTCCATCTCTGCATTGGATGCAAAAGGTATGAGGGTTGCATTTGTGGATGGCCAAGTCCCAATGTGGCCAAAGGGAAAGAACATAGATGATGTAGTAGTGATTGGAGAGCAAGAGGGAGGTTTGTATAAATTGAAGGGACAACTTGAACATGCCATGGTACATGAATCCATGGAGCCAACTGAACTTTGGCATAGAAGACTTGCTCATATGCACTATAGGGAACTTCCAATTGCAAGCAAGGCTGTAGAAGGTCTTCCTAAAATCAAGACCAAACATGAAGGTGTTTGCAAAGGATGTGAAAAACGTAAGAACATTAAGAAGGCTTTCCCAAGCAGTGAAAGCAAGGCCAAAGATATCCTGAAAATCATCCACTCAGATGTATGTGGTCCTATGTCATCCAGTTCTCTTAGTGGGTATGTTTACTATGTCTCATTTATTAATGACTTCTCCAGGAAGACTTGGGTATACTTCTTGAAGAACAAAGATGAGGTGTTTGATAAGTTCAAGGAGTTCAAAACCTTGATGGAGAATCAAACTGACAAAGAAGATCAAAACATTTAGATCCGACAATGGTGGAGAATTCACCTCAGGTGACTTCAAGAAGCTTTGTAGTGATTCAGGGATTAAGAGGGAGTTGACTGCTCCTTATAATCCTCAATAGAATGGAGTTGTAGAAAGGAAGAACAGAACTATCATGGAAGCAGCAAGGGAAATGCTACATGACCAGGATCTACCTATGCATCTATGGGCAGAAGCAGCTAGAACAGCTGTATATGTGCAGAACAGAACACCCCACAAGATATTGGACAACAAGACACCAGAAGAGGTCTTTTATGGTAAGAAACCTGAAGTCAGTCATCTCAGAATATTTGGTTGTCTAGTATACACTCATGTACCAAAGGAAAAGAGGACTAAACTAGATCCTTTAGGAAAGAAGGGTATCTTTGTGGGTTACAGTGAAATATCGAAGGCTTACAGAATATACTTTCTAGGGTTCAAGAAGATTGATGTCAACAAGGATGAATATAAGTTCAAGGACAGGTAATCCAGGAAGCAAAGATCAAGAGGGAGCACACTCCAGCAGCTGCTGCAAAGATGCAGATTTTCAGAGGGAGTTGACCATCTTCCTACATTCCACAACAGAAAGGTGTAGAAGAATCTACTTTAGCAGCTCCTGCCAGGAAGCAAAGACTTAGATGGAGTCCACCCAACAAACAAACAAAGATAAGTATTTCAATTATCATTTCTTGCCTATTTTGTTTGTTTAAATAATATTATTCTTATGTTCCTAGACTTAGGAGTTGTATTGTGCATATTAGAATGATTGCATTAATGAACAGTATACTACTAATATGCATGTGATGGGTAAGTGGCCTATGGCACTGTACAACATTCCAATGCTACTTATCTAGAATGAAACCTCTTTGCTGACATTTTGGGAGTAGTGCAAACTCTTAACAATGTTCTGGTAGAGACTGGAAGGCATCTAGAAAGTTGTGGAACATGGATAAATGTTGTGTTGGCTTAGATAACTCCATGATTGCATAACATATTTCTTTATGTGTAAAGAATTTGTTCTGAAAATTATGAGATGTTTCTAATCATCCAATTTAACTTGTTTTGTAGGAGAGACCATATATCTTCACCTACAAAAGGACTACAACATTTGTTCCAACAACAAAGATATCTATTGAAGATATTGAAGTTCCCAGGATCTGGAATGAAGAAATGGAATGCCTTGATCCGTCGATCATGAAGAACGATGTTTGGGATGTGGTCCCAAGAGCTGAAGGGAAGTCTGTTGTGACTTCCAAATGGAACTATCAGATCAATCATGCTGCAGATGGCAGCATAGAGAAATAAAAAAGTGATGAAATAAAAGATACACCAGATGGATTTCAAGACATCTTTCTTGAATGGTGTAGTTGAATAAGAAGAGTATGTGGAGCAGCCACTTGGTTCTGAGACACATGATAGGGAGTCATATATGTGCAGAACTTGGGTATGATGCACCACCTTCTAGGTATGGAGGTGTGGTAGAGTGCAGATGGAATCTTCCTTGGATAAGGGAAGTATGCAGTAGAGATCCTGAAGAGGTTCGGGATGATGGACTATGAAGCTATGGCATCAAACCTGACGCTTTTGTGTGATGCTTCATCTGAACCAGTTGATGTCACTATGTATTGTCAGATGATTGGGTCCTTGATGTACCTGACGAACATGAGACCAGATATTTGCTTTGCAGTGAACACATTGAGCCAGTTCCTAACAGATCCAAGGAGTGTTCACCTGGTTGCTGTAAAGCATATTCTAAGGTACCTAAAAGGTACAGTGGATTATGGGATCAAGTATGAAGCGAATCAAAAGTTTAACCTGCAGGGTTATGTTGATTCAGATTGGGCAGGCAGTGCTGCAGATAGGAACAGCACATCTGGGTGCTGCTTCAGTATGGGATCAAGTGTGATCTCTTGGTTCAGCAAGAAGCAGTCCTGCGTAGCACTGAGTACAGCTGAGGCAGAGTATGTTGCAGCCTGTTCAACTAGTTGTGAGGCATTATGGCTATGGAAGCTACTATCTGAGTTATTTGATCTCCTGTTGGATGCTAATGGTATCTTCTGTGATAACCAGAGTTGTGTGAAGCTGTCCGAGAACCCAGTGTTTCATGATAGGTCAAAACACATAGAGATCAAATATCACTATATCAGGGATATGGTGCAGAGAGGAGCTGTGAAGCTCCTGTATGTTGCGATGGACGAGCAGATTGTAGATGTGCTGACGAAGCCACTAGCTAGGGTGAAGTTCGAGTACTTCAAAGAGAGGCTTGGCATTCTTCAGATCGAGGACACTTCGAGGAAAAAGTGATGGACACATTTTCTGAAGCCATTCCAAGCATGTTGGAAGGAGGATCCTTCACATGGTTGTGGATGTAAGCGCTAGATGATGAGCATCAGGATGATGTTCTGGTTTCTGCTTGGATATGATCAGTTGGATCACTTTTATATATGTATGTACGCATCATGTTAGATGTTGGATATGATCAGTTGGATCATTTTTATAAATGTATGTACGCATTATGTTGGATGCTGGATATGCCAGTTGGATCATTTTTATGTATGTATGTATGCATCATGTTGGATGGTGGATATGATCGGTTGGATCATGTGTATGTATTTTGTATAAGCATCATGTTGGATGCTTGGACCATGTATCTGTATATGTATCAGGTGGATACATGGTATGATCAGGTGGATCATGTATGGTGATATGTATCATGTATTTGTATTTGTATCAGGTGGATACACTGTATGATTAGGTGGATCATGTATGATGATATGTATCAGGTAGATACTTGATATGCATCAGGGAGATGCATTATATGATTAGGATGATCATGGATGACGAGCTTCAGGATGTTGCTCCAGATGACATGCAGCAGGATGTTGCAGTGATGATCAGGATGATCATTTGTACATCAGGATGATGTATGGTGAGTATCAGGTTGATACTCTATGGTCGTGGAACAGGTTGTGCAGATAAGCATGTAATTTGTGCCCTCGGATATTTACAGATGGTCTTTCAAGGTTTTTCCTATGGCATGTAATTTGTACCCTGGGACATCTGGCAAATGCTCTTTCGAGGTTTTGCTTGGGAGGACATATAATTTGTGCCCTGGGAGATCTGCAGATAGTCTTTCGAGGTTTTTCCTATGGCATGTAAATTGTGCCCTGGGATATCTGGCAGATGCTCTTTCGATTTTTTGTCCTATGGCATGTAATTTGTGCCCTGGGAGATCCAATAGGTTGATCCGTGTGCTCGTAATCAGTCCTGTGATGCTCTTTCGAGGTTTTTCCATGACCACATATAATTTGTGCCCTGGGAGATCTGATAGGTTGAGCCTTGTGCTCGTAATAAGTCCTGTGATGCTCTTTCGAGGTTTTGTGGTGAACACATGTAATTTGTGCCCTGGGAGATCTGATAGGTTGAGTCTTGTGCTCGTAATCAGTCCTGGGATTCTTTTTTGAGGTTTTGTGGTGGGGTCACATGTAATAAGTCCTGGAGATCTGGACAGGATGAAAAAGGACTCAGATGCTCTTTAGGGTTCTTGCTAGTCAAGAGACTCTTTTAAGGTTTTGTGACGCACGTAATAAGTCCTGAGATTTCCACAGTATGGCCAGTGATGATGAAGACCTACAGGTGGCGGGCCTACATCCAGTATGAAAAAGGACTGGCTCTGTAGAACTTCCTATGAGGAGTAGAGTCAGATATTGGTTGAGATAGAAACAGCAGTGATGATGATGATGACGATGCATCGATGACGATGATCCCGAGAAGAAGACTTGTCTAGCAGATCTGTGTCTAGAAATACCTTCCTAGTTAAGAGGGAGTGTTGATGTATATGTAACTTCGGAATGTATTTCATCTATGTATTTTATATATATTTATTGTACCCTTATAAGAGATGTGTCATTCCTCTATAAGGAAGTGTCGTCATGTGGATTGACAAGTGTTGCAAGTGTGTGTACTTGCCAATGGGTTATTAGACCACCATGTGTGGAGTCGGCCCTGAAATATATATTATAATGTGGATGTACCTAGCTAGACAAGTCGGCCCCATAAGGTCACTAGGCAAATAGATTAGTATAAATAGAGATCAGGTGATCTCTATTTAGATCACTTGAAAAAGTATCTCACTCTCACTCAGAAAGTGGCGCACTAGTGAGGAGGAGGATCATCTACTACTAGGAGACTATCTCAGTGTATTTTGGTTGTACTTTGGTTGAGCCATTGCTCTCTCTATCTCTGAGGAAGTTGTGGGGTTTTTCACCTTAGGGTTTTCCCCATGGAAACTATGTGTCTCTTGTCTCTCATGCTTTTGATTCTTGTGATGCTTGTGATGCTTATTGTGATAGTCATGCATTGATATACTATATATGTTATTCTCTCAGTAAAGATCCTAGAGTATTGTGAACTAATGCTCAAAATTTAACATTCTCATAGCCTCTTCCAAGGTTTTAGGACTGTCATACTCGATTCTGTCCTGAATATTGAAAGGTAAACAACTCAAGTACCTTTGAATTTTCGGTTTCTCTTCTATGAGGTATGGTACATATCTTAGTAAGTTCAGAAACTTACTGTTCATTTCCTTCATGTTCATACCTCCCAGCTTCAAATCGTAGAACTCTTTGGATTTTTCTTCATAGTACTGTTCAGATAAATACTTGTTCTTAAAATATTGTTTAAAAGTACTCCAGCTTACATCTTTATCTCTGATGCCCTTTACTCTTTTGATGTCCTACCACCAAATATCCGCTTTTTCGGTCAAGTTATTTATAGCCATTTTTTCCTTCAAAGACTCTGAATAGTTATAAATCTGGAAGTATTTCTTCATACCAGACAGCCAAGCTTCAGCTGTCTCTCCCTTCTCAGTTTCTCCATTGAAAGTTGGAGGTCTAATCTTTTTGAACTCCCTAGAAATATGCTCATATTCCTTTTGATTTTTCCTTCTGGGTTTGAAATCTCCTTCACTGTTATCACTGGTGTAGTTACGTCTCTTTCTACGTGTTTCAATAGCATCTCCTGATGAGGTTGAACTGTCGTTCACCTTGCTGATTTTCATTTTCTTGTTTTTATTAGCATGAGGTAGATCCTCAACTTTGGAAATATCTTCATTATCTTTCTCTTGTTCCTCAGTTTGGCTCTATTCAAACAACACTTGGTTTAATTGTTCTTGTGCTTGCAATATCCTTTCATTGTCTTGTTTCACCGATATGATTTCTGCTTTTAATTCATGAAAGGCACGTAACAATTCTGACGAACTGTTATTTAGTTTGTTGTGCCCTTCTTCTACATAGTGCTGTCCTAAGCTGTGACTGTTTGGCTGAAATATGTCACCTAATTGTTCAGCTGAGTTCTCCATACCTGTAATTGAAAATAATTTATGGAATAACATAATAATTAAATTTTCAAGTTAGTACAATTTTCTTCTATATAAAAAGTTTCTGCTACATGTTTTTGGACCTCTTTCAGGCCTAGAGTTCGAATTTGAGCTCTGATACCACATGTAGCATCCCGTAATTTCATAAAAATTTAAAATTTTTAATAACAGCATTAATTATGATAATAATAATTGCGGAAATAATAATTAAGATTATGACAACATTAATTGTAAAGTTGTTAGTATTAAACATGCTTTAATTTCTGTTTTGGCAACAATATGATAATGACAATTTTAACACATCATTAGTAAACATGATTATGATAAAAAATGTACTAATCGATCGGAAATATGATGCGACATTTTTCTTTTGCAAAGATACTAACAGTTTGACTTTTGATGCATAAGGGTGTCCTACGAGGTACCCTGGAGCTTACTTAGCTGTAATGCTAAAGCATATTGAATGTCCTATGTGCAGATGAAAGGTAAGAAGTTTCATGGCTATGTAGAAACAAGTACGTGTAAAGTTCAAGTTCAACATCGTAATTAAATAAAATATTAGAATTCTGTTGCGATCCCCCATAAGTATGCAGGTATGTATTTCATAGCTAAAATTATTGTTTTTCAGATGTTGTCTTACAACTCCACAATGTTTAAAACAGAGTCATCTATGTATGTCACCATACTGATAGTTTTGCCGTTGTAATTCCTATCATTGTCATAGCTGGCTTTGGCGTCGTCTTTAAGATAATTGATTATCTTCCCAATACTGAGGTAATAATTGTATCACAAAAATCATTTAAATGTTTGCAGTGAGAAAATACACCTAACACTTAGTTAGCTATTAGGATAATCTTTATCATTGAGTTTATTGAAATGTCTACCATACAGACTATCTATAGTTGCAATAATAGAATGTATATGAATGCACCAATGTTACCAGGATAGTGTGTAATTTTCTCATGTATGGACTACTTTAAATCATAATTTTGCAATGTCGAACTAGATGTGATAACTTATATGCCTTTTAAGGCTTATGTACAGTATCAATTATTGTGTGAATCTAATGAGAATAAGAACTATGTCAACCTAGTGACTATAGTTATTATTGCAACTAATACAAAACTATATAATTAATTTTTAAGACTACTAGGCTTACCTTTTGATATGAATATACACAAAAACATCTACCATGAAGTCTATCTAAAATCACCAATCTAAAATACGACCTAGGCTTTGGACTATATGAATAAATGTATCGACATTGGTCAAAATAACACTATAATGTTTGTTTTGGAACGTAACTTAGAACCTATATGATCTTTGGAATCAAGTAAGCATAACTTATAATGTTAAATGTTATGTATCAAGTTTTGAAATCATAACATTGGAATAAGAGAGCACTGACATGCAATAAATTGTGATGGATAGGTAAGTGATACGAATTGGCGTTGGTTATTGTGTTTCATTCCTACAATAATGGCCATCCATCGTGTACTATATGATGAGGAACTTCAAGCTCCACGTGAATGTAACTAATGCAAATAGTGAACATGTACACTGCCATGTAACACTTCTCTTTGATAGTCCTCTGAGTTGGCTATAAGGTTATCCACCATGTATGCGAGTTGGTAAGGTTGTGCTACGTTATTGAATGAGCAATAAATGGAATGGTTGCTCGCTCCAATGCAATCTGCGTTGGCATACTTACAACCATTGATCAACTTTGTTTCTGATCGTTGGATCTAACCCTAGCATTGCATCGAGTGTTGGGTTGATAGAAGTTATCGTGTTCTCTGTCATTGTTATTATTTCGGTCTGTTAGGTCCGACAGACTGCCGAAATTTTGGTTTAAAAAGTTGTATGAGGTTTCGACCTTGAGACCTGCTAGTTTGGAAAGGTTGCAGGTTCCTTCCTTCTATAATGGCGTTGTGTTAACAACTTGGGTATCTGGTTTGCAGTGTCAATGGTTGATATTTTTTGGAACTTTTCGTTTTAGTTTGAGTGAAAAATACACCTTGGTGAAAATGGACAAAGGGTTTCCTGTCTCGTCTACAGCGTGGAATCATCGTTTAACTGGTGAAGGTGGAAAGCTTTGGTATCTTACAGCAAGGTAAACTTTCTTGTAAAGAATAATGATATTGCTTTGTTGCAATTCGTCTTTCAGTTTGAAAAGTATCAGTTATCTAAATCCAACAATTGTCTTGTCAGTTGCAGGTTATGAAGGAATGGTTCAAGCAAGGGTTTGGAAAGAAAGGCATGCTTCCAAACTAGTAAGCTCTCGGTCTTCCAAAACCCTCATAGGTCCTCTTCATCTGTGTGTTGAAGTGGTTTCAAGGGATGAGTGGCCAGTTCCTCACTATGCCTCATCGTTATCTTCAGTTGGAAAAACTTAAAACGGTTCTTTTGTTAATCGAATGGTGTCTGTATAGGGTTGCGACCTTCATTTTGTTTGCATGATACTAATTCATTTGACTATGATGTCTATCTCATCGAACTGTGGGTTATAAGCTCGATAGAACAGAGGGTTCTTTGTATTGGATTGGAAATGTTTAAAGTTTGGGTTTAAACCCTATGCATTTTCGTTTGGAAACATGTTGTAATCATTTTTGCTTTTGAGAACATCATTTTTCCTTCTTTAAGTTGGAACCTATAATGGTGTAAACAATTGAGCACATCCTATTGTTTAAGTTATAAAAAGATGAGTAGAGTCGAGGTTCGTTTACAGTGAAAACAATCCTTTTCTTCTTGACAATAAAAAAGCTATTTATTTATGTGTAAAACCGTCTATGTTATAAAACTTAATGTTGTAGGTTGACATCGTGATTTTTGTTCTATACTAGGGTTTGTGAAACTTGTCTTAGATGTTAGTTTTGCAATATGTGTTGTTTGGAAATGAGTTCAAATCATTGTAATGGAAATGAACGGGCCATACCCTAGATTGCATTTTGTTTGAAAGAAATTAGATGTTTGAAAATGAATTTTCAAAAGAACTTTGGTTCGATCCAAAGCCTGTGTAGATTGAGTTTGCAAAACGATAATAATGGGGATCGAAATTTTAACTTAGGGTTTGATAGAAACCAAGTTTTATTTTGAAAATAATAAAAGCAATTCGTAATATATATAGTTTATAATATAGATGAATAAGATGGAAGGAAAGCGAAATATGGTTTATCATGTTTTCAATATTGCTAGAAAATAATCTTTGAAATGTTTAAAGAGGAAAATGAAAACAATGTGTATGCGAAATATGAAGATATGAAGACTGTGTAAGATGACTGTAATTTGTGACTTTTGATCATAACTAGCACTTCTAGTTATTACAACAATAATATTTGTTTCTAAATATAATGTACAGAACTTTTAAATGTATTGATTTCCTATGTAAGAGATAGAGGTAATAAAACACAATGAAATTGTACAGTCAAAAAGCTATATTTTTATTTCATGAAAACAATAGAGTCTCCTCTATACTGTAATAAGTAATGTATATTAATTACTACTGTTAGTTATAGGGAAGAAAAGAAAACATAATTCAATCATTGCACTTGTCTATTCGAATCAATGGCATTTTCCTATCTTCTAATCTATTCTTAATTTGGGTATCTATACTAGAGTACGATGCATAAAACAACATGTGGAAAAATATAGATATTGGTTTATCAATTTGAAATCATTAGTAAACTTTAACATTCAGACTCTAAACAAATTTAGAAATAGATTCTTCTTTTAAACAGAGAACAAAATTACTAACTTACTGAACAAAACTACTAGCTGAGATAAAATAGAAAATTTGTAAAACCTAGATAAATCTGTAGGGCAACAAATAGCCCAAGAAGACTGTTCCACCCAACCAATTCCTAAAAGCAGCTAAGTACTTGCCTTAGGACCCCTGAGCCTATTCACTAAACCACCGGGAGGAAGAAACTCTAGGAATTTAGGACTTCTTCTTGCAGTAGAAATTAACTTCTGAATCTTCAATAGCTAGCAGTCCAATAGACCTGCACCAGCATCTCTGGTTCTTCTCAGCAATATGCAGACTTAAGATTGCACTCACAACTAGCCTCCCTATTTGAATCTCTCAGTGATCACCTGATGCAGATGAGGAAATATTTCTGCAGAAAATATTTTGTAAGAGCTGCCTGCTCAATTTGAATTTGCCTTTTGTAGGCTTCCTAGGCCTTTTCAAATGTTACTGGGTCATTAAATGAGCTGCTTGCTCACTCCCTCCACCTGGGGGATAATGCCACATTTTTAGGGGTAGTTGTCCCATAACCAACAGCTAGTGGTGTGATGCAATTGCTGCCATCTGTCCCATACCTTCCAACAACTTCCATTCCTCCTAGTGGGTCAGTGGACACTCATTTAACAGTCCCCTTGGGTGTTTGTCTCCAAATTAATTTATTTAAATAATAATATTCAGTAATTACATTCATCCTTGATCAAAACTGATCATAATTACAAAACTGTGTAATTAAATTTAACATAAAGTATTTTGGAAATAAAATAATAATTTTCAGAAATTTGGGTAGGTGACAATCTATTACAGTCTGAAAAAAAACTTCTTGTATAACCAGCATGTCAGGAACTATCCTGGGTAGAAGGTGCACTGTGTCACTTCTCCAAACTTTGATGTATGAGAAATATTCACAAACATACCAATCACCAATGGTATTGATGAAAGCCTTGGCATCAGCTGAAAATGCAGGTGCTTCTTTCCTGTAAATATTAAAGAAAATAGTGCCCATGAAGTGATCACATATATCATAAAGTAGAGGGACATAATTCCCATCCCATAATACTCAGTGATAGATATGAACAGGTGGGTCTGAGGAGGTCCAATTCCAACCTAAGTTTGGGTACTGAAACTCTGAGCGGAAGACATCAATTACATATTCCGAGAGGTATAAATGTGGTTTCTTCAAGGCAGATGCTTGCTGATACTCTTGGATAGTGTTCTTCAATTCCGATGACTGGATAGAAGCCCATGGGAAAGACTCACTGATAGTTAACACATGGTGTGCTATGGGATCCCACTCAGCTTTAAAGGTAGAATACTTAGGAAGCCCAAAGAGCCTGCAAATCATGGATGCTAGCAAGGAATAGGGTTCTATGAACCAAGCAATATGGTACAGGTTATCGGCTTTAGGTACAAAAGCGTTAGGTTTTACCATCAATGATTTCATCATTTCATCGAAGTTATACCGATTTTTTGAGGATTGTATGAACTCGGGAGTAAGATCCTACGCATGTGGTTTGAGAGAAAAGGCTCGAATAAAGGCCTTAGGGAGGAAATGAATTAATTGAGCCCCTTTGATATTGTTGAACGAACGGTCTTTGGGGTTTGCGTTCTCAATTATCCATTTAGCGGTATCACTGTAATGTAAAATGGCAGGACGAGCAACAATGGCGTGTACCTACAAAGTCCTAATCTTCTCATATGTCGGTTGATCATTTTCAATATTGGAAAGGTCGTCATTATCAAATATGGCATATATTTTGGACCAGTCCACCTGATAGGTCTCTGTGGCTTTTTCACTAGTATCCGAGAAAATACCAAAATTGGGGTCTTTGGTCAGGGAATCTCTGTGAGTTGTCTTAGACCGGGTGTTTTTCGACATGGTGGTGGAGCTTGGAAGTTATGATAAATAAAAGGAAGAAAAATCAAAACTAAATCCAAAACAACAAAAATATTGAATGCGAATGCAATAGTGATAGTAAACCAACCTGGGAATAACTGAAAACTGATAAAAACGACCTTTGGTATGAAATTCACAGTAAAAATCGACACAACCGAGTAATTTCCAGCAGTGAAAATGGTAAAAAGAAAATAGAAAAAAACCTTATTTATCGATTTGCCAGTTTAAATCTTGACCGTGCAATTAGAAAGAATGGACGGCTAAGATTGACCAATGCGGCATGCGGGTTCAGGTCGTAGGTTCTTATTTGCAAGTTTATTCATGATTCCCGAAAGCCGCAATCCAAAACTTGCGGGTTGCGGATTTTGCAAAATGAAACAAACTTTAAAAATGAAAAATATTTTCCCGCATCCCACAACCCAAAATTGCAGGTTGCGGATTTTGGGAGCACACAATGCAACTAAACGGTAAAAAAAATTTCCAAAATCCAAAAGCCGCGATTGCGGATTTCGGGATGAAGAATTCCCAAAAATTATTAGTAAGGATTTTCGCAACCCGCACCTTTTGGGTTGCGGGTTTCGGGTTAACCATAAATCAAAAGACCTAAAATGAATTCCCCCAACCCGCACTTGTCGGGTTTTGGGTTGTGGGTTTTTCGAAATGTCGGGTTTCGGGTTGGCAAGAATAAATGAAAAAATGATCAAAAATTAAGGCTTCCAGCAAACCATAAAACACTTAGAAATTTCCGAGAGAAGGAAAACAAAAGACAATCAATGCAAGCAAAGGTACGGGAACAAGATCATAGAAACAAAGTAAAAAACCTCATGTTAATGAGAACATTTACCCAAATACCTTTGAACATATATTTCATTAAATTTGGAATTATTCAGTGGATCTAGAATTTAGAACTTTAACTAGATTGAGTTGTTTCAAAATGAGTAAAGTATTAAACTTGGAGTCTTGTTTTATTTCTATTAATATTAATTATAGTTTGTATTAAAATCGAAGTTAGTTAAGTTTATCTAATGACATTAATATTGTTTATGTTACTATTATTAACCAATTTAATTATAATTTCATACAATAACTACTATGTTTGTGTCGAGTTACTATGCTAGTAGAAGGTTAGCACAATTTTAGAATGACCCATATAAAACATATTTAATAACATAATATTAATGTGTTTGTTACTATAACAATTTTAATTCTAGACATGGTAATAATATTGCCTATGTTGAGTACTATGTTTTATTAATGATGATGATGATGATGATGATGATGATGGTTGTTAACATCCACTAAGACCAACTTTGGTCTAGTATCGGACCTTAAGAGAAATTATTTGGTTTGCTTTTAAATTGTATTCATATGCTCAAAAAGCTTGAGGAATATCTGTATTCTGGTTTGTAAGAAGGCAAAGAAGGTCTGTATTGCAGCAAAGATTATGAAAGTAAGATCTAAAATTGGTTTACGCAAAACACTTTAAGAGAAAGTGAATTTCATCGCAATGCTCAGTCTTGTGGAGATGGAAAATTCTTTCCATCCACGATGTTTTAGGGATTGTCCAACGCTCTGTTTCACTATGGAGCTCATGAGAGTTCGTTCTTATCTTGGCGGTATAATAATTTTCTTCTTTGAACTAGTCAATACAAAGAGGTACTTTTGATATTCTAGATTAGAGTAAATGGCCTCCTTATAATAACATAATTTTCCTTTAACCTCTAAAATTATCCTTATCGTACCACATTCTCTCTTTAAACTTAGAAGTATCAATATTTTTTAGGTTATTAATATTTTGCAAAATGACATTTTCATCAATCTCCCAATGATTTAACAAAGCCATGAGCTGAACGTGGTTTTGACTAGATTTTAAAGTCATTTTAGGGAGTCTTTGATCTCTGATGCTATTTATCTTGTACGTGTACATTAAGAACCTTCTCATAGCCATTCTCTCCATGGGGGAAAGAACCTCTTTGATTATGACAATAGGGTAGGGCGTATTGCTTTTAATTTTGAGGTTATAAGTTATAAAACGCATCTGGATTTGTTCAATCTTTCTCTAAGATTCTCTAGAGATAATACAATCCCAAACTTCACAACCATAGAAGATAACAGGTGTAGTGATAGTTTCAAAGAGGAACAATCTTCCTTTTATCCCATTATATTAGTAGGTTGACAACATTTTATAGTCGACAAGATAAAATATTATAATATATTAAGTGTAATTTTAAGTTTATTGTTTTAATGATCAAAATCAATTATAAATTAGAGTAGCAACATAATTAATATTTATATTTTTCATTAAAAGTTAAGTTGATCGAGAATTTCATCATGAATGCTAAATTGTGAATGAATTTTTTTGTCATATTATTAAATTAGAGTGACCCATAATATTGTGGAATTATGACATAATATTAGCATTATATTTGTTACTACAACAGTTTTAATTATTGTCATAATATTTATTTTTGTCTTTGTTTAGTATGGTGCTTTTTTAGGAAGTTGGCACCCCATTATAGCCGACAAGAGAAAATATGTTTTAGCTTTAAAGTCTAAGTTTTACCTTTGTGATGATCAAAATCAATTATGAATTAGAATAGCAACATTATTTATTTTCATTATTATTATTATTATTATTATTATATTAAAAACTAGGTTGATGAATGTTTACTTCATGAATAATAGATTAATGTGCAAGCAATTTCTTACTTGTAAAGTTATTTAATTACTTAGATGTTAATATTGTCTCCATTATTTATTAGTATTAACTATTTTAACATTCAAAATCAATTATAATTTATAATACCAACAATGCAGTACAATGTCATTTTTTCAAATATAAGAGGAAACTTAGAGGGAAAATTGATTGAACTAGTTATTGCAAGTGTTCACTATTTTACTTGTGAATTGTTTAAACATGTTAAATTGAAAAGAGAGTATTAATATTCCTTTAAAACTTTGATTCCTTGCAATATTTATATTATCATTAATATTTACATTTATATATTAAAACAACGTTCATCAAAATTTGACTCATGAATATTAAATTGTGTAAGAAATTTCTTACATATAAATTTATTTACATACATTAATATGGTGTTTGTGACTAGTATTAACCATATCAATAATGACACTAAGTGTTACTACTTTACCTCCAATGAGTATAAGTTATTATATTAGTACAATGTTGGCATCACTTTGAAGTCTACAAGAGGAAATATTTTAGAAGTCTAATTGTATCATTTAATGATCAAAATCTAATTATTATGAATTAGAATGCAATATAGTACGATTCAATTTATATAGAATATAATACGGAATATTAGGGAAAAGTAAAACTCAATTCAAACCTTATTACAAGTGCTTTGCAGTTATTAATAGACCAAAACCTAAAACATGTTGTTTTAAATGCATTATTCAATTTGATTAACATTTGATATCGTGAAAAGTTATGTTGATCTAAAAAAAACATTGAAAAGTTAAATATTGAATGGTGTTGATAATGTATTTTGCATAAAGAATCGTCACATAAATTAACATTCAAGTCAAACCAAAATTTTCATAAATCTAATAGACCAAAGTCTAAAAGATGTTGTTTTAAATGCATTATTCAATTTGATTAACATTTGATATAGTGAAAAGTTATGTTCATCTAAACAAAACATTGAAAAGTTAAATATTGAATGGTGTTATGTATTTTGCATAAATAATCGTCACATAAATTAACATTGAAGTTAAACCAAAATTTTCATAAATGTACTAAATAACATAAAATTCCTCCAAAAATAACATGAAGAGAATTTTTTATATACTACAAACATTGAAAAGTGTTTCTTCGTGTATATTAATAGGTCCTTCAAATAACAAAATTACATTCATGAATCATATCCACCTAATCTCACTATATTCGCTCAAGTAGATCAAGTACAACTTCTAAACCACATTTATCTATCTTGATCTTCATGCAATGTTCTTTCTTTGGCATCCATGCCCAAATTATTGTATCAATTGGAATAGATCCAAATTCTCTGTCATCAAGATTTGGTACCCAATATTGTTCTAAAAATTTTCCCTTGCATTTCCCTGAACTAGGCTTCCACCAATCAACCTTTACATGAAGAGCATCACTTTCATAATCCTTGAAGATATCTGAGGTGGATTTTGCCATCGATATCATCTCTCCTTCTTCCTCATTTCTTGATCTAACTTGCAACATCTTTCCTTTCTCAACATCAATCATAGGATTAAATGTTGGTTTTGGCTTGTTGCACTTGGGTCCAACATATATTGGTTCATCTTCCACATTATCAAAATCCCCATCCACAATACTTGATATTATATTGAGTGCATTACGGTCAGCATTAACAATTTTCTTTGTCTTTGGCCAAAAATCCTTAGAAGATGAATCACTTCCATCCACTATTGTATGATCATTGTAGATTTCATCCAATGCATCAAGAACTCTTTCCCAATACTCTACTTTATTTTTCCATTCCTCTGTAACAATTGGTGAATTCTCATTGCCAATAGTCTCTTTCCACATTTTTATGTATGATGTTATTCCTTCCTTTAGTTCTTTTAAATAGACACCATTCTCTTTGGGACCTAATAAAGATGGCTTCCTTGTAGGAAATTTAGGTTGACCTTCATTGTCTTTATTCCACAACTCAATTGGTTTTGACCACTCAATATCTCTAATTGATTCTTTATACCTCATCACTGGAACACCATTGAGTACAATAAATTGGAAGTATTGGACATTAAGATGTCCGACTAGTGCATCTTTTCCTTCCTTGATGTATCCATTAAGGAAACTTTTGAAGTCATACACTTTGTGTAGCTAAGGTTTTCCCCCTAGCTTGTGCAAATGAGCACCTACTAAGGAGAAGGGACTCCTTAGTAGCAGTTCATAAAAACATTAAATGAAAGACAATACATTAAAATGGCAATTATTCTAAACATGTGCATAAAACAGAAAATACAAGATAATAAAAAGGGTTTTTGTATTGATTATACCTCCAATGTGAAGGTTGGTGAAGCTCTTGCAGCAGTCCAGGAGGGTTGCTTCCAAGCTTCTAGTTTTGCTCCTTTCTCTTTCTCCAAAGGGTGGAAATGGGCCAGAGGGGCACTTAACTGTGAAAGTAGCTCAAGGGTGAGCTAGGGTTTCAAGAGTGATTTTGGCAGAGTAAGGGTGTATTTGACTGTGGATATAGAATGAGGGGCCTCCATCACCTATTTATAGGTTTTTAGTGGTGGAGTGTTGGCCCATGGTTTTGGGAACCATATGGTTTAGGTCAGCTGTATAGGGTTTTTTCCTCCTTTTTCCCTTTTTTTCGTCTTTTTGGTATTTTTTTATTCCCTTTTTAGAGGGTTTTTGCTATTTTGGAGGAATTTTGGATTATTTTTGGCGGAAAAAAGGGTTTTTTTGGCCTTTTGGAGACTTTTTTTAATGGTTTTGTGGCCTTTTGGAAACTTTTTGGGCCTTTTGGAGGCTTTTTTAATGGGATTTTAAGGTTCTGGAGGTAAATATGGTAGAAAATATGGGCAAATGTGTCATGTAATGGGGTAGATGAGGTAGTGAGAACTTTTTGGGTGTTAACAGATTGCCCCCTGATGTGTGAGGGAAGGAGCTCATCGTATGGCCAATAGACATCATAAGTCTTTTATGGTTTTCCTGGGGTGTGGAGAAGAGAAGAAACAAACTGGAGCCCGGAACAATGGTCCCGAACAAACTGCAAAAACTGAAAGTACATGACCTCAATAATGAATGAGGAATAATCTGAACATATGGACGAGGCGGGCATGCCCATGCTCGTATCAAGATATAGAACAATAATAACAATGGGGTCCAAAATATGGGGACCTGAAATATACATGGCCTAAAATAAGGAATGAGGAAGAATCTCAATATATGGATGAGGTGGGCATACCCATGCTCGTATCAAGATACATAAAAAAAAACTGTGAGGCCTGAAAAGGGGGACCTGTAGGATACATAGAGAACCACTGTGTACATCATAAGAGTCCAGAGGGGACACAAATCTGGTACATACTGTTGGCTGACCATGTCTGAGTTGAAGAACTGGTACACTGGAAGAACAACAATGCTACTGAGTGGGGTACCATAGGAATTGATGAGCTGCTGGATCATAGTGACGAGGAGTCATACCCTCAATGGTACACTGAACTAGAACTGAACTGGGTACTCAAGGAAGCATATAACTGGATGGATTCCGAATACAATCGCCAGCGCAACCCGGACATCCACGGGAACATATAACTGGGCATTCCGAAGGGACTCACCGATGTGCTAGAGTCGGGGGAAATCTGGGGTCTTCGACCAATAACTGAAGGGATATAAACCCTGTGCGATTCTCAATGATGCGATCAAGGTGTTGAAGTCAAGCATGTGAGAAACAACCACTCAGAGAGGCAATGACGACTCCTCTCAAAATGGTCCGTAGGAACTCACCACAGATGGTGATGGGTCCAAGGCGCAGGGACCTCTGGGTCTATTCTCTGGAATAGAGGGGCTGTCATCGACAGAGGGAGACCTGCAACTAGCAAGGCAATGATGTTTTCTTGATAGGAGCGCAAGGTGGAGAACCGAAGTATGAGAGTACTGATGGTAGGACTGACAAACTATGGGGGATAATTGGGAAAGTAGAGTGGGTGGACTCAAACTTCCTTTGTTCAGAGTATGATGGCAGGGACAATCGGGCAGCATATGAAACTGACTTATGGGAAAGGGATCATAGCTGTAATGGATCAAGGATAGTGACTGGGATGAGTGATACTCAAGCTGGTGTAAAATGGCAGGAGACTGCAGAATACTCTGAAAAAAGGCAACCTGATTGGGGGTGATGCCGAGATGATTGATCATAGTGCCAGGAGGCACGGGGGGACTTCTTCATGGGTTAAGGAACTAGAAGAAGTGTGTGTAAAATGGTATTGTTGTGTGGATTTATACGAGCCCAGGATACTTCATGCTCGTGATTGATTTCAATTTTAAGGAGTTTGAAAGCGATAAGAAGACTCTGAAATAATGGAATGGGACTGTCGTGTGGATTTGTACGAGCCTAGGATAGTTCATGCTCGTGGTTGCTTTAAATTTTAGAGAGTTTGAAAGTGATAAGAAGACTCCAGGGGGTTGCTTTTTCGTGTGTTAGTCTCCAAGTCCCAAAGAAGCATAAAAGGATGCAATGAAGAACTCTTCTAGCCGGTGTGACTAGAGTATTCATTTTTCATAATTAGTCTACCAGGTCCAGAAAAGGGTTAAACTTATACCAAATAGATGCCCTTTCAGGCACTTTAATGAGCATGAAAGAAAGCAATATTGCTCGACGATCTTTTCATTGTTTTAGGAGTCAAAAAAGAGCTTAACACAAACTCCCTAAGTGCCTTTTTCGTAAAGGACTTGTCTGGCCCGAAAAAGGGATAAAATTATACCAAACAAAAGGAATGTCCAGGCAAGGAGGAAGTTCTCAATCAAGGAACATTTATGATGACCAAGAACGAGGGTAGGAGGGAACACTAGTGGCCCTCCTTGCGGGATAATGAATGGTGGCAAAATAATGAAATAATTGCAGTATGACAGGAGTGGAAGGCTCATGTAAAAAAAATGTGGAACGATCCGATGGCAGCCGATGTGGCATGCAAACTGAGGCAGCAAGGTGTCGAGACACAATGTTGAAACTGTACCTGGTGAGAGTGAGAAATGATCTCAAGCATCATCGCGAGCTCGAAAAAATGAATCCGGCGATATAAAAAGTGTCAAAAATGGATAACGGTCGATGTGGCATGCAAACCGAGGCGATAGGGGGCGTTTTGGAAAAATACCTAAAAAATATGGGGGTGAGAGTGAGAAATGATCTCAAGCATCATCATGGGATCGAAAAAATGAATCCGACGATATAAAAGATATCAAAAATGGAGAGCAGCTGAAGCGGCACACAAACCGAGGTGACTAATGGGGTCTAAAAATGCTCAAAAAATGATGTGGAAAAAATAAGAAACAAGTTGACCATCATGACGGTCTTGTCGTGCTGATTCCATTGGTGGAAACGGTTCAAAAAATGGACTCCGTATGGGTTCAGAATGGCCAAAACAAGAAAAAGTCAACGAACTATAAATAGTGAGTGGGTCCAACATGACAAGTGTCATTTGGACTTGTTGACTTTGACTAGTGAGCAGAGTGGACCAGAGCTGAGTTGGCATTTCTGGACGATCCGACCAGCCATTTTCAGTTCCAAGAGTTACAGGTATTCCGACAAACTCATACCTGCATTTTCATTGGGTTCGGGGGGGAGGTAGTGGGTCCCAAGGGTGTATTTGTACGGTCCACATGGGGTGGACCATGGGTTTGTGGGATGGAACTGAGGTCGGGGACCGTGGGTTCCAGGGTGGATCATGCAGCTGGGGACTGCGAGGTTCAGGTCGGAATATGCGGTCTGGTACTGCGCATTCCGAGGCTGGACACGCGGTTTTGGACCACGACTGTAGCCCTGATAGCCGTGGTCGAAAACCACGGCAAGGGGCCCTAAAGATACAATTGGGATCGAGCTGTTAGGGTTCCCCGGGGGGTGGAGGGGGGGGGCAGGGTTACTTCTTTGAGATGAGTCTGATGAGTTTGCCTTGTGTGATTGACAGGATGCCGCTATTGCTTTGGCGAGAGCATGAGGTCCCGGATGAGATAGTGGATGTCATCTGGAGGGATCGACATGTGCGATCGACATTGGGATTGTGTGTACTGCTGAAGTTCGCACAGGTACCTATGATGCATTCAGCAGCGTTACTGCTGAACCGATTAGTGAGCTTTTGGGAGATGGACATTCAGGCATTCAGGGTGAAGGGGGAGAGGGTGGATCTCACCCTCGCAGATGTATACTTCCTAACGGGGTTGCCATGTCTGGGTAGAGTGGCAGATACGCAGCCACAAGTATCCGCAGATGTGGATATGGAGGATATGCTGGAGCGGTATTGTGTTCCAGAGGCTAGGGTGCAGAGGAATGCACACCGGGTGGTGGACCTGCAGGAGCCAGCAATACAGGATATTGCGGCGTGCGTGGTTCGAGTTTTGGGGGTCCCAATCACCTGAGAAGGTGTCTGTGGGCCAGATGCAACTAGTGGAGTGGGTACTGGATGGTGTCTATTATGCGTGGGGCAAAATGTTTCTCACTTGTGTTCAGCGACAGCTGACTTCAGTGAAGGAATCTGGCAAGGGATTTTGTTATGGATCCTTTCTATGTGCTTTCTTCATAGAGTGAGTAGCTACACTGCGGCCGTGGGTGCCAATCAGGGTAGGAGGACTGAGGGAGCCGCGCATGGTGTGGTGGGGAGAGATGATGCTTCACCGGGGGGGCAGTGAGGTGGATAGATACTTCACTCAGGAGTTGTACCTGCAGTGGCTGCAGATGTCACTGACACTGGATGACTATCCATACAGAGATATGGACTACATCGGGGATCCAGTGGCACCACGACCGCCAGGGCAGGCATGGGGACTAGATGGTACGTATTGATTTTCTTGCATGTTATGGATGTCAAGATGTGTGTATGATAGGTTTTTGGATATACTGTTACTGACTGATGTGTGATCTACAGATGTTGGCCCGAGACCACCACCAGGACATGTATCCCGCAGGGGGAATGTGGGGGTACCATCCTTGCTAGGCCGATGGGAGGTGCGTCGACGGGATGCTGAGGGGACTCTGGAGTCCGTACGGACGCTTCTAGATCGGTTGCTGGTGGGAGTGACTGATGATGGGTGGAGGGACGTGGATCCGAAGGTGATTCAGGATTGTCTGAGGGTGCCACGGGAGTTCTGGTTGATCACAATCTAGGTGGCAATTTTGGTGAATAGGGGTCAGGCACTGGATCCCGCAGGGGATGAGGAGCTGCTAGAGGAGGAGCGAGGTGAGGACTCGGAGGCAACGGATGCAGGTAGTGACACTGGGTATGACTCTCATTAGGGAGTGCAGGGGACTCCCCCTGATTTTGTAGCTACGGCATGTATTCTATGAGGCATATGGATGTATAGATATTTTTTGTATAGCTGAGTACGGGGGTACTCAAGACATGTGTAGCATATGGACATGTATTTTTTTATATATATATATGCACATGGATGCACCTTTTTGCAATGATGATTTAGTGTACGCACGTGGATGTGCTTATGGTTTGTTATATGTTTGTACTGCACATGGATGCAAGTAATGTAGGATGATGGGCACATGGATGCCCCTTGTGTATTGTATGTTATGCAACATGATGTATGTAGGATTAGGCACATGGATGCCCCTATAGAGTAATGTGGTTTTATTTGTATTGCACGTGGATGCCCCTGTAGAGTAATGTGGTTTTATTTGTATTGCACGTGGATGCAAATGTTTATGTGGTAATATGCACGTGGATGCCCCTTGCAATCTTTTTTGGGTTTTTATATATTTTTGATGAGATGTTATGGGATGATGATGCATGATGGAGGTTTTACATGGTGTGATTGATGTGCCAATATAGGATGTTGTTAGCCATTTGATCTGTGACACTATTTTGAGCTCTTGGGACATGGGTGAATGTTATGGATTCAAATTGTCGACTGAGTTGTTTTGTGCACAGGAATTTTCTAAAGAGGCAGGGATCACACACCTGGTAGTAATTGTTGAGCTGGGAGACAAGTAGCTGGGATTCAAGGAACACATGAAGGTGACATATGCCCATCTGGAGGGCAGCAGTCAGGAGACTGGTTACAGCATCATACTCCACCTGCTTATTGGTAGCAGCGCCTATACATATTCCGTCAAGGTGAATCAACTCATGTGAAGGGGAATATAAGACCCATGCTGCAGAAGCCAGGTTGGGAGACCAACGACTTGCTCCATCGGCGAAGCCAATGTAATGAGGTGGAATATGGTCCATCTGTGGTCATGCAAAAGTGATGAATGTAAGATTGCAGTTAAAAAGGTGAAAACAAAAAGAGAGAAAATTGTACAATATGGACCAATGGGGTCACAGGTTTATTTAGGGATAAAAGCGTTTAAGATACAACCCATTACGGTGGTTGCGCAAAGGGTGACCTTCTGAGTCAGTTAAAATGTATGCCCCATTGTCGAGGCAGATCTACACGATGTAAGGGCCTTGCCACATGGATTCAAACTTGCCTTTACCAGTTTTGTCGTGGGCTTGGTCATAGGCGAGGATGAGATCCCCTTCATGGAAAGTTCAAGGGTGTACATGCTTGTCGTAACCAGCTTTGGAGCGGTTCTTGGCGGCTTCAGTGGTCTGGAGAGTGCCACGACAATATTCATCAACTTGTTCTAGTGATAGCAGACGTTGCTCGAGTGGGGAGGTGTCTGGGAGAAGCTCGACGACGATGTGTAAGGCAGGTATCTGACACTCAATGGGGAGGACAGACTCTACACTGTGAACTAAATGAAATGGGGTAAAACCGGTGGCGGTTTTGGTGGATGTACGGTAAGCCCATAAGGCATGGAATAACATGTGGTGCCAATTGGACTTATGCTGGTCAACAGTGCGTTGGAGGATGGTTTTTAGAATTTTGTTAATGGCCTCTACTTGGCCATTCCCTTGGGGGTAGTAAGCAGAGGAATACTTATGTTCGAACTTCAGTAGGGTGGATAACTTGCGCCAAAGGGAATCTTCGAAGTGTGAACCATGGTCTGAGACCAACTGTTTGGGGACCCCGAATCGAGTGATAACATGGTTGAAAAAGAAATGGGCAGCGATGTCAGCTGTACAATTGAAGGTGGGCATGGTTGCAACCCATTTGGTGAAGTAATCGATGGCGACAATGATGTACTTATGGCCATTGGTAGATGGGGGTTTACATTCCATGAAGTCGATGGCCCACTTACAAAAGGGACCAACGGTGACGACTGGGTGTAATGGAGCGGGTGGTCTAGACAAGGTATGGCTGACGTAACAAATGACATGCTCCTGGCAAGTGGCATCTTCTTGAACAAGGACTCCGGACAGGGCATAATCGGATGCCGAGACGTAAAGGATGAAGTCCTGAGAGAAATCCATAGGGGAGATCAAAGGGGCTTGTGTGAGAGCTTTCTTGAGGGCTTCAAATGCAGCTTCTACTTGCTCATCCCAAACAAAGGGTATGTGGGTACGAAGCAGGCGTAAGAAACCATGAACGATAGTGGCGTAATCAGGAATGAAGCAACAAAGGAAATTAGATTGGCCCTACAGACTCTGGAGCTACCGAAGCGCGCGACGAGAGGGAAGGTCTAAGATGGCTTGGACTTTCAGGGGATCAACAACAATTACTTTCTAGGAAACAATGAAACCCAACAACGGGCCTACCGGAACGCAAAAGACACACTTGTGTGGGTTCAAGTGGATTTGATATTTGTGACAACGCAGGAAAACTTGCCGTAGGTCGTTAAGGTGGTCTAATCGTTTACGGGAACGAGCTGTAAGGTCGTCAAGATAGACTAGCAGGATATGGACCAAGTTGTGAAAACAATAGGTCATGGCCCGCTGGAAGGTGGCACCAGCATTTTTGAGGCCGAAAGGCATGACGCAATAGGAAAAGGTGCCCCATGGGGTGGTAAAGGTAGTCTTGTACTGATCCTCCTTACGGATCTGAATCTAGTTGTATCCAGAAAAAACCGTCCATGAAAGATAAGACTTCATGTCCCGCACATGCATCGATGAGTTGGTCAATAAATGGCATGGGGAAGGTGTCTTTGGGACAGGCCCGGTTTAAATCGCGGAAGTAAGTACACACTCTAATGGTGCCTTGTTTTTTGTTAATAGGAATAGGGTTTGAAATCCAGGTGGTATATGCAATAGGATAAAGGAATCCTGCTTTGCGAAGTTTCTCAACCTCTGCTTTAACAACGGGGAGCTTTGAAGGATGAATGGGGGGTACATCGGGACATGTGTCAATGTGGTGCTCTATAATAGCGGGGTCAAGACCAGGCATTTCAGTATAGGACCAGGCAAAGACATCACAGAACTCTTGGAAAAGTTTTTTGTACTCTCCAATCTCATACTCACTACAGGAGGCTCCTAAGGTAATGATTTCAAGAGCACCAGGTGGGTCAGAGATGTCGATGTGGATGACGGGTGAGATGTTGGCCATGTTACCTTCCTCAAAAGCATCAGGAGTGGGAATAGGATCCTTAAACTAGTCGACTTTGGTGGGAAGGAAATATTTGGTCTCCACCGCAAATTGGGTGGCTGTGGTAGAGGAGGAGTCTTCTGGGAGGAAATAGGAACGATGGTGCATATCGTCCTAGGGATAATCTGGGGCAGTGAGAGCCTCTAGAATCTCCTCATCATTCCAGAAAATTTGAGTTGTCAAATTGGTTGACAAGGGAGTGGAAGTCGAAGAGATCATATAAATGGTGTTAATATCTCCAGAGGAGGGTAATACTGGGGGGTGGATATCCTCAATTGTGGGGGGTGCTGTCTCAAGGTCCAAATTATTCATCTCATAGAGAGCTGCTCTGTAATTTGGGAGATCAGGACAGTGATGTGAGTAATGGCCGTAAATACCGCATATTGCACAAGGGTGGTTGGTACGCAGTGATTTATCACGAGGCTTAGGGGTTGGATCGAGTTCGACAACTGGGATGTTGGGATCATCGTCAAGCATTTGCACGTGTTCCTGTAATGCAAGTAATTGTGGACATTGATGAGTTGGATGGCCTAACTCATCACACAATGAGCATTTAGGAGGAGCACGAAACATGGGGGGGTTTAACTACTTTGGGCAGGGGTACAGCAGTGTATGGTTGTGGGCCTCTGCCCCCAGTGGGCTTGATAAGAGGAGGGTGTTAGGAACCTATGTAAACCCTTCTCTTTACTATGTTAGTATATTGTTGTTGGACGCATATGCTTTGTAAGTCGTCCCATAGTATTTGTTGATCCGTAGTTTATATTAGCCCATAGTATTGACCCATAGTATTGGACGCATATGCTTTGTAAGTCGTCCCGTAGTATTATATGTCCCATGGTTTTGACTCATGGTATTGGGCATAGACTTAGTATATAAGTGTGTGTTGAGGTCATTGAAGGCACCGTGAAGTTAATTGTATTGAGCTTGCTCAAAGGAGGTTGCCCCCTCGAAGTGGCCCGTGATCAATATAAAAGTGATTCTGTTCTATTATTTCTGCTATTTCGCATATTCTTATTAATTAATTGTTGCAGGTGCATCTCATCTGGTATCAGAGCACTTTCTTGGGCTCGCTGGGTGAAATTTCTGCCAAATTTTTTTTCACATCTGTTGCAGGTTCGGATTTGGGAATAATCCCTATCCGCTTAACTGTGGGAATTACTTGGGAATAATCCCTAAAACTCATTGTGAGGAGTACCACAGGAACCCCGAAGTAGCTGGCCCATTGAGAGGACCTGTCAGTGAAAAGGGCAACGACCCCTACCTGAATGACTAGTTCCCACCCGTGAGGTAAACCAAGAGCTGTCGTTTGTGGCAAAGCGGTTATCAATTTTACCTGAGCCGTGGAGTGAGGGGTATTTCCCCAATATGCAAGCCGTTAGACAGCATTGGTGGCCGAGTGAAACCCCTGAACTGTTAGGAAGCCGCACATACCTGGGGTCCATATCTACTTTCAGCTGAACTATTATCGATCACTACTGCGCCGTTTCAGATCCATTTTGCAAGTCGTTCCAGATTCAGCCGTTTTCAATCCATTCAGCGCTGTTCCAAATCCCTTTCAAGCCGTAGCCACTCTAGTCTGAAAAAAAATAAAATAAAATAAAATAAAAAATAAAAATAAAAATTGAGTTTTTTCCCCATCTCCCTATAAAATTTAGTTTTTTCCCCATATCTCCCTTATTTTCACTCCGTTTCCCTTGAAATTTTCGGGGAACCCCTATCATCCCATTCTGCATATTTCAGTCCTGAGGACCCTATCCCCAATTCCCCTTCACAAAGCCCGAAATCCCACATTTGTCTATTTTTAGGGTTTGCCATAACTTCCTCATATTTCACCCAATCGCCTTCAAATTTTACCACATAGTTCCTTTCTGAACTCTGCTTCTTTGTCCCTCTCTACCAAATTTTCTCATTCTATCACCCCGCTTCTGAAATCCCCCTTTTTGCTTTCTTGTCCTTTCGACAGTGTCCAAAATCTAGTCAAACCCCAATTACCCATCAGATTGTTTCCCCAATCCAAATTTCCCTTTACTAAATCAGCTTCTGTTTTTGTTTTTCTACCCATTCCACAAAAAAAAAAAAAAAACACCTGGTTATGGTTGTCACCCGTGCAGGAGCAAACACCATGGAGGAAGCACTTGCAGCCATCCAAACCAAACTCCAAGATCTGGATGAAAAATTTCTCAGCCTCCATCTTCGGCATTCAACCATGAACAATAACCGACAGCCAGAATCTTTTGTAGCCACCGGGTTCTCTTCTTCCAACAATTTTTGTGGGCCGAAACTTGATTTTCCTCGCTTCAATGGTACTGATCCGACTGGATGGATATACCGAGTAGAACAATATTTCAGTCTGCATAATACTTTTGATGTCCAGAAAGTTCCACTTGCTTCCTTTCATTTGGAACAGGAAGCCCTTCAATGGTACCGTTGGTACATCAAAGCTCATCCCGAGCCAAACTGGACAGATTTTTTCCAACTCATTTTGCCACGATTTGGCCCTAGTGCTTTTGATGATTTCACAGGAGCACTCACTAAACTTCACCAAATTGGCATAGTGAGAGAGTATCAGACAGAATTTGAGAAATTGGCCAATCACACAGAAGGATTGTCTGATGAATTCTACAGGAGTTGTTTTATAAGTGGTCTCAAGGATGAAATTCGCTCAGAGGTCAAAATGTTTTGTCCCAACACAATGATGGAAGTCCTAGGGTTGGCTAAGCTGGCTGAGGACAAGATTGCAGCTCAACAATGCTCCAAACCCACCCTTGTTCCCTTCAGAAATATGGGTTCCCAACGACCTCCCATCACGCCTTCTCCTCAACCAACTCCTATCAAGCATTTGTCTGAAATAGAAATGCAGGCACGCCGAGAAAAAGGGCTTTGCTATAATTGTGATGAGAAATTCACTCGGGGACATAGATGTGTTCAACAAAAGCTCTATATCTTGGATGTGGATTCTCCGCCTGCCTTAGAACTTGGTGAAGAAGCTACAGATACAGTGGATGATCAGATCGACATTCAACACCTGCTTGTTGACACCCCATTTCAGGACGACCCACCTGAGATCTCTCTCCATCCTGTAACCGGCGTCACCACCCCACAAACAATGCAGGTCAGGGGATACTTCAAGAAGATCCCTCTTACCATACTCATTGATTTTGGTAGCACTCATAACTTCATTGACCCTCGGATTGCCAAACAGGCTGATTGTTTTGTCCATCCTTGCTCCAACTTTGAAGTCATGGTTGCCAATGGAGGCACCTTACCTTGCAAGGGGAAGTGTCACAATGTGCGTATCTCTATGGAAGATTATAACCTACGCTCTGACATGTTTTCCTTGCCCTTAGGCGGATGTGATGTGGTTTTGGGCGTTCAATGGTTACGCACACTTGGCCCCATCTTATGGGATTTTGCTGAACTTTGGATGCAGTTTAAAGTCAATGGGGCACAACAAAAATTTATGGGCTTACAACTAGGGTCTTTCTGCATCATCAGTTCACATCGCCTAGAAAAAATCCTTAAGAAGAATTCACATGGTGTCATCGCTCAGCTCAATTCCATTCAGATGCACCCATCAACAGTCTACACTACTTCCTTGGATAGATATGCAGGTATCTTTGCTGAACCAATGCGCTTGCTACCTTCACGAGACCTTTCCGGTAAGAATTTAGCCACATCTACCTCTCAGCAGGAAATGATGGCTATTTTGCATGTAGTACAGAAGTGACAGCCATACCTATTAGGGAATTATTTCTGCATCAAGACTGATCTCCCGAGTATGGAAAATTTTCTGGAACAATGGGTCTCCTCCCCACCACACCTGAAATGGGTTATCCAGCTCATGGGTTATCCCTATGTGATCACTTACAAGAAGGGTAAGGACAATATGGTGGAAGATGCTCCTTCTTGCACAATTGATGACCCGGTTTCTCTTACAACTCTTTCTCTGCTTGTTCCAAATTGGGTGCAATATGTTCAACAGGGCTCTCTCTTCTATGAACTCCATGCTTCTTCATCATCAGGGCACTCTGGGTTATGCAACATGTATGACCAAGAACAATGTAACTTCTTTTGGCAGGGACTAAAAATGACAATTCAACAGATGGTGGCTGACGATGATACTTTCCAAGTCAACAAGGGTGAAACGACACTCCTTTCGGGATTGCTCAAACCCTTGCCCATCCCTAAACAACTTTGGCCAACTATTTCTATGGATTTCCTAGCAGCGCTCTGGTGGTACAATACCACATCTCACAGAACACCATATGAAGAGGTCTATGGAAAAACACCGCAAGTTCTTCTTCCATACACCCTTAGCAGCTCACCAGTTCAAGCAATTGACTCGGTTCTTCAAAACCGCGATCGGATTCTTCTCATTCTGCAGGACAATCTTCACATGGCCAGAATTCTCCTGAATCAACAAGCCGATCAGCACCGTTCTGAGTGCATTTTCCACGCAGCTGAAAGGGTTCTTCTTCATATACAGCCTTCCAAGAAATCCTCCTTGACACTCCAAAGGCGTCAGTGGCCTGAAATGCAACCCAAGGATGCTACCGGGGAACCACTCCTTCAGCTTCTGCAGCAATTTCTCCAACCAAAGCTTTGAGGACAAAGCTTTTTCTAAGGGAGAGGGGATGTTAGGAACCTATGTAAACCCTTCTCTTTACTATGTTAGTATATTGTTGTTGGACACATATGCTTTGTAAGTCGTCCCGTAGTATTTGTTGATCCGTAGTTTATATTAGCCCATAGTATTGACCCATAGTATTGGACGCATATGCTTTGTAAGTCGTCCCGTAGTATTATATATCCCATGGTTTTGAATCATGGTATTGGGAATAGACTTAGTATATAAGTGTGTGTTGAGGTCATTGAAGGCACCGTGAAGTTAATTGTATTGAGCTTGCTCAAAGGAGGTTGCCCCCTCGAAGTGGCCCGTGATCAATATACAAGTGATTATGTTCTATTATTTCTGCTATTTCGCATATTCTTATTAATTAATTGTTGTAGGTGCATCTCAGAGGGGGATTCGTCAATGATGAAGGGGTAGTGGCACTAGGAGGTGGTTGACTAGTAGTGGCAATGGGTTGCACCGGTTGGAGGACAACATTTGGTGTCGGCGGGGGAACGGGAGGCGTAATATACCACACGGGTAATCCTAAGGTTAACCCAAGGAGGCTGAGAGTAGCCATAATCGGGGTGCTTACTACTCCTGAGGGAGGGAATAGGAAGGGGATTGTGTGGATGGGTGTAACACCAATGTGAATAGGTACCAATGGTGGTTTGGGTAACAAGGGAGGTTGATTTTTGGGTGGTTTTGTATTGTGGGAAAGGGTACATAGGTTAGATACTTCAGTCATGGGTGACAGGGGAGGAATGGACTGGAATGTTGAGGTCATCGGTGTATCTGAGTAAACGTCGGGACCCACGGAGGAAACAAATGAGGTAGTTGCACCTCCAATAGGTTGTTCAACCATGGGGAGAACATTCTCGGGTGCAGCGGGGGCATTTGGATCGTAATAGGTGAGTTGGTCGACCTTGACCACGCATCAGTCATAGGGGAACATCATGGTACGAAAAACGGATGAAGCAACCACCCGCATGGCATACATGTAGCTGCGGCCAAGTAAGAGGTTATAATCAAGTTGAGCATTGATGACCTCTATGTCAATGAGCACGGTTTTACCAGCCAACTGGACGGGGACATTAGCTAAGAGACCTTGGGGTTGAGGCGAACAGCCGTCGTAGGCTCGCAACGTAGTGGTGGACTATTGGAGAGTAGGGGATCCCAACTTCTGCAAAATGAATGTGGACATAACGCATGTAGAGGCACCTTCATCGATAATGCACCGATGGATGACAAGATTCTGAATGGAAACAAAAACTTGGAATGCTAAAGTGGAAGGTAGGTGTGGTTTGGATTGGTCCAAATCGAAGAACATTAGTCGTGAATCATCTGGGTCAATAGCACCAATGGCGGAGAGCAAAGTCTTGTGCTGTGAAGGACAATTTTTTAAGACTTCTAATGCAGACATGGCTGCGGGAGATTGGGCTAAGTCATCTACAATGTTGTAATTTGATGCAGAGCGCGCATTGGGGTTATTGTTCATGTGACGAAGTGGGAAGCGAGGTGCTTTGGAGACGCCATCTAGTGGAGCCGGAGGTATATGTAACATCTGATCAGTGGGATGAGCGTTAGTGCTTTTGTCGGTGGGAGAGGCTTCAGGGGTAAGCCATATTGGTTCCGACGGGTTTGGAGGTTGACATCGGCAGATGACATCATTAACAAGTGGTGGATACCTGAGTCTAACATGAGTTGATCAGGAGTGGCATAAGTGATCTGTTGTTGTGGTGGCACGTTGCCTTGAGAGGGAGCCAATGGCTGAGTGTTCACTACGCCTTGGGTTGGTAAGGGGTTTTGCAGCACCAAAGGTTGATGCTGAGGTCATGGGGGGGTGGGTGGCGCCTGAGGAGTCGCGTGCCCTTGGCAATGGGCATCATCAGTCCAGAGTTGCCGAGCTCACTCCAAATGTGGGCAAGCATGTGTGTAGTGTCCATAGACCCCGCAAATAGAAAAAGGATGGTTTGTTCGCAAATTATGATTTTTTGCCTGCTTGGGCGGCCGATTCAGGTTCTGGTTGGTAGGTGCCATGTTATTGTTGTTTGGGGGATTGGGAGGTTGACCGCCTTGGTCTGGAGGGGGGTTGTTCCCATGGTTACGGCCTTTGCCACGATTTTGCTAGCCCTGTTGGCGCTGTTTATTTTGGTTCTGCTGTGAATTCTATTGGGCATATACTTGCCCTTAGGCAGCAGGTGGGTTCTGGGGTTGTGGAGGTGCGGGGGCAGGCTGCGGTGGAAAATAAGTAGGGGGAGGCTGCGTAGGTGTTGAACCTTGTGGGAGTTGCTGATACATCTGTGGAACAGGTTGTGGGTTTGTCGCAGGGGCTGCCTGTGGCAGGTAATAAGTAGGTTGGGCTTGAGAGGACACAGGATCTGGTGCAGCCTATGGGTGGCAATATGGATGAGGTGTGACCAGGGGGGCATAAGCGGGGGATGCATGACTAAGGCACTGAGGTGGACATCAGGGTCCATGGGAATGGTGATGAGGTGCCATGGGAGCATACGAATTGGTTGCTCCGGATTGAGATGTAGCCCGTGAAAGGTCAAGACCATGGCTAGGACATGCTATGGAAAAGGGTTGGGGATGCGAGGCAACACGGCCAATGATGCAGTCTGCAGCATGGGAGGCCCCCGACGCATCATGTTGGGAGGAATCTCCGCAAGGGGCATCAGGTATGATGGTATATAGATAACCTGACTGGGCGTAAATGAGGTCAAATTGCTGGGCTTTGAGGATGGCCTCTTCTTCGAACTGGGGTCGTTCAGATGCCACATCCTTGGCAATGACAGGAAGGAGGGATTTGAGAAACCAATCTAAGAAGATACAGTCATCTAACTTGATTTTGCAGAGGCTGCGACGTCAACGCCACTCATGAATGTAGTTAGTGATGTGGGTAGTCGTGTTCTGTCTACAAGACAGTAGGATCTCAACTCCCGCGTCATAGCAAACAGGTAACTAAAAGAACTGCAGGAAAGTCAAGGCAAGGGAAGTAAAGGTGGCATGGGTCCTATGGGGCTGCTCGATCTACCACTTAGCTGCAGAGCCAATGAGGGTGTGCTGTAACAAACGGAGGCGGACAGAGTCGTCCACTATGGAGTTGGAGGAACACCATAGATGGAAGGACATAATATGGTTTTGGGGGCCCTCACCTTCCTTGCCCTCAAACTTAGGGATGTCGGAGGGGAGCTTGGTGGGCATGTGAGGCCACGCAGGGTCGTGTCTGATGGGATCGTTAGTCAGTCTAGCTAGGTCAGGAAGGTTGAGGCTAGCCATGAATGGCAAACTAGTAGAAGGATGTGACATACTAGTGGGTTGTACCATGTCGGGCCCAATGCCCCCAAGTGCAGGGGTAGGGTTTGGGATGTTGTCCCCAAGTGGAGGGACAAAAGTGGTATGGGACTGTCCTGCACCGCCAAGGGTAGTGTGAGTCACTGATGGAGTGGGAATAGGTATGCCAGCTACTGGAATGGCTGTAGTGATTAGAATGGTAGATGTGGACCCCATTGAGGGCATACCCAAAGCAGGGGTGGTAGCTGGTGTGGTGGTTGATGCTCCACCAATGATCCCTACAAAGAAAGGGGTGGAAGTCATGCCAACCATGGGGCTGGTTGGTGCAGTGTAAATGGGGTTCTCGGACTCTACCTCAGAATTAGAGGTAAAATAAGGGGTGTCTAGCTCGGGTGACGGAGTTCTATGTTGTTGACGAGTGGAGTCAAGTGACAAGGCTCAAGATCTATGATGAGTGGTATCAAGTGATGAAGATCTATGTCTATGACGGGTGGTGTCAAGTGAACCGTGCTGTGGGGGCTCACCCCGGAGGCGCCGAGAATGTCTCGGGGACTCAATGGTGACAGATGGTGTCAAGTATATGGGGGTTGCGTTGAGTGAAAAACAACTCAAAAACCCTAATGCAACCGAGTGTGCAGAAGGAGAGCTCAAAAAATATGGCACTCAGGCCAACAACCAACTCAAAACACGTACTGTAACAGCTGTGCTACAATAAGTGGAGTATCAACAAAAATAGTCAGAATACCAACAAGCAGTAGGTTTCCTAAAAAATAAAAATAGTGGACTCGCTAGACCAAAAGGAGGTAAGGGAGCATGCAAACACCTAGCTAAATAGTATTCTGACTCAATTAGACATATCCTCTGCAAGGTGATAAAATCCAAGTCAGACAATATGGATAGTAGAGCCAAGTGGCTACAGATATCCCCCTACTGGGAGGGACACCGGGTAGTCAATCCTAGAAGAAAGGAAACTAAGATACCCCATTCATGACACGTCCAAAAAAGGTGAATCTGCCATTTGGTTCTATCGCCGTGGTATCCCCATATAGGTGATACCCTAAGAACTGCGAAAGGTAGCCTTCGGTTACTGAATGGAGTGCGGTATTCCACTCAGGCCTCTGGAACCAGTCTAGCGACTTCAATCCTCCTAAGGGAGAGGCCCTCTGATAAACTGGTTGTGACCGTGCCAAAAAATACTAGGGGATTTTGGTTCCCTAATGGACAACAGCTATGTCTCAAGTGTAAGCAACCGAGGGGTGTTATTTGGATGCCTATCCCCTCGATCCTACCTAACTACAAAAATTCTTATGTGCTCCCCAAGTGGGGTTAGAATGTTGGTTGTGTTAAGTAGTGTTTTAGGGCTCACTTGAATTAGGTGACAGAGTGTGTGCGTGTGAGATGATGAACCCAAGTAGAAGTGCCACAGGGTGGGCAACTTTCTAACTAAAAATAACAATACAGAATTTAAACTTTGAAATGCAAAATTTTCTCTTTTTCAATTAAAATGCGGAAAATTAAAAATATTATGTAAATGGAAAAAAAATAATACTGCAGAAAAGGCTGTAGGGAAGGATGGTTGTAGGTAGGACAGATGGTTGTGCAAGTGTAGAAAAGATTGCAGCAAAGTGTTGCGTTCAAAACAGGAAAAAAAAATGCAGAAAAACAGACCGCGGGTCTGTGGAAAATCTGGGCGGTCGGACCGCGGGTCTGTGGAAAATCTGGTTGGACCGCGGGAAACAGCTCAACAGTCATGAACCGACTGTGGGATTTTGGCCGAAAGATGCAGTCGGACCGCGGGAAACAGGTCGAAAGCCGCAGGCGGGTTGCAAGAAAATGGCTGCAAGCAGCAGGCGGGACGCGCAAAAAAGGCCGAAAGACGCAGATGGGTTGTAGAAAAATGGATGAAAGCCGCAATCGGGACGCGAGAAAATGGCCGAAAGATGCAGGTGGGTTGCAATAAAATGGCTGAAAGACGCAAACGGGCCACAGAAAAAGGGTTAACAGCCGCAGTCGGATCGCCCCAAACAAGCTAATAGCCGCAGTTGGATCACAGGTAACAGACTGAAAACTGCTGGTAGGTCGCTGGAAACAGTCTGAGAGCCGCGGTTGGATCGCAGGTAAATGCATGAAAGACACGGTCGGAACGCAACTGCAGGGGGTAAAAGATGCGGTTTATGGCAGCCGAAAGGGACAACCGAAAGAAAAAACAGGAAAATATTGTAGAAACTTGAAAATATTTAAAACTATAACTAGAAATTCAAAGGAACACAAGGGGAGTCGCCAAAACTGTAGCTAAGGTTTTCACCCTAGCTTGTGCAAATGAGCACCTACTAAGGAGAAGGGACTCCTTAGTAGCAGTTCAGAAAAACATTAAATGAAAGACAATACATTAAAATGGTAATTATTCTAAACATGTGCATAAAACAAAAAATACAAGATAATAAAAAGGGTTTTTGTATTGATTATACCTCCAATGTGAAGGTTGGTGAAGCCCTTGCAGCAGTCTAGGAGGGTTGCTTCCAAGCTTCCAGTTTTGCTCCTTTCTCTTTCTCCAAAGGGTGGAAATGGGCCAGAGGGGCACTCAAGTGTGAAAGTAGCTCAAGGGTGAGCTAGGGTTTCAAGAATGATTTTGGCAGAGTAAGGGTGTATTTGACTGTGGATATAGAGTGAGGGGCCTCCATCACCTATTTATAGGTTTTTAGTGGTGGAGTGCTGGCCCAAGGTTTTGGGGACCATATGGTTTAGGTCAGTTGTATAGGGTTTTTTCCTCCTTTTTCCCTCTTTTTTCTCTTTTTGTATTTTTTTATTCCCTTTTAGAGGGTTTTTGCTATTTTGGAGGAATTTTGGATTATTTTGGGGGAAAAAGGGGCTTTTGGAGGCTTTTTTAATGGTATTTTAAGGTTCTGGAGGTAAATATGGTAGGAAATATGGGAAAATGAGTCATGTAATGGGGTAGATGAGGTAGTGAGCACTTTTTGGGTGTTAACACTTTGTTAATAAGTGTAGGTGGAAACACTCATTTTTCTTCTATTGTGTGATATGTATCCATCATTTCAGGTAAAGAAAATATATCTTTACTTTTCAAGTTGGAAGACATTCTTCCATAGGTTCCATCTATGTCTTCATGGGTGTGACCCACAAGCAATAACCCAACCTTAATCGTGATGAAGACACCAAGTGCAGTTAATAGTCATAGAAACATGAAAACATAACAATTCTTATTGTCACTTGTTGCATTGTCAAACTGTAACAACAAATGTGGAGGAAGAGGTTTAAAATCAGCATTTTGATTGTTTGATCTTTCATTCAATAGAAAATCGTCCTTGTATAGTCTACATTTTGAGTAAATAGAGGTTTTAAGTAATACATTTGATAGTGGGTTTCTTGAAATTCCACTCTCATAAAGTAGATCACCATACATATCAATGTGTGGGTCTTCAAGGTCCCTCAAGAACTTTGCAAGAGATGTAATGGTAAATTGTGGCCCCATGTGTACAAATGGTAGGGAGAAATGTCCAAAACCTCCTTTGTGATGCCCATGTGTTAGCATACCTGTCAACGACAAACCCAAGTTTGTTCCTGCAATAGACTTTGATTTGACACGTAATCTTGGGATTGAAGTCTTTGTTGTGTCCATTTTATCATGGATAGTGCTCAAATACTCCTTTGGAAACCGCTCTGACATAATTCTATGTGCATAGTAGCAATATCTTCCACACATAACGGTCTTGTTATGTTTGTTTAGTCTACATCTTGCCTTTTCTTCCAACTCTTTTGTAGTTGCTGACTTCATCTGTGCTTTCAACTCAATACATTCACTACATTTACTAAAGTTGGTGTTCTTTGAGAATGCCACATCTCGAAAATGACTATTCCAGATCTTGCTCATTGTTGGTTGTGATATTGTTGAATAATTGAGCTTTTGAAGAGTCTCATTGATATCCTTTAACAAAGAAATTTGTGTGTAAGTTGAAGGTAGCAACCTTAACGGAGCAGATGTTCCATCTTCTTCAACTCGACGTGTTTGGTTTGGTGAAAAATCTGAATTATCCATGACAATTCTGTGCAATATTTATATGGCTGCCACGGTATGTGCACGTGCTTTGCATTTGTTGGTATTACCATGAATGGCTTTGATGTGTCCATGTTGGAAACAATGTGAGTAGTTATAGAAGGTGCTTTGAGGAATCTTATGTATCTTGTACCATGCTTTCTTACAAATAATATTTCCATTAAATATCATGTCCTTTACTTTCTTGACAATAGGAGGTAGGCCATGACCATGGCTATTTGACATAATTGTGTTTGAAAGTAGTGAATTCAAGACAAATTCCCTAATACGATTTTCATTCATGTGTTCCATACTCCTTCTAGCATTTGTAATGGCTGTCCTATCCGCATGTTGAAGACAATCTTGTTTGCAACATTCATTTGCTGCCAAAAGTCGGATTTCTTTCTCTGAATCAATCTTTGTTTGACATTTTCCAACTTTATTTGTAGCAATAACTCATTTAATCCTTTTATATGGCCTTATTACATGCATATCAATTGATTCTGGACTTTTATCAGCATAAAGATCCCCATCCCATTAATTTAAGGGACTTGTGTCCTCTATAACATCCCATACCACCATTTCCTTGGGTGGCTCCTTGAAATTTTCCTTGACCCTTAAAATATCACCTTCATCATCCACTAACTTATTTATTGGCCATCTTTTCAAACGATGTTTAGACTTATCTCCAATTCTACATCTTTCGCAATTTCCATATACGTCTTCCACAAAAACACCAAATTCCATTTCAACTAGATTTTCTCCTTCAACAATGTCATCTTCATGAAGATTAACTATGATCCCTTTGGCAATGTGCATGCTTGTTCCTATGCATCCATGTGTAAGAGAAACCTTTTTACATGTGAATGTAACCCTATCATGGAAAATATTTTTGTGATGATCATGACAATTTGGTTCCAAATCTGATTCTGGCCTAATCTCATAAGATTCCAATGCACCCCTAGTGTATGCTCAAATCCAGTTGGATGTGGTAAAAGAGCATCATGTATTAACACCTTCTCAATTTTAACCACTATGCATCCTGCCATGCACCTTATGCCCAAGCTCTGTATTGAATATAGATCCCTCACCAACCTTCACTCCATGTTGTAGAAGATCTACCTTGTCTCCAATAGAAAATGCAGAAGATACATTTGCACCTGTACACCAAATTAAACAAGCTTAGTATTTGCACAAAAAAAACATTCAATGTAATATCCATAACACTTAACACATGCTTCAATATTTTGATTTACCTTTGTTATGCCTCAAATCCATAATCTTCCATGGATGTGTATCCCCTTCATCGACATCTTCCACAATCAAATGTGGTTGAGTGATCTCAATGATCAAAACCATAACATAGCCTGCATTAACCCTTTGTCTGCCATAATAAGTTCCAGACTTTGTAGATTCAACTCTTCCTATCCAAATAACTTGACCATTAATTAGGAGGTCAACATAGTCCCCTCCTATCAAAATTTTATTTTCCATTGCAACTCCTTCCAATTCTATAACACACAATTGAATTGTAATTTGTAAATAAGGTTACACAATGTAAAGTGTGCTCTTATATTTTAGCAAAAACACCTTCAAAAAAATATTATAGTTGCAAAAATTCAAATCAATATGGCAATTGTTTTGTTTGCAATGAAATATTGTTCCCCACCATCTAGTGCATGCTATTGAATAAACATTACATATAAATTACACAAAAAAAGTATGAAGACCTGACAATTATAGATTTTAGTTTGCCATGACATTCACCAGATTCAGATGCACCAAATTCAATAGTTTCTAGAAACAATAGTAGAAAAATATGTCTATAATTTGTAATGGTTGGAAAAAACATGAATTACCAAACATTTTCATTCACACGCATAAGAACGAGGAAGTTAATTTGATATGGAAGTTAACATTATTAAACTACCATATAATACATCAGTTTCATTCACATGCACAAGAACAAAAAGTTTGTGTTATGGAAGCATTGCTCGATGAATGAAAGCTAACACATGTTAGCCTTCATATGTTACTTTTCAATCTAACACAACCACATTGTCATCAAATACATCACACCATCAAGAAAATCTAACTCGAGTTAGCTTTCCTTCTAAAAACATTGCACGGTGAATGAAAGCTAACCCCTATTAACTTTCTTATATTAATTTTCTATCTAACACAACCACATTATCATCAAATGCATTGCACTAGGAAGTAAATTTGACTCAAGTTAGCTTTCCTTCCAACAACATTACACAATGAACGAAAGCTTGTGTATGTTAGCCTTCATACGTTATCTTTCCATCTAACACAACCACATTTTCATCAAATACATGGAACCATGATGAAAAATTGTCTAGAGAACGGTGAATAAAAACTAACGCATTATAGTGTCAATATGTTAGCTTCCCATCTAACACGACCACATTATCATCAAATGCATTGCACCATGAATTAAATCTAACTCGGGATAGCTTTTGTTCTAAAAACATTGCTCGATGAATGAAGTATAACACGTGTTAGCCTTCATATGTTAACTTTTAATCTAATTCAACCACATTGTCATCAAATAGTGTTAGCCTACATTTAACTTTCCCTCCAACAACATTGCAATATGACTGAAAGCTAACACATTTTAGCCTTCATTTGTTATCTTTCCATCTAACACAACCACATTTCCATCAAATACATTGAACCACGAAGGAAATCTGACTTGAGTTAGCTTTCCTTCCAACAGCATTGCACAATGAATGAAAGGTAATGAGTATTAGCCTTCATATATCAGCCTTTCATCTAACACAACCACATTATCATCAAATACAATGAACCGTGAAGAAAATCTAACTCGGGTTAGCTTTCCTTCTAACAACATTGCACAGTGAATGAAGGCTAACATGTGTTAGCCTTCATATATCAGCCTTCCATCTAACACAACCACATTGTCAGCAAATCTATTGCACCATAATCAAATCTGAATCAAGTTAGCTTTCCTTACAACACCACAACATTCATTTGGTAACTTTCTCTCTAATACCACAACATTTGTTAGCCTTAATTTATTAGCTTTCCATCTAACACCACAACATTGTCAGCAAATTCATTGCAATATGAAGGAAATCCAACTTGGGTTAGCTTTCATTCTATCAACATTGCACTATGACTGAAAGCTAACACGTTTTAGCCTTCATTTGTTAGCTTTCCATCTAATACAACCACAATGTCATCAAATATATTACACCATAAAGGAAATCTGACCCGAGTCAGCTTTCCATCTAACACAACCACATTGACATCAAATGCACTGCAGCATGAAGGAAATCTGACTAAAGTTAGTTTTACTTCCAACAAAATTGCATGGTAAATGAAAGCTAACGTGCGTTAGCCTTCATTTGTTAGCTTCCCATCTAACATAACCACATTTTCGTCAAATACATTGCACCATGAAGGAAATCTAACTCGAGCTAACTTTCCTTCTAACAACATTGCACGGTGAAGGAAAGGTAACATGTGTTAGCCTTCATATCAGCCTCCCATCTAACACAACCACATTGTCGTCAAATCTATTGCGCCATAATGAAATCTAACTCGAGTTAGATTTCCCTCCAACAGGATTGCACGGTGAATGAAATCTAACATGTGTTAACCTTCATATATCAGCCTTCCATCTAACACAACCACATTGTCATCAAATACATTGAACCATGAAGAAAATCTAACTCGGGTTAGCTTTCCTTCCAACAACATTGCATGGTGAATGAAAGCTAACGAGTGTTATCCTTCATATATCAGCATTCCATCTAACAAAACCACATTGTCATCAAATACATTGCACTATGAAGAAAATATAACTCGAGTTAGCTTTCCTTCTAACAATATTGCACGACGAAGGAAAGGTAACATGTGTTAGCCTTCATATATCAGTCTTTCATCCAACATAACAACATTGTCTTCAAATACATTGCACCATGATGAAATCCTGAGTCGAGTTAAATTTCCTTCTAACAACATTACACGGTGAAGGAAAGGTAACATGTGTTATCTTTCATATATCAGCCTCTCATCTAACACAACCACATTGTCATCAAATCTATTGAACCATGATGAAATCTAACTCGAGTTAGATTTCCCTCCAACAGGATTGCACGATGAATGAAAGGTAACATGTGTTAGCCTTCATATATCATCCTTCCATCTAACACAACTACATTGTCATCAAATACATTGAACCATGAAGAAAATCTAACTCAAGTTAGCTTTCATTCTAACTCGAGTTAGTTTTCCTTCTAACAACATTGCACGGTGAAGGAAAGGTAACGTGTGTTAGCCTTCATATATCATTCTTCCATCTAACACGACCACATTGTAATCAAATACATTGAACCATGAAGAAAATCTAACTCGAGTTATCTTTCCTTCGAACAACATTGCACGGTGAAGGAAATCTAACATGTGTTATCCTTTATATATCAATCTTCTATCTAACACCACAACATTGTCGAAAAATTCATTGCACCATGAAGGAAATCCAACTTGGGTTAGCTTTCATTCTAACAACATTGTACTATGACTAAAATCTAACACGTTTTAGCCTTCATTTGTTAGCTTTCCATCTAACACAACCACAATTTCATCAAATGCATTGCACCATGAAGGAAATCTGACTCGAGTTAGCTTTCCTTCCAATAGCATTGCATGGTGAATGAAAACTAATAAGTGTTAGCCTTCATATATCCGCCTTCCATCTAACAAAACCACATTGTCATCAAATAGAATGCACCATGAAGAAAATCTAACTCGAGCTATCTTTCCTTCTAACATCATTGAACAGTGAGGGAAAGGTAATGTGTGTTAGCCTTCATATATCATCCTCCCATCTAACACAACCACATTGTCGTCAAATCTATTGCACCATAATGAAATCTGACTCGAGTTAGCTTTCCTTCCAACTAGATTGCACAGTGAATAAAAGGTAACACGTGTTAGCCTTCATTTGTTAGATTCCATCTATTGCACCATAATGAAATCTGACTCGAGTTAGCTTTCCTTACCATGCTTTCATTTGTTAGATTTCCCTCTAACACCACAACATTTGTTACCCTTCATTTGATAGCTTTCCATCTAACACCACAACATTGTCGGCAAATTCATTGCACCATGAAGGAAATCTAACTTGGGTCAGCTTTCATTCTAACAACATTGCACTATGACTAAAAGCTAACACTCTTTAGCCTTCATTTGTTAGCTTTCCATCTAACACAACCACAATGTCATCAAATACATTACACCACAAAGGAAATCTGACTGTAGTTAGCTTTCATTCCAACAACATTGCATGGTGAATGAAACCTATCGAGTGTTAACCTTCATATACCAGTCTTCCATCTAACGCAACGACATTGTCATCAAATACATTACACCATGAAGAAAATGTAACTCGAGTTATTTTTCCTTCTAACAACATTGCATGCTGAGGGAAAGGTAACGTGTGTTAGCCTTCATATATCATCCTCCAATCTAAGACAACCACATTGTCCTCAAATCTATTGCACCGTAATGAAATCTGACTCGAGTTAGCTTTCCTTTCAACATGATTGCACGGTGAATGAAAGGTAACATGTGTTAGCCTTCATTTGTTAGCTTTCATCTATTGCACCATAAAGAAATCTGACTCGATTTAGCTTTCCTTACAACAACTTCATTTGTTAGCTTTCCTTCTGACACCACAACATTTGTTACCCATCATTTGTTAGCTTTCCATCTAACACCACAACATTGTTGGCAAATTCATTGCACCATGAAGGAAATCCGACTTGGGTTAGCTTTCATTCTAACAACATTGCACTATGATTGAAAGCTAACACATTTTAGCCTTCATTTGTTAGCTTCCAATCTAACACAACCACATTGTCATCAAATAGATTGCACCATGAAGAAAAACTAACTTGAGTTAATTTTCCTTCTAACAACATTGCACAACGGAGGAAACGTAACATGTGTTAGCCTTCATATATCAGCCTCCCATCTAACACAACCACATTGTCGTCAAATCTATTGCACCATAATGAAATTTGACTCAAGTTAGCTTTCCTCCCAATAGGATTGCATGGTGAATGAAAGGTAACACGTGTTAGCCTTCATTTGTTAGCTTCCATCTATTGCACCATAATGAAATCTTACTCTAGTTAGCTTTCCTTACTACACTTTCATTTGTTAGCTTTCCCTCTAACACCACAACATTTGTTACCCTTCATTTCTTAGCTTTCCGTCTAACACCACAACATTGTCGGCAAATTAATTGCACCATGAAGGAAATCCAACTTGGGTTAGCTTTCATTCCAACAACATTGCATGGTGAATGAAACCTATCGAGTGTTATCCTTCATATATCTGTTGATGTATAAGTAACTTTGGAATTTGTTTCACATATATGTATATTGTATTCCTATAGAGATGTTATTATTCCTCTATACAGAAGTGTCGTCATTTATATTGTAAGTGTCGTAACTTATACTTGATGGTTTATTAGGCCACCTTGTTGGGGTCCGCCCTGTATAAGTCATGTGGGTCAAAGGGTTATTAGACCACCCTATTGGGGGTCATCCATGTGGTTCAAAGTGTTATTAGACCACCCTAGTGGGGGTCGGCCCAATCAGCATTATGTTAAGTGGTTAAATTGAGGCCGACCTAGTTGAGTAAAGGCCAAGTCAAGTTAGTGTATACATAGAGAGTGTGTCTCTCTCATTTTACACATTCTATTCTCTCACTCACACTTGGGAGAGTGGCGCACTAGTGGAGGAGGAGGCTCTGCTGCTAGGAGAAGACTATCTCTTGTATTCTAGTTGTATCATTGCTCTATCTATCTCTGAGGAAGTTATTGGGGTTTTTCACCTTTATGGTTTTCCCCAAGTAAACTCTGTGTCTATTGTGTGCTTGCATTATTGTGTCCATGATTGATATGTTGTAGATTTGCTGTACATGTTGTTCTCTCAGTTAAGATCCTAGATCAGATTGAAGTAAATTCTAAAAATTTAACATGGTATCAGAGCTATCCTGAAAGAAGGCATGATATGGCATCTATGACACTTGTTGCACTTACGATGCTAGGGCTTGATATAGCAAAAACCAGTCATCGTAGAACTTTCGCTATAAATCCGTTTTGGCGAAGTTTTCAGATCTGAAACTTTTACAGTTCAAATATCCAATCCCCATGTACCTTGTGTCTAAAGGAAAACCTCTAATTCGTTGTACTTTGGGATTTATGATCTGTACAATATAGGCTTTCTGCCTCTTCCAGATCTGAGTCAAAATCAGGTGACCTTGGGAAAAAGGTCATAACTTGGGATAGGAAGCTCCAAATGAAATTTCGTAAAAGGTGACAGGTAGTACATAGACTATACTATCTCAAGAAAACTTTTCAGAGACCGAATTTGAACCAATGACACGTGGCACACTGTACACGTTCCCACTCCTGTATTATCCCATAAACAGGTCACATTGCAACACTAGGCATAACTCTCTCTCAGAGAATCCAATTGATATCAAACCTATCGCGATGGAATGATAACAGGTCGGGCTATCTGAGGAAAACTTTTCAGAGGCCTAAGTTGAACTAGTGATACGTGGCAGGCCGTACAAGTTCGCTCTCTTGTATTATCCCATAAACAGGTCACGTTGCGACACTTGGCATAACTCTCTTTCAGAGAATCCAATTGAGGTCAGACCTATCGGAATGGAAATATAATAGGTCATACTATGTCAGGAAAATTTTTCAGAACTTGTGGATCAAAACGTTCGGAGTTACACCAGAAATAATCAGGTACATATTTCTGTCAAAACATAATTATTTTTTAGCACCTTCATTCATGGCTTCCGAAATTTAGGGCTTCGGAGAAAGTCGGAATTTTTGTAATCAGAGACCACAACTAGATGCAACTCATAAAAATAGAAATTTAGAGACCAAGACCAGATTTTGTTGGTTGGGCAGAAGGTCAGGCTTGATCAAACCCCAGTTCAGGACTTTGATCGGAAAGATGGAAAATTAGGGCTTCTGCAAAACTTGGAATTTTGGAAATGTGTGACCACGGCTGGAAGCTCCTCAGAAAAATCGAAGCTTAGAGCTTTGAATCAAATCTTTTGGTTGGGTGAAGCTCCAGGAAACTCAAACCCTAATTCAGGGTCCTCCCTAGTGAATCCAAAAATCTAAAAGGCAATTTCGAGGGGTAAAACTTTGCAGTTTTCAAATTCTGAATATACCAACTTGATCATCTCATCAAGGCGCATATTTCTATCCTTTCGGAAGTTTTAAATTCAAAGTTTGAATTTTTGGGGTTTCCTTGACAAACCCTAATCTAGCTCCAGGTCCAATTCTTGCAAATCAATTGGATTGGGTTAATCCTAGAAGAAGATGGATTGGTCACCTGCATAAGTGAAGAAGTTCTTGTCTCAGAGGGAGATGAGGCTAAGGCCTTCCTTAAGAAGATTACAAGCAATCTTGATAGGTATGGCTTACAGATATGTTTCATGGTTAATTTAATCATATGTTTGTCTTCATATGATTACAGTACAATCTTGATTAATTACTAAACTTTTCATATCACCTTAATAGAAGATATTCATTGATTAAGGTTTTGACACTTATGAATGTACTAATGCATTGTGATGTTGCATGAGGTTTATGTTGTTCGCTAACATAAAAGGTAGACCAAGAAAGACAAATAATGTTCTACTTCAAGAACATATGATCATGGTGACATGAAGACAAAGATTCATCCATTGTCATGGATCACATAGAAGATCTACTTTCAAGGTATGTATAACTTGGTCCTACAATGGTTAACCTATGAGACATGCAGGTTACTAGCACAAATCACTGAAGAGAACCAGTAGACATTATGCGGGTATGTTAGACATAACCAGCTAGCATGCTAATCCAGGTATGTTTTTCCTATATCAAGCTAGAATCCTACCTTGTGCTAGGATCTTATATTGTTTCGTTGTTGATAATTATTATTCATGAAGTCATAGGTTTGAATAGTCATGGTTGTATGCATATTATGTTTCTTACCATAATTGATGATATGACTAACTAGAAGAATCATGAAGGTATAGGTTTGAGTAATCACGGGTTTTATGCATATTATATCTCTTATCTTGATTGATGATTTAACTAACCAAAAGAGTTCTATGATCAAATAAGAATATGCATGAGTAAAAGAAGACTTCCCTGAAACCTTGAATACTAATGCTTATTATTTCTGTTTGAAATGATCATGACTATACATGCTCAAGATTATTGTGTTTTGATAGTATTAAGATTATACTAATAAATGTGTGATAATGTATGAGTCCTCAAGGATAACACAATGTTGATACTAACAAGCATGCATAGGGATCGAGAATGAATATAAGTTCAAGAATAGGTAATCCAAGAAGCAAAGATCAAGAGGGAGCACACTCCAGTAGTTTCTGCAAGGATGCAGATATTCAGAGGGAGTTGACCACTTCTCACAATCCACATCAGAATGGAGTTGCAGAAAAAGAAGCAAAGACTGAGAGGGAGTCAACCCAACAATCAAACAAAGATAAATATTTTTATTATCATTTCTTACATATTTGTTTGTTTAAATAAAATTGTTCAATGATGTATATGCTCATGTTACTAGACTTAGGATATGTATTGTGCATATTAGAATGATTGCATTAGTGAACAGTATACTACTAATATGCATGTGATGGGTAAGTGGCCTATGGCACTGTACAACATTCCAGTGCTACTTATCTAGAATGAAACCTCTTTGCTGACATGTTGGGAGTAGTGCAAACTCTTAACAATGTTCTGGTAGAGACTGGAAGGCATCTAGAAAGTTGTGGAACATGGATGAATGTTGTATTGAAGCATTGGCTAAGATAATTGCATGACTATATGACATATTTCTTTATGTGTAAGAATTTGTCTGAAAATTATGAGATGTTTCTAATCATGCAATTTAACTTGTTTTGTAGGAAAGTTCATATACCTTCACCTACAAAAGAAGGACTACAACATTTGTTCAAGAAACAAAATTATCTATTGAAGATATTGAGGTTCCTAGGATATGGGAAGAATGCCATGATCTGTCGATCATAAAGAACGATATTTGGGATGCGGTCCCAAGAGCTGAAGGGAAGTCTGTTGTGACTTCCAAATGGAACTATCAAATCAAGCATGCTGTAGATGGAAACATAGAGAAATACAAAAGTGATGAAATAGAAGATACACCAGATGGATTTCAAGACAACCTTCTTGAATGGTGTAGTCATATATGTGTGCAGAACTTGGTAGGATAGACAGCTTTCTATCCAGTTTGGGATTTACCAACAGTGAAGCAGATTCCAACCTTTACTACAAGGTTGACGAAGGGAATCCTGTGATTCTACTCCTGTATGTGGATGACCTGTTTGTAACAGGAGATGACAAATTGATTTTCGACACACAGCGGAAGCTTGCTTCCGAGTTCGAGATGAAGAACTTAGGGAGGATGCACTATTTTTTTTTGGATTGCAGGTGTGGCAGAGTGTAGATGGAATCTTCCTTGGACAAGGGAAGTATGCAGTAGAGATCCTAAAGAGGTTCGGGATGATGGATTGCAAGGCCATGGCCACACCTATGGCATCGAATCTGAAGCTTCTATGTAATGCTTCATCTGAGCCGATTGATGTTGCATCGTCAGATGATTGGGTCCTTGATGTACCTCACGAACACGAGACCAGATATTCACTTTGCGGTGAACACATTGAGCCAGTTCCTGACGGATCCGAGGAGTGTTCACTTGGTTGCTGTAAAGCATGTTCTGAGGTACCTGAAGGGTACAGTGGATTATGGGTTCAAGTATGGAGCGAATCAAAATTTTAACCTGCATGGTTATGTTGATTGAGATTGGGCTGGTAGTGCTACAGATAGGAAGAGCACATATGGATGCTGCTTCAGTATGGGATCAGGTGTGATCTCTTGGTTTAGCAGGAAGCAATCCTGTGTAGCATTGAGTATAGCTGATGCAGAGTATGTTGTAGCATGTTCAGCTAGTTGTGAGGTAGTATGGCTACCTAAGCTACTGTCTGAGTTATTTGATCTCCCATTGGATGCTACTGGTATCTTTTTTGATAACCAGAGTTGTGTGAAGTTGTCTGAGAACCCAGTGTTTCATGACAGGCCGAAACACATAGAGATCAAATATCACTATATCAGGGATATGGTGCAGAGAGGAGCCGTGAACCTTCTGTATATTGCGACGAATGAGAAGATTGCAGATGTGCTAACAAAGCCACTAGCCAGGGTGAAGTTAGAGTACTTCAGGGAGAGGCCTGGTGTTCTTCAGATTGATGACACTTCAAGAAAAAAGTGATGGACACATTTGCAGAAGCCATTCCAAGCATGTTGGAAGGACGATCCTTCACATAGGTATGGATGTAGGCGCTGGATGATGAGCATCAGGACGTTGCTCCAGTTACTGCTCTGTATATGCATCATGTTGGATGCTGGATATGATCAGTTGGATCATTTATATTTATATGTATGTATGCATCATGTTGGATGCTGGATATGATCGGTTGGATCATTTGTATGTATTTTGTATATGCATCATGTTGGATGCTTGGACCATGTATCTGTATATGTATCAGGTGGATACATTGTATGATCATGAAGATCATGTATGTTGATATGTATCAGGGATGATCAGGTGGATCATGCATTTGTATTTGTATCAAGTGGATGCATTGTATGATCAGGATGATCATGGATGACGAGCTTCAGGATGTTGCTCCAGATGACATGCAGCAGGATGTTGTAGTGATGATGATCAGGATGATCATGTGTACATCAGGATGATGTATGGTGAGTATCAAGTTGATACTCTGTGGCCGTGGAACAGGTTGTGCAGATAAGCATATAATTTGTGCCCTGGGAGATTTGCAGATAGTCTTTCGAGGTTTTTCCTATGGCATGTAATTTGTACCCTGGGATATCTGGCAAATGCTCTTTTGAGGTTTTGCTTGCGAGGACATATAATTTGTGCCCTGGAGATCTGCAGATAGTCTTTCGAGGTTTTTCCTATGGCATGTAATTTGTGCCCTGGGATATCTGGCAGATGCTCTTTTGAGGTTTTGTCCTATCGCATGTAATTTGTGCCTTGGGAGATCCGATAGGTTGAACTGTGTGCTCGTAATCAGTCCTGGGATGCTCTTTCAAGTTTTTGCCATGACCACATGTAATTTGTGCCTTGGGATATCCGATAGGTTGAGCCTTGTGCTCGTAATCAGTCCTGGGATGATCTTTCGAGGTTTTGTGGTGACCACATGTAATTTGTGCCCTAGGAGATCCGATAGGTTGAGCCTTGTGCTCGTAATCAGTCCTAGGATTCTCTTTCAAGGTTTTGTGGTGGGGTCAAATGTAATAAGTCCTGGAGATATGGATAGGATGAAAAAGGCCTCAGATGCTCTTTAGGGTTCTTGCTAGTCAAGAGACTCTTTTAAGGTTTTTTGACGCACGTAATAAGTCTTGATATTTCCACAGTATGGCCAATGATGACGAAGACCTGCAGGTGGTGGGCCTACATCTAGTATTAAAAAGAACTGGCTCTGTAAAACTTCCTATGATGAGTAGATTCAGAGATTGATTGAGATAGCAGCAGCAGTGACGATGATGATGACTCGATGACGATTATCCAGTGACGATGATCCAGAGAAGAAGACTTGTGCTAGAAGACATGTGTCGAGAAATACCTTCCTAGTTAAGAGGGAGTGTTGATGTATATGTAACTTTGGAATGTATTTCACATATATGTATATTGTATTCCTATAGAGATGTTATTATTCCTCTATACGGAAGTGTCATCATTTATATTGTAAGTGTCATAACTTATACTTGATGGGTTATTACACCACCTTGTTGGGGTCGGCCCTGTATAAGTCATGTGGGTCAAAGGGTTATTAGACCACCCTATTGGGGGTCGGCCATGTGGGTCAAAGGGTTATTAGACCACCCTAGTGGGGGTCGGCCCAGTCAGCATTATGTTAAGTGCTTAAGTTGAGGGCGACCTAGTTGAGTAAAGGCCAAGTCAAGTTAGTGTATAAATAGAGAGTGTGTCTCTCTCATTTTACACATTCTATTCTCTCACTCACACTTGGGAGAGTGGTGCACTTGTGGAGGAGGAGGCTCTGCTGCTAGGAGAAGACTATCTCTTGTATTCTGGTTGTATCATTGCTCTATCTATATCTGAGGAAGTTATTGGGGTTTTTCACCTTTATGGTTTTCCCCAAGTAAACTCCGTGTCTCTTGTGTGCTTGCATTATTGTGTCCATTATTGATATGCTGTAGATTTGTTGTACATGTTGTTCTCTCAATTAAGATCCTAGATCAGATTGAAGTAAATTCTGAAAATGTAACAATATCATCCTTCCATCTAACACAACCACATTGTCATCAAATACATTACACCATGAAGTTAATCTAACTCGAGTTAGATTTTCTTCTAACAACAATGCACGCTAAGGGAAAGGTAACGTGTGTTAACATTCATATATCAGCCTCCAATCTAAGACAACCACATTGTCGCCAAATCTATTACACCGTAATGAAATTTGACTCGAGTTAGATTTTCTTCCAATAGGATTGCACGGTGAATGAAAGGTAACACGTGTTAGCCTTCATTTGTTAGCTTTCATCTTTGCACCATAAAGAAATCTGACTCGAGTTAGCTTTCCTTACACCAACTTCATTTGTTAGATTTCCTTCTAACACCACAACATTTGTTACCCGTCCTTTGTTAGCTTTCCATTTAACACCACAACATTGTCGGTAAATTCATTGCACCATGAAGGAAATCTGACTTGGGTTAGCTTTCATTCTAACAACATTGCACTATGACTGAAAGCTAACATGTTTTAGCCTTCATTTGTTAGCTTCCAATCTAACACAACCAAAATGTCATCAAATACATTGCACCACGAAGGAAATCTGACTCAAGTTAGTTTTCCTTCCAATAGCATTGCAATGTGAATGAAAACTAACGAGTGATAACCTTCATATATAATCCTTCCATCTAACACAACCACAGTGTCATCAAATACATTGAACCGTGAAGAAAATATAACTCGGGTTAGATTTCATTCTAACAACATTGCACAGTGAATGAAGGCTAACGGGTGTTAGCCTTCATAGATCACCATTTCATCTAACACAACCACATTGTCATCAAATCTATTGCACTATAATGAAATCTTATTCAAGTTAGCTTTGCTTACAACACCTTCATTTGTTTGCTTTCCCTCCAACACCACAACATTTGCTACTCTTCATTTGTTAATTTTCTATCTAACACGACTACAATGTCATCAAATACATTGCACCACGAAGAAAATCTAGCTCGAGTTAGTTTTGCTTCCAATAGCATTGGATGGTGAATGAATGCTAATGATTGTTAGCCTTCATATATCAGCCTTCGATCTAACACAACCACATTGTCATCAAATCATTGCACCATGAAGAAAATCTAGCTCGAATTAGATTTCCTTCTAACAACATTGCACGGTGAAGAAAAGGTAACGTGTGTTAGCCTTCATATATCAGTCTTCCATCCAACACAACCATATTGTCATCAAATACATTGCACCATGATGAAAATCTAACTCGAGCTAACTTTCCTTCAAACAACATTGCACAGTGAAGGAAAGGTAACGTGTGTTAGCCTTCATATATAAGCCTCCCATTTAACACAACCACAATGTCATCAAATACATTGCATCACGAAGGAAATCTAACTCGAGTTAGCTTTCCTTCCAACATCATTGCATGGTGAATGAAAACTAACAACTGTTAGCCTTCATATATCAGCCTTCCATCTAACACTACCACATTGTCATCAAATACATTGCACCATGATGAAAATCTAACTCAAGTTAGATTTCCTTCTAACAACATTACACAGTGAAGGAAAGGAAATGTGTGTTAGCCTTCATATATCAAGGTCCTATCTAACACAATCACATTGTCGTCAAATCTATTGCACCATAATGAAATCAGACTCGAGTTAGCTTTCCTTCCAACAGGTTTGCACGGTGAATGAAAGTTAACACATGTTAGCCATCATATATAAGTCTTATATCTAACACAACCACATTGCCATCAAATACATTAAACCATGAAGAAATTCTAATTTGGGTTAGCTTTCCTTCTAACAACATTGAACGGTGAATGAAAGGTAACACATGTTGGCCTTCATTTGTTAGCTTTCCATCTAACACAACCACAATGTCATCAAATACATTACACCACGAAGGAAATCTGACTCGAGTTAGCTTTCTTTCCAACAGCATTGCATGGTGAATGAATGCTAGCGAGTGTTAACCTTCATATATTAGTCTTCCATCTAACACAACCACATTGTCATCAAATACATTGAACCATGATGAAAATCTAACTCGAGTTAATTTTCCTTCTAACAACATTCCACGGTGAAGGAAATGTAACGTGTGTTCGCCTTTATATATCATCCTTCCATCTAATACAACAACATTGTCAACAAATCTATTGCACCATAATGAAATTAGAATCGAGTTAGATTTCCTTCCAACTGTATTGCACGATGAATGAAAGCTAAAACGTGTTAGCCTTCATTTGTTAGCTTCCATCTAACACAACCACATTCACATCAAATGCACTGAACCATGAAGGAAATCTAACTTAAGTTAGCTTTCCTTCCAACAACATTGCATGCTGAATGAAAGTTAACGTGTGTTAGCTTTTATTTGTTTACTTTCCATCTAACACCACAACATTGTCAGCAAATTCATTGCACCATGAAGGAAATCCGACTTGAGTTAGATTTCATTCTAACAACATTGCACTATGACTGAAAGTTAACATGTTTTAGCCGTCATTTGTTAGCTTTCCATCTAACACAACCACAATGTCATCAAATGCATTGCACCACAAAGGAAATCTAACTTGAGCTAGCTTTCCTTCCATTAGCATTGCATGGTGAATGAATGCTAACGAGTGTTAGCCTTCATATATCAGTCTTTCATCTAACAGAACCACATTGTCATCAAATACATTGAACCATGAAAAAAATCTAACTCGAGTTAGCTTTCCTTCTAACAACATTGTACGATGAAGGAAATGTAACATGTGTTAGCCTTTATATATCTGTCTTCCATCTAACACAACCGCATTGTCGTCAAATCTATTGCACCACGAAGGAAATATGACTCGAGTTAGCTTTCCTTCTAACAACATTGCACGGTGAAGGAAAGGTAACGTGTGTTAGCCTTCATATATCATCCTTCCATCTAACACAACCACATTGTCATCAAATACATTTAACCATGAAGAAAATCTAACTTGGGTTAGCTTTCATTCTAACTTGAGTTCATTTTTCTTCTAACAACATTGCACGGTGAAGGAAAAGTAACATGTGTTGGCCTTCATATATCAGCCTTCCATCTAACACAACCACGTTGTCATCAAATACATTGAACCATGAAGAAAATCTAACTCGAGTTAGCTTTCCTTCTAACAACATTGCACGGTGAAGGAAAAGTAACGTGTGTTAGCTTTTATATATCAGTCTTCCATATAACACCACAACATTGTCGGCAAATTCATTGCACCATGAAGGAAATCCGACATGGGTTAGCTTTCATTCTAACAACATTGCACTATGACTGAAAGCTAACATGTTTTAGCCTTCATTTGTTAGCTTTCCATCTAACACAACCACAATTTCATCAAATACATTGCACCATGAAGGAAATCTGACTCGAGTTAGCTTTCATTCCAATAGCATTCCATGGTGAATGAAAACTAACAAGTGTTAGCCTTCATATATCATCCTTCCATCTAACACAACCACATTGTCACCAAATACATTGCACCATGAATAAAATCTAACTCGAGTTAGCTTTCCTTCTAACAACATTGCACGGTGAAGGAAAGGTAACGTGTGTTAGCCTTTATATATTAGTCTTTTATATAACACCACAACATTGTCGGCAAATTCATTGCACCATGAAGGAATTCCAACTTGGGTTAGCTTTGATTCTAACAACATTGCACTATCACTGAAAGCTAACACGTTTTAGCCTTCATTTGTTAGCTTTCCATCTAACACAACCACAATGTCATCAAATACATTGCACCACGAAGGAAATCTGACTCAAGTTAGCTTTCATTCCAATAGCATTTCATGGTGAATGAAAACTAACAAGTGTTATCCTTCATATATCAGCATTCCATCTAACACAACCACATTGTCATCAAATACATTGCACCATGAAGAAAATCTAACTCGAGTTAGCTTTCCTTCTAACAACATTGCATGGTGAGGGAAAGGTAATGTGTTTTACCATTCATATATCAGCCTCCCATCTAACACAACCACATTGTCATCAAATCTATTGCATCGTAATGAAATCTGACTCGAGTTAACTTTCATTCCAACAGGATTGCATGGTGAATGAAAGGTAACACGTGTTAGCCTTCATTTGTAGCTTCCATCTATTGCACCATAATGAAATCTGAATCGAGCTAGCTTTCCTTACAACACCTTCATTTGTTGGCTTTCCCTCTAACACCACAACATTTGTTACCCTTCATTTGTAGCTTTCCATCTAACACCACAACATTGTCGGAAAATTCATTACACCATGAAGGAAATCCGACTTGGGTTAGCTTTCATTCTAACAACATTGCACTTTGACTGAAAGCTAACGGGTTTTAGCCTCCATTTGTTAGCTTTCTATCTAACACAAGCACAATGTCATGAAATACATTACACCACGAAGAAAATCTAACTCAAGGTAGATTTCCTTCCAACAACATTGCATGGTGAATCAAAGCTAACAAGTGTTATCCTTCATATATCAACGTTCCATATAACACAACGATATTGTCATCAAATACATTGCACCATAAAGGAAATCTAACTCGAGTTAGCTTTCCTTCCAACAGCATAGCACGGTCAATGAAAGCTAACGCATGTTAGTGTTAATATGTTAGCTTTCCAATTAACACAACCACAATGTCATGAAATGCGTTTCACCATGAAGTAAATCTAACTCGCGTTAGTTTCCTTCTAACAACATTTCACAGTTAGGAATGAAAGCTAACGCATGTTAGTGTTAACATGTTAGCTTTCCAATTATCACAACCACATTGTAATGAAATGCATTGCACCATGAAGTATATGGAATTTGTAACAGATGCCTAAGTGAAGGAATCCTTGTTTTTATTTGCAAAGTATTTATCTTCAAATTTTCAAATCAACTATTATCATGCCAATTGGAAGTTATATTAAAAGAAACCATCAAATTTCAAAGTTTTACTCTGATTTGTACATGACTTATCCCTTTCCTGAGTGTTGCTTCCTTTGTTGGTTTTGATCATGCTTTTGATTCTCAATGTTGGATCCATAACTCATGTGCTAAGACTGCATTGTCCCATGGGACACCCTAGGCTAGGCACTCATCCACTAGGCCAACCAACTCCACAAAGCTTCTCAGGTGCTAGTATTTTGTCTATGCTACAATAGTCTTCTTAAAAATAGCTAATGCTAATGCTTGATTCCCAATGGACACTTAAGGTGACTGATGTTCTAATCAATTTATGTGTGCTACAACATTGACATCTGCTAAACAACGTGAACTTTCTAGTATATTTATGATATGCACAGAACGAGTCACCAGCACACCTAAGTGTAAATAATTGTTTTGCTAAACACACTTTTTGAACCTCTAGATTGTCATTGGCGCTGAAGGAAAGAGAATACTACTGGAACATATATTTCCTATGAAGAGCCAATCAAGAAATCAAAAGAAGACAACCTTTGTGGGAGACTTAGCCCTACCCTTGATCACTTTCAATTCCCTAGTTTTTTCCACTGCGTAAAACCCGATGATAGTGAAATTCTCACCCAAAAATTAGTCCCCTAACCTATGTTTAAAGCTTAATTATATGTAAGGTCAGGAATCCTTTTCGGTTCCTTGTTATAATTGGAAAATATATAAACATGAACCCATTTATATAATCAGATAGGGAAGAATATTTCTCACCCTTCCTAAGCCATGGTAACTAGTCAATGCACCTAGAGGGTTGTCCATCCTTGAACTGGTGAAGGTATAGATGGGTAATGGAGGCACTTTGGTAAAAATGAAAAGGTAGAATATATGAGAGATAACAGATTAATTAGGTCTAGCTCGAGCTATTCTCTGAAGGAATAACTACCGTGACTTGGCACAAAAAGGATCTGGATTCTGCACTTCATAGAGAACACAAGTGTTGATTGCTTAGATCCGTTTTGAATTCCATTCAGAGTTTTTAGTACCCTAATGTAGTTGAAAAGGTCCTCTCATTTGGACAATCAGCTCATACTTTTTCTTTCCATCCTGTAAGCATCCATCAGCCCACATATAGTCTTAGTCAATTGTTCTTCTAACACTAGAATCCAATGAATGTAACTATTGGCTTCAGTATTCTCCACAAGGACAGCAGATTTGATTGGGGCAGCAACCTTCGAGTAAATCATCTTGGATTAACTAGCTGTCACATTTGTCGAGTTTACCTTCCAGTTTTGTGGGATTGAGGTTCGCTTCCTATTAATTGCTCTGCACATTACAATGACATGCGCTGTATGCGGTTCAATACCCATCTAATCTGCACCTGAAATCATAGCCTTTGTTTTCTTATGGTTACGTAGAAAGCAAGATATATGCATTTGAAAATGGTGAGGAATATGGACCAATTATTTGTTTGAACCCGAGGTGTTGTTATGTTGATTAGCAATTGAATAATGATGTAGTTAATGCATGTTGCCCAGAATTGGTGTACACAGCTATAGATGAGAGATGGTTTTCCCACAACAGTTCTTCCCTCTATCCACACTTACTAGAGATGATATTCACTGATAAATGCACCTAGTTGGTAATCTGTTAATGAAAACAGTGCCCACTATCTTTTTACTCAGTCCCCAACACTAGCCGTTGCCCACAGGAAGAATACAACTCCCACACAATGAACTCGGCCTCTTCAAGAAGTCAGCGTTATATCTAAAGCCATGGCCCCACAAAGAAAGCACTCAGTTAGAGGCGACCATGGCCATCTAAATTTTGGCTTACTATCATGCAATTTTACCTGCATAGATTTGATGGCCTTCAGATTACAGAATACCCTATTATCTGGTAAGAGAATTACATGGAAGTCATAGTTGAAGCTCTAAGAACATAAAATTGTTTTCTGATACTTTTATGATAAATTCATTATGCATCCTGTTGTGATTCTTCCATTTTCCTTCTCCTTATGTATAGTTTCAATGTTGCAAATGTCCTTTTGGGGAATATATCACAAAGGCTTCGGAAAGAAACTTATCAAAAATATGGGGGAAAATATCTGAGAGTTTCAGAAGATATCAACAAGAATAAACTTGGAAATATTTGACAAATTGGAAAATTGAAAAAATCGGGAGAAAGAGAAGATAATTGTAGTACAGAAGCCATCTAAATCGATTATACATGGATTCAACTTTGTATGACTTAAGCTACTACCATCCAAATATGCATAATTCAGTAGTACAACATATATTGCTATGCACTAAACATCATACTGCAATGCCACCGTCACTAACACAACCTCCTAAGATGCCAAATTTTCATTCAAAATGCAAGAACCTTCAAACATGAATCCTAGTAGTACAACATATATTGCTATGCACTAAACATCATTGCTGCAATGCCACAGTCACTACCACAACCTATGAAGATGCCAAATTTTTATTTGAAATCAAAGAACCTTCAAACATGAATCTGCGCTTGCCAAGTTGATGATTGTAGTCTAGATGAGCAAGTGACACAAACAATTCAAATTATAAGAAGTGATACAAATGTTTAACAAAAATGTAGAAAAGATATTAACTTTCATAAAGATCGAACGTTATGTGAGTACATTCAAACATCTTACTTTTATGTGGGTGGATAGTTGGGAAATTATTATAGAAAATCTAAGGATCGGAAGTATTTGAAAGTATCTATATCTGAGCATCAAAAGCATTTGGAACTATCTATCAATGCAAGTATCTATATCTGTATTTTTCTACTGGTGCATGCAAGTATTTGGAAGCATTTCAAAATACCAGTCCTTGGACATAAGCAACGGTAAAATTGTAGTGAGTTGTTTCTAAAAGAACAATGTCACACTAAATTAAATAATAGCCAGAGAGAGCCCCTGAATTTTACATCACAGCACTCCATATAATAAACATGAATTTATATAGAGAAGACACTTCTAAAATAATTGTGAAGAATAAACACACATTGCAGCATACAATTAGACAACTAAATAGACGAAGCATGAAACAATTACTTCAAATGCATGTCAGTGGTATTCTCATTAGTAAGAAAAATAAAAATATAACAATACAACAATGCATCATCATGATATAAATGTAAATTTAAGTATAAACAAGACACTAAAAACAAGAAAAGGGACATCACTGGCCATTCGCCAGGCTTAAATAGCCCATAAATAGCCCATGATCGATCTTCTACTTCCAGGTACAGAAACAATGGTTCGTTGACATTGATGCATCACCCTCACACTTGTGATTTAGAGTCCTCTGGTAGATCAAAGATGCACAATGGCACTCCAACCAAGCCTTCCAGCAACTCTACATCTTCTCCAATCCACATTGCATCCCTCTACATTCATGTCCAATTCTGTCACTGGTCCCTCCAAATACCAATTGTTTGCTTATACTAAAGACATATGCAAGATACCCAAGGGTGCTTAAGAAGTAAGCATGTGCACTGAAACTAGTTTCTTAACTCGTTTAGAGGATAAAAAAAATTCATTTTGATAGAGGATATGGCCATAAATGGACCAATTCCACTTGACAACAAGGGAACTGGCAATTTGAGAAAGTATAGAAATGGTAAGTTGGTGGAGCTTTGAATTTGTAGCTTCATGTATCATCTACCATTTATTCTTGTTTTCTAAGGCTATGGTCCATCGATCCTCACTTGCCTACAATGTGTTAAAGGATCCACCAATTTCTACAATGGCAAAAGCAACTATTAAAGCACTACGCCCTCATCAATAGTGAACACCTCCTCCCTAGCAGCCTAGAACCTATCCTTACCTCCAATTTCCAAATAATCAATTAGAGGCACTGTCCTAGGCCTCTCAATATATAAGTCAAGATCAAGTGCATATTTAACAGTATGTTCATCCTATTCCACTAGCATTGAATGACTGATGGGCTCTGTCCTATGTAGAAATCCCATGTGGGATCCCTCACACTAATGACAGATCTCACACAACACAACATGCTATCAAATATATTGTATATTCTCTTAAGACTAAGGTAATCTATCTGCAAAATGGATGACCTCTACTATCGGAGCATTGAATACAACTACACACATGCAATCCATCCACCACTCATCATTCAACATTCTCTACAACTTTTCCCCTCACTTATCTCAAACTCTTAACATCTGGACATATCACCATATAGCAGTTGTAAGCTGTAACCAACATGGATGACCCATCCAATCATATCAATGTCCTTCTGTAAAAACGTAAAACTATAATTCATGCAGATAATGCAGGGTCCAATAAATGAAGTCGATTTTCATGACTTTTTATTGCAAAGGGTCACAACATGCACATGTTTTCATCCAGATATGTTGTATGAGGGTTTGAACAGCCTCAACCGATGCCCAAAATGTACCAGAACTTGGATTTTCTTATGTTTTCCAAAACAAGCCCACATTCAACCCATACTTGCTTTCCAGGGTGTGAATTAACCTAGTTTTGTTATTTGCTGCTAATTCATACCCATATTTGTTGATTTACCGTTGTTTTAGCCTTTAAACTTCCTCAAAATTGCCCAGTTCTACTTTTTTTATGCTATATTTTCCAACAATCAACCGATAATTAGGAGTAAGTGTTGTTTTAGGGATAATGAAGTGTACTTAGAAAAAGACATATTTGACATTCAAGATTTCAAAATGTTAACGCCAATACCAGCAAATTACAACAACAGTAAATCAATTCATAACAACCCAGATTTACAACATTTGGCACACCTGAGAAAGAAGTCAAGATGGGAGCTTCCTTAAATGAACTGAAAATGACATTTTTGAGTGTTGTAGTGGCTTGTTCACTGCCCAGAATTGGTGTCCACAGCTATAGATGTGTTGTTGCTGCAACACCCTTCCCCAAAATTTTGAAGTTATTTGCCCCCCCCCCCTTTCAACACTTTTGTAGCAAGTTTTTTCCTTTGTCTCTCAAGTTTATTTCTTTCTCTAACTTGACAGTTTTTCATCACTTGTTTCCAAAAGAGTTCTCTCATTGATTTTTCTGAGGCAAAATCAGTCTTTTCTCTTCAGCGCATCTTTTCGTTTTAATTCACCCGCTGTAGCGCAATTTTTATCCTTACATCCTCCACCACTTTGGCGCGCCTCCAAAAGATAAATTCCCCACCTGGCGCAAACTCTAATCACAAGTCCTCCGTCTAACGCGTACCTTGGCTCTAACTCAGCCGCCCTTTTGGACAAAGTCTCAAGTCTTTCATTCGGCACACATATTCATAACGCAGATGATAACCATTCCTCGGCCGCCAAAGGCGCAAGAGCTATACTTATCATCCTCGCTTACAATGTTGCGCTTGGTCTCTTTCTATAGCCCAAACTCTAGTGCAGTTTTAAGAGCGCATATGTAATGGCGGGATCACCGTGTGAGCGCGAGATTTAATGTTCAAACCTGCGCTTAGTGCAAAACGCATAAGATATGATCGTTGCCTTAGTGAAGAAGTTAAATCACTGCTCGACTCTTGGCGCGAAAAAGTCTCCTCGACCCTTGTGCACCAACGAGGTTGGTGGGCTCGTTAATAGAGCCATGTTCCGTTTTAATGGCAAAGCAACTCGAGCCCCGTGAAATTAAATCTGCCAACCTATTACCGTATTTGACATAAATGCCACCCTTATTTAAACGAGTGCAATGGGTTTTTCAATACATTTTATATTCGCTGAGCAACCGGAGTTTCCCATTTTCATCAAGAGTGAGATTTTCTATTCATTGGGTGCCTGCGGATTCATATCCTGCCTCGGAACGTTCACCCTCGATGGACCCTGCCAATCTGACAAGTAGGCTCTATGCCCCTTCTTTTTCGTGAACTTGTTTTACACCATAGGGAGTTCTTTGCATAAATATTCAAGAAGATTTTAGGGCATATAGAGTGATTGCTCTCATCTTTGATCGCAGAAATGAGAATCCGAAGTCTCCCTGCACGAACCAAAACCCAGAGAGCTTTATCCCCACCTGCAAGCATGAACTATGTCCTGTTGTCATGTCCTCGGCATCCTGAGTAAGTTTTTTGCCCACCTTGAAATCCCTGAATCGTCCCAGCAGTGCCTTAGTAGCCGCAGAGTTTTTCACTCAAACCCGTAGAAGAAGCGGCATCCCACGCAAAACGAAACTCCCTTCCAAGCATCTAATGAGCGTAAAACCCAATCCTTCCCGTTCCTTGCAGCTAAAGTTTCATCCTGTGAACACTAAGGTACTCTGCTCAACTGAGAGAAATGTTCATTCACACCAAAGGTGCGTAAAACCCACAATGATCGACCGAAATTTCCTTAGGATATGTTAAAATAACCCATCGTGCCCACTTAGAACCCTGATAAACTAGCCCGAAATTCTAACTCATAGAAGCCAACAGCTGTGAGGTTTACCCATCTTCTACGAAATCTCCACTGTCAGCTACCAGCACATAAAATGTTAAACACTGACGCATTGTAGATAGCGCATGCAAAGTTTTTTGGATTAGCGCACGAATAATCTTAGCTTTGGCGCATGGATAAAATTGGGGCACTAGCGCACGATAAAGTTGGGGCACTAGCGCACGAAATATTTTGGGCATTAGTGCTGAAAATACACTTTCGATTGGCGCACAAATAATCTTAGGCATCGGTGCACAGGAAACGTCTAGGTATTATCACATAAAATCCGGCCCATACCCCAACGCACATTAGATAACTAATCTTAGCATGCGCAGAATCCCAAGCAGGGCGCAAAGCTCCATTTAGAAACCAACGCAGAAGTCTTCAGCAAACTCGCGCAAGTTTGTGTGACATTTCAGGGGATACCTGCACGTTGAAAATGAATGGCACAGATTCAAAAAAGATCTTGCTCGTGATGCCTTGTCTTTGCTTCTAGCATAGAATGGCATTGTTGAATTAAGCTTAAGCTTGAAATGAAGATAATTATGAATTTTAAGACAGCCTCTATATTGTGAAAATGTTATATTTTGGCACTGCCATAGAGTGTGGCTAATGCTTGAAGAAATGGTCTAACTAAATTCTTTTTGATATTGCCTTGCTCACCACAAGATTACCATGCATAGGAAGTCAGCAAAGAAGAAGGCAGTGTAGAAAGTAACCTCAGACTCAGAGGTTGAAATCCTATTACATACTTCTCTCGTGACGATGTTTGCTGACACACAAGCTACCACTAGTGTTTCCCCTGAGAGCTCTACCCCTAAATTTCAATGGGGTTATCTATACAGATTCATCATGGCACAAGATAGTACAACAGCCGCCATAGAGGATGCTCTAGTGTATGCCAACATCAGAAGGTCCTTTTTGCATAAGGAAACAACTCGGCCAGAACTGTTCCCTTGTTCTGAAATTATTGGATGGCTAATTCCCCACATCCAGACAGACACAAGGCTCATGAAGGATAAAATGGGCTGAACCTGACATCTTTTGCTCCTGATCATGTCTCTGCTACCTATAGATTGCCTTCACCCAGGGCTTGTTTAGACAATGATTGGATAGCAAAACATCCAATCGACCCACTAGAATCTTCTCGTAATATGACAATAAACGACAGGAAGATTAGAAGGAGGTAGAACAATGAATATGAAAGCAACCTCCTAAAGAACCCTTAGAGACTGATCATCCTAATGTTGAGTCGGCTCTTCGGCATGCCTAATGGAAATATGTTTAAGATCGGATGGGTGCCGGTAATGTTTCATATAGCCATGAAGGGCATCATCTTAAACTGGGCTGAAATCATTTCAGATAGTTTGGCCTTGCAGCTGAATGCAGCCCAGGGAGGACTAACCCAAAATAAGGTAGATTTCTTCATGTCTTCATACCTGATTGATTTCTTGCTAAGCAAGCATTCGTTCCCGGACTTGGGTTGCTCATGGAATTCAAATGAAACAGCTCTCTTCTTCGCTTATCAGTGTACATGGGCAAGTAGATACGCAAACCACTACAAGATGGTTTGCGAAAGGTTTATCATTCCATTGTACCAGCTTATTTTCGTCCAAGAACCAGATTGTATGTTGGAGAATGCATTGACTATCATTGAACAATTCGGGGACTATTATCACAGTTGAGAAGGCACATACATCAGGATGAGTCAAGGAACTCATGAGCCATTTATGTTCCCTCGGTATGTTATAGATTTTGCAATTCACAAGGAGGCTGTGAAACAACTCTTCGGCACCAGCACAATAAGTAAGTTCTTAACAGACCAGAGGAAGGGAATGTATCCTCCCATGCCATTTACCATCAGAGATTACAGCCTCCCGAGAGAAAGAGATGGGGATAATTACGCTCAAGGCTTAGAATTTTTCCATTTTGGCTCGATCCCTTTCAAAAGGCATCACCCCAACGGTGCGGTAATCCAGCATTATCTTGACCTCAAGATCTCCTTCGAATATGCTCATGCTGTGGACCGAGACGATGAATTCTTCAGGAGCGCCCGCAACCTAACTAAGCTAGGAAAGCGTTACAATAAGAAAGTTGTGAAAGATCCGAGCCCCAAACCCATCGGTTTGATCCAAAAGGAGTGGGAGGCATCAGCCTCACAATCAGGGGATCCATCAAAATTAGAGCAGGACAGAGTGCTCCAAGAGCAAGCTCTCAAGCAGTATCAGGACCAAGAACAAGCAAGAATTCAAGGTTACCTAACTGCAAAGCTTCAGCAAGAGGAGATTGCAAGGAAGCAACAGGAGCAAACCTCTCCGTTGAAATAGCAGGAAGAGGCTTCCAGGATCCAGAAGGAAGAAGAATATCGGGTGTCCCAAGAGCATGCTACCAAGCAGCAGCATGAATAAGAATAAAGGCCCCTAAATGAAGGAGCAGATGGATTGCAGATGCAGCAAGAAGAGTCAGTAGGAGAGAAGGAGAAAGAGCAAATAGAGAAGTCTCCTAAGCCAGAACCATCTACTCCGACAGATATGGAGGTGGACCCACCATTGATATACAATCCAGGGGGAACTCAGGAAGAAGGTGCCTATTCAAGGAGCTTAGCACTGACACCATATAACCCCAGGAAGAAGTGAAAAGTAGCAGACCTGGATACTGTATATCTCAATGAACGGAAAAGGGCCATCATTGATAGGAGGGTAAAGAAAATGGAAGGTAGAACAAAGAATATGGAAACCGAGGAGGACGAATATGAATTATGGATAATAGAGAAAGCATTGGTCCAAGGAACTGATGCCGACCCCACGTTCCAAGCCCAATGCACTGTAGCATCAGCTAAGGCAACTAAAGCCAATATTGATTTTTTGAAAGGTGAGATAAAGCATTACAGGGAACAATGCTTTAAGATCAGAGATGATAGAAAGAGGGAGGTGTTGGAAGCAAGCAAATTAAAAGAGAAATACAATGAGTTGTTAGGAGAGCATCTGGTGCTAAATTCAGGAGTTCTCTAGCTTGATAATGAGAAGAACTCCTTAGAAATGCAGGTTGCTATCTCTAAAGATGAACTGAAGAACATGAAAGCCCGAATAACAGAATTGGAGGAACTCAAAGCAAGCAGGGCTCAGCAAATTCATCTTCACCAATAGGAGTATGAAGGGCTGATTCAAGAAAAGGAACAATTGGTGAAACAGCTCAAAGAGGCAGTGGAAGACCAGCAAAATTTGTCCACATTTCACAAACAAGCATGTGACATGCAGATTAAATCCATCAGCTGCTAGTACTAATCTTGGAAGAGATTTGGAGCGTGAAATATATGGTTAAGAAAATGACAACCATTGAAACCAAATCCCTAAAAACTAGAGAAAGGTTTGCAAGTCATGTAGCAGAGCTGAAACAACAATCTGAGTGGAAAAAGGGAAAATCTCAATTCCCTTCACACTTACGCGCCGCTACAGGAGATGAATTGGACGTGGATAAAGGGATCCTTGAATTCGCCAAGGATTGTGGCACCAAGCTAAGTTTGGAAATCAAGAAGACGATCCACAAGTGTTGTTCATTCTACTCCACACTCGGGGAATCACATAGCAAGTGCCATCTAATTCTTCCTGCCTCCATTTATAATTTCCCAAAGGAAGAAGATCGATTGTTCGAGCTGCAGTGTGAGCTGGTCGAAAGCTTAGCTTCCATCAAGAAGATAGAAGTATTGACCCAGGACAAATTTCAGCAGTTCATTTGCCAGCCTACAGTACATATTCACTTCCTAGAAGTGATGGCTAAAGAGGCCACAGAGGGAAAAGCACTGATCAAATCATACCTACGCAAACATGAAATAGCATCCCAGGCAACAGTATCTTCCCGTAGCAAGCTTATCGTAAAAGATATCAACTAATGGACCACATACATTCAAGGTATAGATGACCCGGTAATTGCAAGCGAGCCAGTTGGTGGAGGTGAGTCTTTAAGTCAGTAGGAAGAAGCCCCAGCAGGATAGATAGATCATTTTTACTTTGTTTAAATAAAAGGAGAAGCTGAAATTCTACCTTTTGTAAAAATGATTTAAAGGGACAGCTGGCTATCATTTTGTTTTATATGAAAAGTGTTCCACGAATCTGGGAAATAGGCAATTACACACCAAAATCCAAATTAGAAGCTTCTAGGATTAGGGTACACTTGTCAGCTCATGGAGCTTTTGTAAAGTTATAAATAGAAGTTAAGAAGAGGAGTAAAGGACTTTTTGCAGGGAAAAGAATTTTCGTAGCTTGTACGAACTATTTTGTAACTTGCTCCAAGAAAGCTATTTTTCCTAATAAGAGTCTGGAGAGAACGTTTTTGCCTTGAAATGTGGATTGGATGCATGCTGGAATATTCTTGTGACATTCAAACAGTGCTATGAGATCTTTCTTTGTTGTTCTGAATTTATTTCTCTGTAATGAATGATCTTACTATTCTCTGTGTAATGATGTTTCTCCTAAATGAGTAATAGAATGCTTTCATGTGGATTAAAGCTATATTTAATATCTTTAACCTTCTAATGAAAATGTTTCTTTATGATTTAAATGGCTATCCATGCAATCTTTAGATATTTCTTTCAGCATATTACTCATATTTACATTTTGCTCCTTGCAAGGATAGATTAGATTCATTTCAGTTTTAGATACAGATTTGTTTCAAGTTCTACATTTAGATTAAATTAGCTTAGGCAATTGCATATCATCTTAATAATAAAATCCAAAAAAGAACGATGGATCGGGCCATAACCAGTATAAACGAAGCAAATCTCCAAATCTAACGGTAGCCGGAACCACTAACCGGACGGATTCCCCATAACAAACGGTGGACAATCTAATTGGGATAGTTTACCGGGGAGAATCCCTTTCTGCTTGATGCTGCGATCTTCGGGGCATCAACATTTTTTGGTGCTAAAAGGAGGGCCTGAAGTGCATGGTTGATAAAGGAAAATATCCCATTGTCAAAAATGTTACTAAAAACCCGCTTAAAACAGGAATTTCAGACAACCAAAATCTTGAGGTAACAAATCAAGAAAACTCCATCTCTGATTCTGAACATCAAGAACTGTTGTATGCTGTACCTTTTGTAGAAATAGAAGATTTAAGAAGACATACACGATCTTATGTTAGGCAATTAGGTGGTTTAAACGCAGTAACTTTCCTCCCTAGGAAAAGTACTCCCAAGAAAGAAAGACAGTACACCCATGATTCGATTCTTGTGTAGAATTTTGAAGAGCTTGTAAATTTAAATCTGGAAGAGATTGCAGAACCCCTGAAAGAAATCGATCTTGAAAACCCATAAAATTTTTCAAATCTAGAAAATCTTGGAGAACTTCTTACTCTAAAGAACACTCCACTCAATTCACCACACGATTCTCCACCTGATTCTCCACATAGGACCATGGCTGTACCTACTTGGAGAGCGAGGGGAGCATTAAATATTGCTGGGCCATTCCATAATCTGCCTAAAAATCCAGAGAAAGTATTGCCTAAATTCGACCCAGGAAAAGCCATTTCTGCTGAGATCATCTCAAGAGTTTTTATTTAGCCTTCAATCTTTTAAATGTACAGCATGAAGAAGTAGTTTGTAGGCTTTTCCCATACACATTTTAACCGAAAGTTTCTTCCTGGTATTTTAGCTTACAAGCTAGTTCAATTTCTAGCTGGGAAGAATTTGAAACATGTTTCTTAAAGAAGTATGGAAATCAAAAGACTGTAGCTACACTCATGAAATAATTATTGTCCATGAGAATGGAAAAGAAAGAAAAGGTTCAAGACTTCAACCAAAGGTTCACAACACTCTTGAATAATTTCAGTGAAGCAAATAAACCGGTAGAAGAATATCTAGTTGAATATTATACAACAGCACTTGACGGGCCTATAGCAATGTTAGTCAAAAGATCTAAGAAAACCACCTTGATAGAAAATTTTGAAGAAGCTAGGAAGGTGAAAGAAGAAGCAGACATCATTTCCAAACATGCCTTAGATGCAGAAACAAAACCAACAACTAATAAAAAAACCTTACTTCTCACCAGGAATAAAGAAGAGTCATCAACAGACATGGAGAACATAGTTAAGATGATGCAGAAATTGTCCAATAAAATTGTAGTTCTCGAGAAAGATAAAGAAGCTAGTACATCTAGGAAGCCTTTCAAACCATTATACAAGAAGGTAGAAGACAACGATCAACCTCATCCACCTATGAATACTTCTCCTGTTTTAAATTTGAATGAAATAGGGATGGAACACTTTTGCACATTTCATCAAGAGCCACACTCGGAAAAGAGCTTCCCACAATGGATTAACTCTATGAGTTTAGTCATGAACCAAATGCTCGATTCACAGATTCCAGATCAAGATGATCCTCCAAAGGAACCAAGTCTTGAGATAGAGTAACCATCTCCAGACACTACCATGGTGCTATGAGATTGGGTACCTTTAACTGAATTGGTAGAAGATGATCCCGTGGAAAGCCCAGTTTTGCTATAAACATTAATACTCGTAGTAAAGGTCCCATTGCAGATCTAGTTCCAAGCTCGACTATTCCCAAACCTAAAGTTTCAAAAGATTTACCTAGAAGACACATAACAGTCATTCCACCACAACCTAAATCTAACCCAACAGCGGCCAAGCAGCCAAACATTGACATGACAGTTCAACAACCAAAGGTCACACTGAATAAGATAGACCATCAAACTAGAATTGTAAAAGAATGTGATATAGGATATGACATCATTGAAGATATAAAGAAAGTAAACGAAAATGTTTCAATATTCGATATGTGCAGTTTGCCCCGGCAACGAGACAAGTTGTTGCATGTTCTTCAATCTCAGCCCGGCACTCCATTAATAGATACTCAAGAAGACCCTGAAATTAATGAGGCCAGTATCGACAGGAAATCCAAATCTCAGACGTTGTCGTTCCTCTTAACTTTTGAAATGTTCAATCACAATGTACACAATTGTCTAGTAGATTTTGGAGCATCTTCGAATGTCATGCCACCATCTATCTGTAAAAAGATTAACGGTCAACCAATTCCATCTTCTGCCCAGATTATTCAGTTAGATAGGACTGCTGTCAAAGTTATCGAGGAAATGAAATATGTCCTCATTAGGTTTTCAACGGATCCTAGATTTTGTCATTTAATTGATATAATGGTAGTTGACATTCCCGAAGCCTATGGTTTGATCCTAAGTAGGGATTGGTCCACAAAGTTGAACAGTTACTTTGCAACTGATTGGTCCCATTTGTGGTTGCCTTATCAAAATAGATAGAATCAGATCAAGGTTCTGAGAGAACCACACATGAAACAAAATCTAACTCAACTAGAGGGAAAGAATGAAGCTGTAGCCTTCTCATCCTTAGTTTTGGGAAATTATTTCTTAGAAATTGATCCAGGTAATTATTAGTCTGAAGCTATTATCCATGAATCAGATGAACAATCCGATCTCCTTCATTTTTCTCGGACTGATGATATTGATTGTAATATAGTTAGTTTAGTCACTGACTTAGATAATAAAGATACTAACTTAGCTGAATCAAATGATCTTTTTTGGACATTATACTTTGATGGTTCTAAAAATTTGGAAGGATCCAGAGCCGGTTGTGTTCTGATGGATCCAGAAAGAAATAAGTATTTTTTGTCCTGTAGGTTAGAATTTGATTGTACTAATAATACTGTTGAATATGAAGCTTTAGTCCACGGATTGAAGAAAGCCATCGGTTTAAATGTTAAGTACCTGAAGGTGTTTGGCGACTCAAAAATAGTTGTGAGACAGGTAAGAGATACCATTCACTGTCTTTCACCTCATTTGAAGAGTTATCAGGCTGAGGTATGGGATTTAATTATGCATTTTGATGCTTTCAATATAAAGTCTATTCCTAGACTGCAAAATTCTGCAGCTGATTTATTAGCAACATCCGCTTCCATATTGGTGCCAACTAATAACAAGTGCTCAATTGAATTGATTTTTAGGGCTTCTGTCCTTGACAATATTACAAACTTCATAGTTTTCGATGATGACGAACAGATTATCAGTTTTCTAACAAACGAAAACATATTCCAAGAAGTTGTGATAGATGAAGAAGAACACGATTCTTATTTACAAAAGAAAGATACATCTAAAGGAAATTTCGTCCCCAAAGGGGTGAGGTCACTTGCAATGTTGTTTGATCTATAGAGCAAGTTCAAAAGGCCAGCAAATACCAAGACCAATAGCTCATTAATGTAGCATGAATTAGTTAATCTGGGCACCGAAGCTGAACCAAAATTTGTTAACCTTGGCAAATGTTGTTCACCGGTAGAAAGAGATAAGTTCATCAAGATGTTTCAACAATATAAAGATGTTTTTGCATGGACTTATGAAGATCTGAAAACATATGACATCTGCATTATTCAGCATGTCATACCAATGAAATCAAGTGTCAATCCATTTCAGCAACAATTAAGAATGATGCATCGTTCTCTTGAACCTTTGATTCAAAAGGAGTTGAAAAAGTTACTGGATGCTAAAATAATTTTTAAGGTCCAACATTCTAAATGGGTTGATAACCTTGTTCCCGTGAGAAAGAATTCAGGAGAGATAAGACTATGTGTTGACTTCAGAAATTTGAATAGAGCTTCAGATAAAGACAACTATCCCATCCCTTCAATGGAACAAATTCTCCAGATGGTATCTGGATCAGAACTCTTTTCTCTTCTTGATGGTTTCTCTGGTTACAATCAAGTATTAGTAGCTGAAGAAGACCGTCTTAAGACTATTTTCCGCACTAAGTGGGGAACTTTCGCATATCGAAGAGTGCCATTCGACCTAATAAACGCAGGAGCTACCTTCCAGCGAGCAATGGACATCGCCTTCCGAGGATCAAGAGTTCACTGTGTCGTGGCCTATCTAGATGATGTGACAGTTATTTCGAAGAAAAGAGAAGACCATGTTGTTCATTTAAAGCATATTTTTGACCATTGCCGAAAATATGGTATCTCTTTAAATCCCAAGAAGAGTGTGTTCGTTGTTCCCGAAGGTAAACTGCTGGGCCATATCATTTCCAAAAGGGGAGTTTCAATAGATCAAGAGAGAGTACAAGCTATCAATCAAATTCCCATGCCTCATAACTTGAAATCCATGCAGTCATTTATGGGCACCATCAATTTTGTCCGAAGATTTGTTCCAGACTTCGCGCAAATTGTTAAACCTTTGCAGAAAATGGTCAAGCAAAGTATACAGTTCAAGTGGACAGACTTAGAAAAGGATGCATTCAGAGACATTAAGGCAGCCATAGCTAAGGCTCCTTCCTTAAGAAGCCCAGATTTTGACAAAGATTTTATCTTATATACTTTTGCTTCAGATGACTCTCTTGCAGCTGTGCTCACGCAAAAGGTAGAATTAGGAGACGAGTACCCAATCTCATTTATGAGCACTGGTCTGCAAGGTGCTGAACTCAATTATCCCATTGTCGACAAACATGCATATGCTGTCTTCAAAGCAGTCAAACAATTCAAACCATATATTCTTAAGAACAGAACTAAAGTTATAGTGCCTCACCCAGCTATTAGATCCCTTTTCGTTCAAAAGGAATTGGGAGAAAGAAGGGGAAATTGGGTCACAGCTCTTCAAGAATATGATTTAGAATTTAAACCAGCCACCATCATTAATGGACAAGGCCTGTGTAAATTGCTTACAGAGCATCCGATTGATGAAGAACAACATTGGAAGAATGAAGCCGAGCTAAATTCAGTTGAGGTATGTCCCATTTTCACAGCTCCTGAATCATGGTATAGAGATCTAGTGCATTATTTGTAGCAAGGATATCTACTAGAACACTAGAGTTCTAAGCAAAGAAGGGCACTCCGTTTGAAATCAGCAGCTTATCAAATCATTGATGGGATACTTTTCAGAAAAAAATTACGATGGAATTTTTCTTAGATGTCTAGAAAAGGAAGATGCAAGTGAAGTTGTCAAAGAATTACATGATGGCCTCGCTGGTGGACACTATTCAAGGGAGACAACAGCTCACAAAATACTCAGACCTGGATATTATTGGCCCACTTTATTCCGAGATGCTCATGCTTATGCACAGAATTGTGACATATGCCAAAGAAGTGTTGGGAAACTACCTAAGGCAGCAGGACCTTTGCAGCCAGTCATTATCTCAGAACCTTTTGAACAATGGGGTATAAATGTCATTGGAGAGATAAACCCAAACTCTTCTCTACAACATCGATACATCCTGACAGCCACCGGCTACTTCACCAGATGGACAGAGGCTATCCCATTGCACAAGATCAACGAAGATGCAGTCATCAGTTTCTTGAAAGAAAACATCATAACCAGGTTTGGGGTTCCAATTTCCCTAGCATTTGATAATGCTACCCATTTCTCATCTTTCAAAATAAATGAATTTGTTTATGAATGGGGAATTAAACAGCATTATTCAGCCAATTATTACCCTCAAGGAAATGGATTAGCTTAATCTTCAAACAAAAACCTCATCCGAATTCTCAAGAAGACTATGATAGAAAATCAGTGAAGTTGACATATAGCTCTCCCAAATGCCTTATGGGCAGATAGGGTGACTCCAAAGAACACATTAGGGGTTTCCCCTTACACCCTCGTCTATGGAAAGGAAGCCATCCTCCCTCCCAATATCTTGTTTCCATCCTTACAGTTGTCCCAAGCTTCTCAAGGGTATAGTAGTCAAGTCTTACAATCTAGGATCAATACCTTGCTTCAACTTGAAGAAGCCCGACATAAACCTAAAGACCGGTTTCATCAGCACCAAGATATAGTCAAAAGATGGTTCGATAAAAGGAAATCTGGTAAAAGAAGTTTTGAAGTGGGGGATTTAGTCCTGAAATGGGACCATAATCATGAGGGCAAGGGGATGCACATGAAATTCCAACACTTATTGATAGGCCCTTACCAAATCTATGCAAAGCTCGACCCATTCACTTACAAGCTGACAGACCTCCAGGGAGAGGAAGTAATCCTTCCTCTCAATGGCCTCGCCTTGAAACAATACTTTGCATAGTATCAATGAGACTTTCTGTACATAAATAAAACTTTTCTTTTGTTTTACTTTAGTCTTTTGTTTTCTATGTTTCAGCTAAATTTCCTTTTCCTCTCAGCATTTGAACTTTTGTACAAATTTTTTTTCCTAAAAATGCCTACAATTGGGCCTCTCCTGAAGGTAGATCTCTTAAGAAATCTCATGACCCGTGGAACTGGAAGTATATCCTATCAAGAAAGTTTACCCATGCATTTTTGGCTTTTTCTAATCATTCTCCAGAATGAAGACAGCCTGTTCTGTTGGTTACACTAACCCTTGTTGAAATAGCAGAGATCTATGACTATCTTTATTACTATCTTCGGGCTCCATCCACCCTCACACTTAAAAGTATCTCAAGAGGATCGCTATGGTTGGACCCACGGAAAGGAAGAACGTCTCAAAGGCATAGGGTATTGAAGTGACTCCATGCTATAAATCAAAATCCAATAGGCTTATAATCGAAGGTCTGTTTTCCAGAAATTCTCACCTCAATCAAAGCATGGCTGAGATAAATGCAAAACGTTCAAATCAAGAAAGTTGTCCAAAAGATTCAGCTCAAGCTAGGTTCTTCTCCGTTTGTGAGGCTTGACAAATCAATAAAATATCTCGCTCACACAAAAGGACACTATGGATTGAAGAACCAAAATAAAAGATCAAAATTCTAAGGAAAATATTTCTGGAAGGCTCAAACAGCAAAAAGATGTCAAATTCATAAACATCCAAAAGGATGCATGCAACATGGGAATGAGGAATAAGAGCAATAGTGTCTACGAGATGTTGTTACAATCCTGTGGAGTCCCACAACAGTGGTCGTATGAAGGATGTATCTTCTAAAATGAATCTCATATTTTGGCCCTTGGAAAGTTTTAAGGATATCTTTATGAAAGCTCCCTTGTCTCGATGACCAACGAATAAAGCGACTACTTACTTCGTCGAGTTTCGAACACTCAAGTCGAATGCTACACATGAGGTGAACAGCTTATAAAAGAATCCTTCCGGGGAACGAGAGAGTTTTTCAGAGATCTGTGTTCGCCAGTGATTCGCCAATTGTTGTTGCTGCAACACCCTTCCCCAAAATTTTGAAGTTATTTCCCCCCCCCCCCTTTCAACACTTTTGTAGCAAGTTTTTCCTCTGTCTCTCGAGTTTATTTCTTTCTCTAACTTGACAGTTTTTCATCACCTGTTTCCAAAAGAGTTCTATCATTGATTTTTCTTAGGCAACATCAGTATTTTCTCTTTAGCGTGTCTTTTAGTTTTAATTCACCCACTGTAGTGCAAGTTTTATCCTTACATCCTCCACCACTTTGGCACGCCTCCAAAAGATAAATTCCCCGCCCAGCACAAACTCTAATCACAAGTCCTCCGTCTAACGCGTACCTTGGCTCTAACTCAGCCGCCCTTTTGGACAAAGTCTCAAGTCTTTCATTTGGCACGCATATTCTTAACGCAAATGATAACCATTCCTCGGTTGCCGAAGGCACAAGAGCTATACTTATCATCCCCTCTTACAATGTTGCACTTGGTCTCTTTTGATAGCCCAAAATCTGGCGCAGTTTTAGGAGCGCATCCGTAATGGCAGGATCGCCACGTGAGCGCGAGATTTAATGTTCAAACCTGCGCTTAGTACAAAATGCATAAGATATGATCATTGCCTTAGTGCAGAAGTTAAGTCACTGCTCGATGCTTGGCGTGAAAAAGTCTCCTCGACCCTTGTGCACCGGCGAGGTTGGTGGGGTTGTTAATAGAACCATGTGTCATTTTAATGGCAAAGCACCTCGAGCCCCATGAAATTAAATCTACCAACATATCGTCATATTTGACATAAATGCCACCCTTATTTAAACGAGTGCAACGGGTTTTTCAATACATTTTATAATCACCGAGCAACCGGAGTTTCCCATTTTCATCAAGAGTGAGATTTTCTATTCATCGGGCACCTACGGATTCATCTCTTGCCTCGAAACGTTCACCCTCAACGGTCCCTTCCATTCTGAAAGGTAGGCTCTATGCCCCTTCTTTTTCATGAACTTGTTTTACACCATAGGGAGTTCTTTGCATAAATATTCAAGAAGCTTTTAGGGCATATAGAGCGATTGCTCTCATCTTTGATCCCAGAAATGAGAATCTGAAGTCTCCCTATGCGAACCAAAACCCGGAGAGCTTTATCCCCACCTGCAAGCATGAACTCTGTCCTGTCGTCATGTCCTCGGCATCCTGAGTAAGTTTTTTGGCCACCTTGATATCCCTGAATCATCCCAGCAGTGCCTTAGCGGTCGCAGAGTTTTTCACTCAAACCTGTAAAAGCCGCGACATCCCACGCAAAATGAAACTCCCTGCCAAGCATCTAATGCACGTAAAACCGAATCCTTCCCGTTCCTTGTAGCTAAAGTTTCATCCTATGAACACTGAGGTACTCTGCTAAACCGAGAGCAATGTTCATTCACGCCAAAGGCGCGTAAAACCCACAATGCTTGGCTGAAATTGCCTTAGGATATGTTAAAATAACCCATCGTTCCCACTTAAAACCCTGATAAACTAGCCCGGGATTCTAACTCATAGAATCCAACAGCTGCGGAGTTTACCCATCTTCTACGAAATCTCCACTGTCAGCTACCGGCACATAAAATGTTAAACACTAACGCATTGTAGATAGCACATGCAAAGTTTCTTGGAATAGCGCACGAATAATTTTAGCTTTGGCGCATGGATAAAGTTGGGGCACTAGCGCACGATAAAGTTGGGGCACTAGCGCACGAAATATTTTGGGCATTAGCACTGAAAATACACTTTTGCTTGGCACACAAATAATCTTAGGCACCGGCGCATAGGAAACATCTAGGTATTAGCGCATAAAATCCCGCCTATACCCCAGCGCACATTAGATAACTAATCTTAGCGTGCACAAAATCCCAAGCAGGGTGCAAAGCTCCATTTAGGCACCAGCGTAGAAGTCTTTAGCAGACTCGTAGACATTTCAGGGGATACCTACACGTTGAAAATGAATGGCGCAGATTCAAAGAAGATCTTGCTCATGATGCCTTGTCTTTGCTTGTAGCATAGAATGGCATTGTTGAATTAAGCTTAAACTTGAAATGAAGATAATTATGATTTTTAAGACAACCTCTATATTGTGAAAATGTTATATTTTGTTCCTGCCATAGAGTGTTGCTAATGCTTGAAGAAATGGTCTAACTAAAGTCTTTTTGATATTGCCTTGCTTACCACAGGATTACCACGCATAGGAAGTCAGCAAAGAAGAAGGTAGTGCAGAAAGTAACCTCAGACTCAGAGGTTGAAATCCTATTATAAACTTCTCTCGTGACGATGTTTGCTGACACTCAAGCTACCACTAGTGTTTCCCCTGGGATCTCCGCCCCTAAATTTCAATGGGGTGATCTATACAGATTCATCATGGAACAAGATAGTACAATAGCCACCATAGAGGATGCTCTAGTGTATGCCAACATAAGAAGGTCCTTTTTGCATAAGGCAATAACTTGGCCAGAGCTGTTCCCTTGTTCTGAAATTATTGGATGGCTAATTCCCCACATCCAAACCAATACAAGGCTCATGAAGGATAAAAATGGGTTGAACCTGGCATCTTTCGCTCCTGAGCATGTCTCTGCTGCCTACAGATTTCCTTCACCTAGGGATTGTTTAAATGATGATTGGATAGCAAAACATCCAATGGACCCACTAGAATCTTCCCGTGAGATGATGATAAACGACAGGCAGATTAGAAGGAGGCAAAACAATGAATATGAATGAAACCTCCTGAAGACCCCTTACAGACTCATCGTCCTGATGTTGAGTCGGGTCTTCGGCATGCCTAATGGAAATATGTTTAAGATCGGATGGGTGCCGGTAATGTTTCATATAGCCATGAAGGGCACCATCTTCAACTGGGATGAAATCATTTCAGATAGTTTGGCCTCACAACTGACAGCATCCCAGGGAGGACTAACCCAAAAGAAGGCAGATTTCTTCATGTCTTCATACTTGATTGACTGCCTATTAAGCAAGCATTCTTTCCCCGACTTGGGTTGCTCATGGAAGTCAAATGAAACAGCTCTCTTCTTGGCTTATCAGTGTACATGGGAAAGTAGATACGCAAACCACTACAAGATGGTTTGCAAAAGGTTTATCATGCCATTGTACCAGCTTATTTTCATCCAAGAACCAGATTGTGTGTCGGAGAATGCAATGCCTATCATTGAACAATTCGGGGACTATTATCATAGTTCATAAAACACATACATCAGGATGAGTGGAGGAACTCATAAGCCATTTATGTTCCCTCGATATGTTACATATTTTGTAATTCACAAGGAGGCTGTGAGACAACTCTTCGGCACCGACGCAATAGGTAAGTTCTTAACAGATCGGTGGAAGGGCATGTATCCTCCCATGCCATTTAACATTGAAGCTTACAGCCTCCCGAGAGCAAGAGATGGGGAGAATTACACTCAAGGCTTAGAAGTTTTCCATTTTGTCTTGGTCCCTTTCACAAGGCATGACCCCAACAGTGTGGTAAGCCATCATTGGCTTGACCTCAAGATCTCCTTTGAATATGCTCATGCTATGGACTGAGATGAGGAATTATTCAGGAGCGCCTGCAACCCAACTGAGCTAGGAAAGCGTTACAATAAGAAAGTTGTGAAAGATCCGAGCCCCAAACCCGTCGGTTTGATCCAAAAGGAGTGGGAGGCATCGACCTCACAATCAGGTGATCCATCAGAATTAGAGTAGGACAGAGTGCTCCAAGAGCAAGCTCTCAAGCAGTAGTAGGACCAAGAACAAGAAATATATCAAGGTGAGCTAAATTCCAAGCTTCGGCAAGAGGAGATTGCAAGGAAGCAACAGGAGCAAACCTCTCAGTTGAAACAGTAGGAAGAGGCTTCCAATATCCAGAAGGAAGAAGAAGATCAGGTGTCCCAAGAGCAAGCTGCAAAGTAGCAACATGAAGAATAAGAAAGGCCCCTGAATGAAGGAGCAAATTTATTGTAGACACAGCAAGAGGAGTCAGCAGGAGAGAAGGAGAAAGAGCAGACAGAAAAGTCTCCTGATCCAGAACCATCTACTCTAACAGATATGGAGGTGGACCCAAAATTGATATACACTCCAGGGGGAACTCAGGAAGAAGGTGCCTATTCAGGGAGCTTAGCGTCGACCCCATATAACCCCAAGAAGTAGCGAAAAGTAGCAGACCTGGATATTGTATATTTCAATGAGCGGAAAAGGGCCATCATTGATAGGAGGGTAAAGAAAATGGAAGGCAGAACAAAGAGTATGGAAACTGACGAGGACGAATATGAATTATGGATAACAGAGAAAACATTGGTCTAAGGAACTGATGTCGACCCCACATTCCAAGCCCAATGCATTGTAGCATCAGCTAAGGCAACTAAAGCCAATATTGATTTTTTGAAAGGTGAGATAAAGCATTACAGGGAACAATGATTTAAGATCAAAGATGATAGAAAGAGGGAGGTGTTGGAACAAAGCAAATTAAAAGAGAAATACAATGAGTTGTTAGGAGAGCATCTAGTGCTAAATTAAGGAGTTCTCCAGCTTGAGAATGAGAAGAAATCCTTAGAAATGTAGTTGGCTATCTCTGAAGATGAACTAAAGAGCCTGAAATCCCGAATAATAGAATTAGAGGAACTCGAAGCAAGTATGGCTCAGCAAATTCATCTTCACCAACAAGAGTATGAAGGGCTGATTCAAGAAAAGGAACAATTGGGGAAACAACTCAAAGAGGCAGCAGAAGACCAGCAAAATTTGTCCACATTTCACAAACAAGCATGTGACATGCGGATTAAAATCCATCAGCTACTAGTACTAATCTTGGAAGAGATTTGGAGTGTGAAAGATATAATTAAGAAAATGAAAACCATTGAAACCAAAGGCCTAAAAATGAGAGAAAGGTTTGCAAGTCATGTAGCGGAGCTGAAATGACAATCTGAGTGGAAAAAGGGAAAATATCAACTCCCTTCACACTTAAGCGCTGCTATAGGAGATGAATTGGACGTGGATATAGGGATCCTTGAATTCGCGAGGGATTGCGGCACCAAGCTAAGTTTGGAAATCAAGAAGATGATCCACAAGTGTTGTTCATTCTACTCCACACTTAGGGAATAACATAGCAAGTGCAATCTAATTCTTCCTGCCTCCATTTATGATTTCCCAAAGGAAGAAGATTGATTGTTCGAGCTGCAGTGTGAACTGGACAAAAGCTTAGCTTCCATCAAGAAGATAGAAGTATTGACCCAGGACGAATTTCAGCAGTTCATTTTCCATCCTGCAGTACATATTCACTTCCTAAAAGCGATGGCTTAAGAGTCCACAGAGGGAAAAGCGCTAGTCAAATCGGACCTATGCAAACATGAAATAGCGTCCCAGGAAACAGTATCTTCCCGTAGAAAGCTTATCATAAAATATATCAACCAATGGACCACATACATTCAAGGTATAGATGGCCCAGTAATTGCAAGAAAGCCAGTTGGTGGAGGCGAGTCTTTAAGTTAGCAGGCAAAAGCCCCAGTAGGATAAATAGATCATTTTTAGTTTGTTTAAATAAAAGGAGAAGCTGAAATTCTACCTTTTGTATAAATGCTTTAAAGGGATAGCTGGCTATCATTTTTTTTTATATGCAAGGTGTCCCACGAATCTGGGAAATAGGCAGTTACACACCAAAATCCAAATTAGAAGCTTCTAGGATTAGGGTACACCTATCAGCTCATGGAGCTTTTGTAAAGTTATAAATAGAAGTTAAGAAGAGGAGTAAAGGACTTTTTACAAGGAAAAGAATTTTCTTAGCTTGTACGAACTATTTTGTAAATTGCTCCAAGAAAGCGATTTTTCCTAATAAGAGCCTGGAGAGTACATTTTTGCCTTGAAATGTGGATTGGATGCATGCTGGATTATTCTTGTGACATTCAAACACTATTGTGAGATCTTTCTTTGTTGTTCTGAATTTATTTCTGTGTAATGAATGATCTTACTATTCTCTGTGCAATGATGTTTCTCCTAAATGAGTAATAGAATGCTTTCATGTGGATTAAAGATATCTTTAATATCTTCAACCTTCTGCTGAAAATGTTTCTTTATGATTTAAATGGCTATCCATGCAATCTTTAGATATTTCTTTCAGCATATTACTCATATTTACATTTTGCTCCTTGCAAGGATAGATTAGATTCATTTCAGTTTTAGATACAGATTTGTTTCAAGTTCTGCATTTAGATTAAATTAGCTTAGGAACTTGCATATCATCTTAATAATAAAATCCAAAAAAGAACAGTGGATCGGGCCATAACCGGTATAAACGAAGCAAATCTCCAAATATAACGGTAGCTGGAACCGCTAACCGGACAAATTCCCCATACCAAATGGTGGACAATCTAATTGGGACAGTTTACCAGGGAGAATCCCTTTCTGCTTGATGCTGCGATCTTCGGGGCATCAACACGATGAGAGATGGTTTTCCCACAACAGTTCTGCCCTCTATTCACACTACCTAAATATGATATTCACTGATAAATGCACCCAGCTGGTAATCTGTTAATGAAAACAGTTCCCACCGTCTTTTTATGCAGTCCCCAACACTAGACGCTTCCCACAAGAAGAATACAACTCCCTCACAATGAACTTGACCTCTTCAAGAAGAAGTCAGTGTCAGATCTAAACCCACGACCCCACAAAGAAAGCACTCAGTCCAGAGCTAGAGACCCGACCCTCCATGAGGGAATCTCAACCCTCTATACACCAGACAACAACAAATACAAAATGGAAAGATGAATAACTTGAATGAAAATGGCTGAATGAATTGATGTCCAACTTGGATTCAGATATTTCTTTGATGAATTTCTAAAGGAAATTGAAGGGTTTGCGCAGAATCAAGGAAGTCGTTCCTGGCTTCGTTTGGGAAAAAATTTTGTTTTTTTGTTTTTGCATTTTGATTTTTTTTTTACATTTTCCCATTTAATGTTTATTCTATTTTTTATTTTTTAATATTTGTTATTTTTGTCTTTTTCAATAGATCAGAGATGCACAATGCCACTCCAACCAAGCCTTGCAACAACTCTACATCTTCTCCAATCCACATTGCATCCCTCTACATTCATGTCCAATTCTGTCATTGGTCCCTCCAAATACCAATTGTGTGTCGATACTAAAGAAATATGCAAGATACCCAAGGGTGCTTAAGAAATAAGCATGTGCACTGGAAACTAGTTTCTTAACTCGTTTAGAGGATAAAAAAATTCATTTTGATAGAGGATATGGCCATAAATGGACCAATTCCACTTGACAGCAAGGGAACTAGAAATTTGGGAGAGTATACAAATGGTAAGTTGGTGGAGCTTTGAAGTTTCAGCCTCATGTATCATCTACCATTTTATCATGTTTTCTAAGGCTATGGTTCATCGATCTTCACTTGCCTACAATGTGTTAAAGGAGCCACCAAGTTCTACAATGACAAAAGAAACTATTAAAGCACTACACCCTCATCAATAATGAACACCTCCTCCCTAGAAGCCTAGAACCCATCCTTACCTCCAATTTATAAATAATCAATCAGAGGCATTATCCTAGGCCACTAAACATATCAGTCAATATCAAGTGCATATTTAATGGTATGTTCATCCTATTCCACCAGCATTGAATGATTGATGGGCTCTGGCCTATGTAGAAATCCCATGTGGGATCCCTCCCACTAATGACACATCTCACACAACACAACATGCTATCAAATATATTGTATATTCTCTTAAGACTAAGGTAATCTATCTGCAAAATGGATGACCTCTACTATCAGAGCATTGAATGCAACTACATACATGCAATCCATCCACCAATCATCATTCAACATTCTCTACATATTTTCCCCTCACTTGTGTCAAACTCTTAACATCTAGACATATCACCATATAGAAGTTGTAAGCTGTAACCAACATGGATGACCCATCCAATCATATCAATGTCCTTCTATAAAAACGTGAAAGTATAATTCATGCAGATAATGCAGGGTCCAATAAATGAAGTCGATTTTCATGACTTTTTACTGTTGCAAAGGGTCACAACATGCACATGTTTTTGTCCAGATATGTTGTATGAGGGTTTGAACAGCCTCAACCGATGCCCAAAATGCACCAGAACTTGGATTTTCTTATGTTTTCCAAAACAAGCCCACATTCAACCCATATTTGCATTTCAGGGTGTGAAATTAACCTAGTTTTGTTATTTACTGCTAATTCATGCCCATATTTGTTGATTTAGCATTGTTTTAGCCTTTAAACTTCCTCAAAATTGCCTAGTTCTACTTCTGTTATGCTATATTTGCCAACAATCAACCGATAATTAGGAGTAAGTGTTGTTTTAGGGATAACGAAGTGTACTAAGAAAAAAAAGACATATTTGACATTCAAGATTTCAAAACGTAACACCAATACCAGCAAATTACAACAGCAGTAAATCAATTCATAACAACCCAGATTTACAACATTTGGCACACCTAAGAAAGAATTCAAGATGGCAGCTTCCTTAAATGAACTTAAAATGAAATTTTTGAGTGTTGTAGTGGCTTGTTCACTGCCCAGAATCGGTGTACACAGCTATAGACGAGAGATGTTTTTCCCACAATAGTTATGCCCTCTATTCACACTACCTAAATATGATATTCACCGATAAATGCACCCAGCTGGTAATCTGTTAATGAAAACAGTGCCCACCGTCTTTTTATGCAATCCCCAACACTAGCTGCTGCCCACAAGAAGAATACAACTCCCTCACAATGAACTTGACCTATTCAAAAAGAAGTCAACATCAGATCTAAACCCACGGCCCCACAAAGAAAGCACTTAGTCCAGAGCTAGAGACTCAGCCCTCCACAAGGGAATCTCAGCCCTCTATACACCACACAACAACAAATACAGAATGGAAAGATGAATAACTTGAATGAAAGTAGCTGAATGAATTGATGGCCAACTTGGATTCAGAGATTGCTTTGATTAATTTCTAATGGAAATTGAAGGGTTTGCGTAGAATCAAGGCAGTCGGTTCTGGCTTCGTTTGGGAAAATATTTTGTTTATGTTGTTTTTGCATTTTGATTTTGTTTTATTTTTTATATTTTCCCATTTAATGTTTATTCTATTTTTTATTTTTTAATATTTGTTATTTATGTCTTTTTCAATAGATCATAGATGCACAATGGCACTCCAACCAAGCCTTGCAGCAACTATTCATCTTCTACAATCCACATCGCATCCCTCTACATTCATGTCCAATTCTGTCACTAGTCCCTCCAAATACCAATTGTCTGCTGATACTAAAGAATTATGCAAGATACCCAAGGGTTCTTAAGAAGTGAGCATTTGCACTGAAACTAGTTTATTAACTCATTTAGAGGATAAAAAAAATTCATTTTGATAGAGGATATGGCCATAAATTGACCAATTCCACTTGACAGCAAGGGAACTGGCAATTTGGGAGAGTATACAAATGGTAAGTTGGTGGAGCTTTGAACTTTCAGCCTCATGTATCATCTACCATTTAATCGTGTTTTCTAAGTCTATGGTCAATCGATCCCCACTTGCCCACAATGAGTTAAAGGAGCCACCAAGTTCTAGAATGACAAAAGCAACTATTAAATCACTACACCCTCATCAATAGTGAACACCTCCTCCCTAGCAGCCTAGAACCCATCCTTACCTCCAATTTCCAAATAATCAATCAGAGGCACTGTCCTAGGCCTCTCAACATATCAGTCAAGATCAAGTGCATATTTAACGGTATGTTCATCCTATTCCACCAGCATTGAATGACTGATGGGCTCTGGCCTATGTAGAAATCCCATGTGGGATCCCTCCCACTAATGGCAGACCTCGCACAACACAACATGCTATCAAATATATTCTATATTCTCTTAAGACTAAGGTAATCTATCTACAAAATGGATGACCTCTACTATCGGAGCATTGAATGCAACTACATACATGCAGTCCATCCACCACTCATCAATCAACATTCTCTACAACTTTTCCCCTCACTTGTCTCAAACTCTTAACATCTCGACATATCACCATATAGCAGTTGTAAGCTATAACCAACATGGATGACCCATCCAATCATATCAATGTCCTTCTGTAAAAATGTAAAAGTATAATTCATGTAGATAATGGAGGGTCCAATAAATCAAGTCGATTTTCATGACTTTTAACTGTTGCAAAGGGTCACAACATGCACATGTTTTTGTCCAGATATGTTGTATGAGGGTTTGAATATCCTCAACCGATGCCCAAAATGCACTAGAACTTGGATTTTCTTATGTTTTCCAAAACAAGCCCTATTCAACCCATATTTGCTTTTCACGGTGTGAAATTAACCTAGTTTTTTTATTTGTTGCTAATTCATGCCCATATTTGTTGATTTAGCATTGTTTTAGCCTTTAAACTTCCTCAAAATTGCCCAGTTCTACTTATGTTATGCTATATTTTCCAACAATCAACCAATAATTAGAAGTGTTGTTTTAGGGATAACGAAGTGTACTCATAAAAAAGACATATTTGACATTCAAGATTTCAAAACGTTAACACCAATACCAGCATATTACAACAGCAATAAATCAATTCACAACAACCCGGATTTACAACATTTGGCAGACCTAAGAAAGAATTCAAGATGGTAGCTTCCTTAAATGAACTTAAAATGACATTTGTGAGTGTTGTAGTGGCTTGTTCGCTGCCCATAATCGGTGTACACAGCTATAGATGAGAGATGGTTTTCCCACAACAGTTTTGCCCTCTATTCACATTACCTAAATATGATATTCATTGATAAATGCACCCAGCTGGTAATCTATTAATGAAAACAGTTCCCACCGTCTTTTTATGCAGTCCCCAACACTAGTTGTTTCCCACAAGAAGAATACAACTCCCTCACAATGAACTTGACCTCTTCAAAAAGAAGTCAGCATCAGATCTAAACCCGCGGCCCCACAAAGAAAGCACTTAGTCCAGAGCTAGAGGCTCGGCCCTCCACAAGGGAACCTCAGCCCTCTATACACCAAACAACAACAAATACAGAATGGAAAGATGAATAACTTGAATGAAAATAATTGAATGAATTGATGGCCAGCTTGGATTCAAAGATTGCTTTGATTAATTTCTAACGGAAATTAAAGGGTTTGCGCAGAATCAAGGCAGTCGGTCTTGGCTTCGTTTGGGAAAATATTTTGTTTCTGTTGTTTTTGCATTTTGATTTTGTTTTTTTATTTTATTTTCCCATTTAATGTTTTTCTATTTTTTATTTTTTAATATTTGTTATTTGTCTTTTTCAAAGGTTAAACATTTCACATTATGCACCTCTTTCAAATTTTCATAATTTGAATCTAGTTAGGGATTCATTTTTTTTAATAGAAACATAAAAAGCTTTAAATTATAATAAAAAGGTTATGCACAACTATTTAGTATAGGGCAAAAACATAATACTGACTTTTGAAATAGTTTGAGAGGAAGTAACCAAAATCTACACCAGCCTGGATCTAGAGAAGTTTCTAGTTTGCTTCCTAGATTTAACCATTACATAGGAGGGATAAACCCTTAGAAACTAGAAGTTTAGCAAAATGCAAAAAGACATTCAAACAAGCTGATAAAAAACCAACCCTATTATTTATGCTTGCCTTGGAGACCATTAACATAGGTTGCAGAACAAAAGTTTACTCCATTAGGCACGCGAACTCTGCTAGAGAATCTTGGCAGTGGCTACATTGGGTCATCTTGGACATTTTCAGGACTACTTCTTTCATGGTGTCCACCACGCCCATCAATTCTATCAAATTTCTTTCTAAATCGTCGATACGAGAATCCTGGCATGTGAGATGTTGCGAGATGTATCGCATATAATTAGTGGTTTCACGATGTGTCTTTATCCCAACACAGATAGCCTCATAAACCTTGCACAAATGTTGTTTAAAATCCTCAATAATGGCTTTTAGAAAATCCATTCCTTCTTCTAGTCTCACCATTGCTTTAGGGGATGGATGGCATGTCCGGAGTCTCTGAAGACCATAAGGTTGACAATGTTTAAGCTTGAATCAAGTTCCATGCCATGTAGGAGAGCCAACCATTAAGCCTCATTATTTGTTCTTTGGCCCAAACGCTAAGCAAATGAGCTAACTATTTTTCCTCCAGGATCACAAATGATCCCACCGCACCTGCCTCCCCTATATCTAGTTAGGGATTCTTTGCCAAAATTGTAATTTTGGATTTGATGATATCAATGATGCTTTATATATGTAAATTTATTTTTTAGATGATGACAATGACAATGATGTTGGACAAGCATGGTGATGATGACAAGGATGATGATGGAGATGAGGATGATGACAATGATGACTATGATGACAATTTTGTCCTTATTCTACAAGTAGTGTTGAATGTTGTTGCTCAACTTCTCTATTTATTGGAATTAGTGCATGTCGTTATAGAAACTCTACACTATTTAGTACCATATCTAGTACATTATCTAGAACCTTGTCTAGTACATTCTCTAGTACAATATCTAGTATTTGCATGTATTGTCATGTGAGATTCTCATGAACCTTTGAGAAAGGGCGCAATACTCATTGTTGGGGTGAGGTTTTCAACTAGAGGACAGATATGTTAGAGAAGGGGCGATTTCTCGGTTAGAGTACCAATTTTGACTAGCAAAGACAATGATCTTCATTGTGGGGAAACATATATCCTAGTTGGGAATTACTACTAGTATGTCTTTGGGCATCGTGTCAACTAGTATGGGTCATGGGGACTGAACAAGGCCATGGTTCTAATTTTTGGGTAGATCATTCACCATAGGGACTGTATTTCATAGCTTGATTCATTGTTGTCACCTTGCAGTGCATTTTTTTAACTTTTGTGAGGAAACCAAATGCATCATTAGGAAATGTACCACTACATCTAGATGTTGTTTGAAATAAAACATCATGTCCAAGTGTTTCTTGAGGCAACACACCTCCCTTGGAAGCTTACATAAGCAACACACTATGGTTGGAGGATTCGAGGTGTAACTTGTTTCCCAATAATTATTCATTGTCAACTTGATTCATCTCAGGATCTTTGGGGATTGCTTTCTTCACTGGAGGAATATCTGATCAAAATACCTATGTTTAAGCTTCTATCAACCAATGTAACCATAGGGATGTCAATATATGTATTGGATCCTCCTTATGAGTCTTAGATGTCTTTATTCCCTTCTGGAACATTCAATTGCAATTTTGTATTAGAGAGATGGTTGCTTTTATCACATATACCTCATGGGTATCTCACCAAAATTTCACCATGAACAAAAAATATGGCATCATTCATGCTTGTACTAATTTCCATGATTTGAACCAATATTGCCCCAAAGACAACTTTACTATGGTCCCTTAATTAACCAAATTATCTATGCATGTGTTAGGCATGAATCCCTCTCCCTCGTAGATGGATTGGTAGGGTATAATCAAATCTAGAAGATTAACCATGCATTTTAGTATTTCAATAGGTTTCCTCATTTGTTTCTAGACAGTTGGTGTCTACCTAAAAGCATTTCTCATTAATTATCTCAACTTCAAAGGTCTAATTCATACTAAACTATTGGGTGTTTGAAAGTTCCAATTCTTTCTCATCGAAGGACTTGTCATCTAGTGACACGGTGTCATCAAAGAATGATATACATATACCCACATGATAAAATTTCCCCAACTAATCTATATGGATACCAACAATGCATATAAGTGGCATCCACATGAGTCTGCCATCACAAGGATGATCCATTATAGTATTTACTGAGAAGGATGGAAAATTCATGTAATGATGCACAACAAAGTGATTATATCTTCAATGAAAGGGGAAATCCACATCATAGACTTATAATGGCCATCGAGGAAAATGGCACATATTGGAAACAAAAAATAGTATGGATATGACTTGGGAAGTTTTTGATTCCATTGGTTTACATAATATTTCATGTTCATGTAACGTGTAATGGCCCTCAAATGTCTTCCCTTTTGCATTCCCATATCGATGAATGACACATTTATTTAAATAAATTGTATATTGATTCAAGTAAGGGGATTAATTGATGATGGGCATGGGTAAGGGAATCAATGGAATTCTCCAATGAGGTCAAGGCCAAGTTTATTTACCCAATCACATATACCTCATGGGTATCTAACCAAAATTTCCCCATGAACAAAAAATAGGGCATCATTCATGCTTGTACTAATTTCCATGATTTGAACCAATATTGCCCCAAAGACAACTTTCCTATGGTCCCTTAATTGACCAAATTATCTATGCATGTGTTAGGCATGAATCCCTCTCCCTTGTAGATGGATTGGTAGAGCTAGGGTTTTCACCCTAGCTTGTTCAGATGACACCTACTAAGGAGAATGGTCTCCTTAGTAGCAGTTCAATAAACAATAAATTTTAACAGTAAAACAGTACAAAATCTAAGCTAACATGTGCATCAACAAAAATAAAAAGACAATGATAATATAATGGAAAATTTTCTTTTGTATTATGATAGGACCAAAGTTACATTTACCTCAAATGTGGAGGTTGGTGGAGCTCTTGCAGTAGTCCAGGAGGGTTGCTTCCATGCTCCAATGGGTTCCTTCTCCTTCTCCAAGGTGCTTGGATGGTGGGCCAAAAGGGGCACTCAAATGGTGAGCTTAGGTTTCACGATTTATTTTGGCAGTGTGAGGATAGGATAGATTGTGGATATGAAAAGAGGAGCCTCCATCACCTATTTATAGGTTTTTTAGTGGTGGAGTGTTGACCCATGGTTTTTGGCACCATATGGTTTAGGTCAGTTTTTTTAGGGTTTTTGCTTCCTTTTCCCCTCTTTTTTCCTCTTTTTTATATTTTGTATTCCCTTTTACTTGATTTTTGGGAATTTAGGGCCTTTTTAGAGGATTTTTGCTATATTTTGAGGAATTTTAATCATTTGGAGGGGGGAAAAGAGTTTTTTGGCCTTTTGGTGGCCATTTAATGGTTTTTTTGAGGTTTTGGAGGCAAAGATGGTGGGAAAAATAGACAAATGAGTCATGTAGTGAGGGAGATGAGGTGGTTAGCATTTTTTGGGTGTTAACATATTACCCCTTGATGTGTGAGGGAAGGAGCTCATCGTATGGCCGATAGACATCATAAGTCCTTTATGGTTTTTTTGGGGTGTGGAGAAGAGAAGAAATGGATTAGAGACCGAAACATCGGTCCTGTACAAACTACAAAAACTGAAAATACATGATCTCAATAATGAATGAGAAATAATATCAATATATGGACGAGGCAGGCATACCCATGCTCATATCAAGATATATAAATAACAATGAATCCCAAAATGGGGATCTGAACAATACATGAAAAACTGTTGTGTACATCATAAGGGTCCAAAGGGGGCACAAATCTGGGACATACTCCTGGTCGGACCATATCGAAGCTGAAGAACTGATATAGTGTTGCTGAGTGTAGAACCAGAGGAACTGATGAGCTATTGGATCTGAAGATATCCAATAATGGGGTGGAGACAATGACAGAGAGTCTTAAACTCAATGGTACACTGGACTGTAGCTGAACTAGGTACTCAAGGAAGCATACTAGTGAATGGCTTCCGAATATTTTCGCCAACGCAACCCGGATATCCACGGGAACATATAACTGGGTGTTCCAAAGTGACTCCAAAATGTGCTAGAGTCAGGGGGATTTCGGGGTCTTAGACCAATTACTGAATGGATGTATACCCTACACGAATCTCAATGGTGTGATCAAGGTGTTGAAGTCGAGCACGTGAGAAACAACCATTCGGAGAGGCACTGAGGACTCCACTCAAAATGGTCCGTAGGCACTCACCACAGATGCTGATGAGTCCAAGGCACACGGACCTCTGGGTCTATCCTCTGAAATAGATGGGCTGTCATCGACAGAGGGAGAGCTGCAACTAGCAAGGCAATGATGTTTCCTTGATAGGAGCATGAGGTGGATAAGCAATAGATGATAGGACTGCATGTGTAACTAACATACTGTGAGGGTAGGAATCATGGGTCGTTGGGTGGGGGGACTCAAACTTCCTTTGTTCAAAGTATGATGGCGGGGATGATCGGACAGCATATGAAACTGACTTGGGGGAAGGGGATCATAGCTTAAGGGACTAGGGATTGTCACTGTAATTAGGGATACGCAAATTGGTGTAGGATGGCTGGAGACTTTGAGGGTGGTATATCGCAGAATACTCTGAAAAAAGGAGACCTTATTGAGGGTGCTGCTGAGAGGATTGATCATAGCATCGAGAGACACCGGTGGGGACTTCTTCATGGTTTAAGGAGCTGGAAGAAGGGATAGAATTGTGCTAAAAAATGGTACTACCGTGTGGATTTATACGAGCCCAGGACAATTCATGCTCATGATTGCTTTCAATTTTAAGGAGTCTGAAAGCGATGAGAAGACTCTGAAATAATGGAATGGTACCGTCGTGTGGATTTGTACGAGCCCAGAACGATGCATCCTCGTGGTTGCTTTCAATTTTAGAGAGTCTGAAAGCAATAAGAAGACTCCAGGGGGGGTTCTTTTTCGTGTGTTAGTCTCCAAGGCCCAAAAAAGCATAAAAGGATGCAATGAAGAACTCTTCTAGCCAGTGTGATTAGAACATTCTTTTTTCGTAATTAGTCTACCAAGTCTGGAAAAGGGTTAAACTTATACTAGATAGATGCCCTTTTAGGTACTTTAATGAGCATGAAAGGAAGCAAGATTGCTCAGCGATCTTTTCATTGTTTTAGGATTCAGAAAAGAGCTTAACAGAAACTACCTAAGTGCCTTTTTCGTAAAGGACTTGTCCAGCCCGAAATAAGGATAAAATTATACCGAACAAAAGGAATGCCCAAGCAAGGAGGGAGTTTTCAGTCAAAGGACATCGATGAGAACCAAGAATGAGGGTTGGTGGGGAACACTGGTGGTTCCTACTTGCAGGATGATGAATGGTGGAAAAATAATGAAATAATTGCAGTATGAATGGAGAGGAGGGCTCATGGATATGCTTGTAGTGCGAAAACAAATGTAAAGTGATGGTGGTCGATGTGGCACGCAGATCACAGTGGCAGGGTGGACAAACAACATGTCAAAAAGAGTTGGTGGTGAGAGCAAGAAATGGTCTCAAGCATCATCACAAGGTCGGAAAAAATGAATCCGTGGGTATAAAGTTTCTACAAAACTGTTAACGGCCAATGTGATGCGTAAATCGAGGCATCGAAGGGAGCAAATAAAAAGGACTAAAAATGACAGAGGTGAGAGTGAGAAATGATCTCAAGCATCATCACAAGCGTGGAAAATTGAATCCAGTGATATAAAGAATGTCAAAAAAGGATAACGACCGATGTGGCACGTAAATTGAGGCGACGAGAGGTGCCTAAATACTACTCCTAAAAAATGGTGCACGAAAACTGAGAAACTGATTCGATCACAATGAGGGTCTCGTCATCCTGATTCCAATGGTAGAAATGGTTTGGAAAATGGATTCCGTATGGATACGAAATGGCTGAATCAAGAAATGGTCAACTGTCTATAAATAGTAAGTGGACCCATAGTGCCATGTGTCATTTGTATGGTTGACTTTGACAGGAGAGTGTAGTGAGCTAGAGCTGATTTGGCATTTGCGGGCGATCTAACCGATCGATTTCATTTCCATGAGTTGTAGGTATTTCACTGAGCTTGTACCTTTAATTTTATCTCGATTCGGGCGGGTAGTGGGTCCTCAAGGGGATGGTATTGGTCATGAGGGGTGTGGAACGTGGGTTCCTAGGTGACGACTACGATTACAGGTCACGGTTGTGGCCCCCACAGCCGTGGTATGAGATCACGACTGTGGCCTCAATAGCCGCGATCTATGATCACAATTGTGGCCCCCACAACCACAATCTCAGATCGCGGCTATAGCCCTGACAACCACGATTTGGGATTGTGATTGTGGCCCCCACAACCGCGATCCTGGATCGTGACTGTGGACCCCACAGCCACAATCTGGAGCGTGATTGTGGAGTTTATTAGGACATCATTCTAGGGAGAATGATAGGTCATTTGAGGAGGTTCCAATCAATTTTCATTATGTGATTAACAGGATGCCAAGAGTACGATGGCGAGAGCACGAGATACCCAACGATCTCATGGAGTACATACATCGTGATTGACATGTTCCGGGGACTTTGGGGCTATGCGGGCTATTGAAGTTCGTGCAAGTGTCGATGATGCATTCAATTGTATTGTTGTTGAACAGGTTGGTGGGATTCTCAGAGCCTAGTATGGAGGCTTTCATGGTGTAGGGGGAGAGACTGGATCTTACCCTGGCGGATGTTTACTTTCTGACGGGACTACCTTGTTTGGGTAGGGTGGCAGATACCCAGCCACAAAGGTCCACGGATGTGGATATGGAGGAGATGTTGAACTGATACTGCTTCCCCATGACAGAAGTGCATAAGGATGCACTTCTGGTCTGTGACTTATAGGACCCATCGATCCGGGCGATCGCGGCATGTGTGGTTCGAGTACTAGGGTCACAGGCGTTCCATCGAGTGTCGGGGGGACAGATGCAGCTGGTGGAGCGGGTAATACAGGGTACCTTCTTTGCTTGGGGCCAGATGTTCCTTACCTGTGTTCAACGAGAGTTGAGCAAGGTGAAGGTATCGAGAGGGGATTTCTGTTATGGTTCATTCTTGTGTGCTTTCTTCATGGAGCGGGTTCCAACGTTTCGACCACATGTGCTGATCCGGGATGGAGGCCTGAGGGAGGCGCAGATGGTGTGGTGGGGTCAGATGATGTGCCGGTGGGGTGGTGGGGAGGTAGGGCGGTACTTTACGGGGGAGCTCTATATGCAGTGGCTGTAGATGCCAATGGATTTTAACGACTACCCGTATCGTGAGATGGACTACCATGGAGATCCAAATGCACCATGACCTCCTGGGCAGCTTTGGGGTCCAGATGGTATGTATCCAGCTTGTTGATTGTTGGTTTTATGTTAGATCGGTAGATAGAGATATATGATGATTCTGGCTATTTGTGATTTGGTTTGATGTAGATGTGGGACCGAGGCCACTGTAGAGGCATAGGGCCTGTAGGGGTCACATAGCAGTGCCAACCCTGTCGGACTAGGGGGAGGTGCGATGAAGAGATGCTGATGAGACTTTGGAGTCCCTGCGGGTTACCCTAGATCCGCTACTAGTGGGGATTGTCGACGAGGGGTGGTGGGATCTTGATCGGAGGGTGATCGAGGCCTGCTATGAGGCTCCACAGGAATGGCGAGCGATTCTGATGTGGGTGGCGGTGCTGGTTGAGGAGAGGAGGGCTCGGGACCGACACGGGATGAGGAGGATCTAGAGGAGGAGCTAGGAGAGGATGATTTTGCAGCAGAGGCAGCTGCGGCGAGGAGTAATGAGGATTTAGACAGGGGATATGACTCTCATTAGGTCTAGGGACTGTCCCCAATGCATATGGGCATTCAGGATTTTTTATATATATGGCATATATTGTTATGACGAGGATGTTGTTGGGGCTCCTTGATGTATATTTTTTGTATAGCTGAGTGCTGGGGCACTTATGACATTTGTATGACGATGATAGATATATATGCACATGGATGCATTTTGTGGTGATTATTTTTTGTACGCACATGGATGCATGTTTATTGTTTTACGTTGGTTATTGCACATGGATGCAAATGATGTGTGGTAGTAGGCACGTGGATGCCCTATTGTAGATGCAGTCTTTTTGGGATTTTTATGTTTTCTTATATATCTACATGTTCTGATGATGATGCATGGTGGATGGTTTACATGGTGTGATTGATATGCCAGTCTAGGATGTTGTTAGCCATTTGATCTGCAACACTGTTTTGATCTCTTGGGACATGAGTGAATGTGATGGATTCAAACTGTAGGCTTAGTTGTTTTGTGCACAGGAACTTTCTAAAGAGGCAAGGATCACGTACCTAGTAGCAATTATTGAGCTGGGAGACAAGAAGCTGGGAGTCAAGGAACACACGAAGGTGACGTATACCCATTTGAAGGGCAGCAGACAGGAGACCGGTCACGGCATTGTATTCATCCTGGTTATTGGTAGCAGCACCTATTCACATTCCGTCAAGGTGAATCAACTTGTGTGAAGGGGAATATAAGACGCAAGATGCGAAGGCGAGGTTTGGAGACCAGCGACTTGATCCATTGGAGAATCCAATGTAATAAGGTGGGAGATGGTCCATTTGTGATCATGCAGGAAAATGATGAATGTAAGGTTGCAGAAAAAAGTGGAAAACAACAAAAGAAATCAAACTATACAACACAGACTAGCGGGTCCGAAGGAATGTTAAGGGTAAAAATGTTAAAGGTACAACCCATTACAAGTGTTGCGCAAGGAGTGGCCTTCTGAATCGGTTAGGATATATGCCCCATGTCCAAGGCAAGTATGTACTATGTATGGGCCTTGCCACATGGACTCAAACTTCCCTTTACTTTTCTTGTCGTGATCTTGGTCATAAACGAGTACTAGATCTCCTTCACGGAAGGCTCGTGGGTGGACGTGTTTGTCATAACCAGCTTTGGAGCGGCTCTTGGTGGCCTCAATGGTTTGGAGGGTTGCGCGATGGTCCTCATCGGCTTGTTCTAATAAAAGAAAACATTGTTCAAGTGGTGAGGTGTCTAGGAGAAGTTCAATGGCCATGTGTAGGGAGGGGATCTGACATTCGATGGGGAGGATAGATTCGACACCGTGAACTAAGTGAAAAGGGGTAAAACCGGTGGCGGTCTTCATTGATGTACGGTAATCCCATAACGATGTTGATATATTGTAACTTCAAAGAATATTATATTTGTACTTTATTATTCCGGAGATGTTTCATTCCTCCGTGAAGATCTTATTGTATATCCGGAGATGTTTATTCCTCCGTCAGATTGTGGTAACTTGGGTTATTAGACTTCCCTAGTGGGGGTCGGCCCTGTATGTGTTATGTGGGTCAAACAGTTATTAGATCACCCTAGAGGGGTCGGACCAGTCAGTTGTAGTGGGGTATTTAACCCATTTGTTAAATACGAGCCTACATGATTTGTGTAAAAGACAAGTCGGAGTAGTGTATAAATAGAGGAGGTGTATTCCTCATTTTACACACACTCACTCACTTGAGAGTGGCACACTTGTGGAGGAGAGGTCTGCTATGGAGAAGAAGAAGCTTATGCTCAGGGTTACATCTTTGTATATTGCTGGTCATCTATATTGAGGAAGCTTTACTGGGTTTTCTACCCCATGAGGGTTTCCCAGGATAAATTTGTCTCTTGTGTTTATGTTGTGCTTGTTGTTTCTTCAGTGATCCTGTATATGCTATTATTGTGAAATGGAACGCAATGCTGCTATTTTCTATCTTAGCATATTAAATCTTAACATGGTATCGGAGCTAACCTGAAGGAAGGAAATGTATGGCACTTACAACACTTGCTTTACTTACGACAATTTGAAGGTTAGGGTTTTATATAGAAAAAACCAGTCATCGTGGAACTTTCACCATAAATCCATTTTGGAGAAGTTTCAGGATCTGAAACCTTTACAGGTCGTAGATAACATCTCTAGGTATCTTTTATCCAAAGGGTACCCTCAGATTCGTTGTACTTTGTAAGTTATGATCAGTACACGTTAGGGTTTCGGCCTCTTCCATATCTCAGTCAAAATCAGGTGACCTAGGAGAAAAGGTCATACCTTGGGCTAGGAAGATCCAAATGAAATTTCGTAAAAAGTGACATGTAGTGCACAGACTGTACTATCTCAGGAAATGTTTTCAGAGGCCGAAGTTGAACCAGTGACACATGGCACGCCGTACAAGTTCGCTCTCCTGTTTTATCCCATAAACAGGTCATGTTGCGACACTTGGCTAACTTGGGCTAGGAAGCTCCAAATGAAATTGCGTAAAAAGTGACAGATAGTACACGGACTGTACTATCTCAGGAAACCTATTAAGAGGCCGAAGTTCAACCAGTGACACGTGGCATGCCGTACAAGTTCACTCTATTGTTTTATCCCATAAACGGGTCACGTTGCGACACTTGGCATAACTCTCTCTCTCAGAAAATTCAATTGAGGTCAGACCTGTCAGGATGGAAATATGACAGGTTAGGCTACCATAGAAAAAAATTTCAGACCCTGTGGAGCGAAAAGTTTAGAGTTACAGCAGAAACAATCAGGTACATATTTCTGTCAAAACAGAATTATTTTTGGAGCACCTTCATTCATGGCTTCCAGAATTTAGGGTTTCGGAGAAAGTTAGAATTTTTGGAATCGGAATCCACGGCTGAATGCTACTCAGGAAAATAGAAATTTAGAGACCAAGATCGAATTTTTTGGTTGGGTAGAAGACCGGGCTTGATCAAACCCCAGTTCGGGATTTTGATCGGAAAGATGGAAAATTAGGGCTTCAACAAAAGTTGGAATTTTTGAAGTCTGTAACCACGGCTGGAAGCTCCTCAGAAAAATAGAGTTTAGAGCCTTGGATCGAACCTTTTCATTGGACAGAAGGGTGGGCTTCATCAAACCCTAGTTCGGGTTCCTATCTAGAAGATCCAGAAGTTTCGAAGGCAATTTTGAGGGGTCAAATTTTGGAGATTTCAAAATTGAAGTATGCTAGAAAGACACATCCTTCCATCCATTCAGAAGTGTGAAAGTCAAAGATTGAATTTTCAGGGTTTCTCTAGCAAACCCTAATCAAGCTCTAGATCAAGTTTCAGGGGGAGTTGAGGCTAAGGCCTTACATAAGAAGACTACAAGAAGTCTTGACAGGTATGACTTAAGGAGGTTCAGGTGTGTCTTGAAATCTGATTCTTGATTAAGTTCATGATGTGTTTGTCTTCATATTATTTATTAGTACAATCTTGATTAATGCTAGAATTGTCTTATCACCCTAGTAATAGTATGAATGCATGTGAATGATCGAAGACATTCATTGATTAGGGCTATATTATTGTACTAATGCATTATGGTGTTGTGTGAGGTTGATGTTGTCTGCTAACAAGATGCAGGTACATCACAAAAGACAAATCAAGTTCCATGACCATGACAACATGAAGACAAAGACTCATCCATAATCTTTGTTCTACTTACGAGGTATGTATGACTTTGTTATATTATGCTTAACCTATGAGACATGCAGGTTCTAGCTCAGGATCTCTAAATCATTGAAGAGATTGTTTAGGTATGTTGTACATAACTAAGCAGGTATACTAATCTAGGTATGTTTTCTTATGTCAAGTTAGAATCTTACCTTGTGTTAGGATCCCTTATATAAGTATACTTGGTATGATTGGTTATGCTTATTCATAAAGTTAGTAATCAAGGGTTTATGCATATTATGTCTCTTTTCTTGATGATTTAATTAACTAGAAGAGTACTATGATCAAACAAGAATATGCATGAGTAAAAGAAGACTTCCTTGAAACCCTGAATACTAATGATCATAACTATACATATTCAAGATTATTTAGAATTAGAATGTTTTGAGAATATACTAATGAATGTATGTTTGTGTATGAGATCATAAGGATGACACTAGTGCACACTTGAGCATGCACAGTGGTACAGAATGAATAGAAGTTCAAAAGACATATAGAAGATCAAGCGGGAGGCAACCACACAAACATAAAAGATAAGTATTTGAGTTGTTATTTGAAATAGTAAATGATATTGCTTGTATGCATATTTGTATTCCTAGAATATATCATGCTGAGTGTAACATTCATAGAGCATTGAACAATATACTACTAATATGCATATGATTGGTAAGTTGGACAAACATTCCATTGTTGCTTGTCTAGAATGAAACCTCTTTTCTCACATGCTGAGAGCTGTGCACACTCTCGATAGTATGTTCTGGTAGAGATGGAAGGCATCTAGATAGCCACTGTATGCATACAGGATATGGGAAAGTGTTGTGCCAAAGTATTGGTCAAAATAGTTGCATAACTATGTAAATGATATATGTATGCATAATAGGTTATCATGTCATTATGATTTGATGATTATGAAGTATTACTAATCATGTACTTAATTTTGAATTGTAGGAAAGATCATGATGAATGATGAACACTGAACAAGCGATGGATGTTCAACAAAAGATTTACAAATCAAACACACTATAGAAGGATTGTGGCTAGAAGATTCTCTTAGAAAGAGGAAGAGAATCATGATGAGATGTTTGCTCCAAGTGGCTAGATAAGACCATTCTCTTAATGGTGTAATTAAAGAAGAAGTGTGAATCAGGTTCTGTATGGGTTCCCAGGATCGATAATCAATTGATGAGCTTAATGATCACCATGGGTGATGTGGATCTCAACCTTTGCTACAAGGTTGAATATGGTTTCTCTACACAGATGTTGATTGGGCAGAAATTGTACCAGACAGGAAGAGCACATCGAGAGGATGTTACTATCTGGGATCAGCCATGATCTCATGGTTTAGAAGGAAGCAATCTAGTGTGGCTCTCAGCACAAGTGGAATATATGACTTCTTGCTCTGCTAGTTGTGAAGAGGCATGGCTTTAGAATGGACCCAACTGTGATCCTATGTGACAAACAGAGTTGTACCAAAATGGCAGAGAATCCAGTATTCCATGATAAGTCAAAGCAAATAGAGATCTGACATTTCTATATACAAGATATGGTACAGAAAAGAATTAAAGTTCGAATTTGTAACAAGTTACCAATGTACTAACCAAACCCCTACCTCAAGTAAAGTTTTCCGAGACAAACTTAAAATAGTTCAGAAGGACCCTCCTTAAAAGGGGGAGCGATGTGATCACTTATGATGAGATTGCCCGCATCGACAGTGAGGTCGATGATGTGGATACCTATATTGGTGATGCCGACAGAGAGGTTGGTGGATGGTCCTTAGACAGGGTCTAAGGTGACAAGGGGATTGCATCATCCTTGAACACATGTTCTAAAAGAGAGCCGTAGATGTATGTCTTCGAGAATGAAGTCCTTGGTGGACATGAGGGGATTGGATCATGTCTGGACTTCAATCCTAAAGAGATCCATAGATGTATGTCTTCGAGAATAAAGTCCTTGGTGGACATGAGGGGATTGGATCACCCCTGGACTTCAATCCTAAAGAGAGCCGTAGACGTATGTCTTCGAAAATGAAGTCCTTGGTGGACATGAGGGGATTGGATCATCCCTAGACTTCAGTACTAAAGAGAGTCGTAGACGTATGTCTTCGAGAATGAAGTCCTTGGTGGACATGAGGGGATTGGATCATCCCTGGACTTCAGTCCTAAAGAGAGTCGTAGACGTATGTCTTTGAGAATGAAGTCCTTGTTGGACATGTGAGAATTGAATCATCCTTGGATTTCAGTCCTAAAGTGAGTGTAGACCGGGTCTTCGAGAATGTAGTCCTGAATGAATAGGTAGGGGATTGTATCTTCCCCGGACTTTGGTCCCAAAATTGATCCGTAGACTGATGTCTCCGGAAATTGAAGATAGGACTGCATCGTCCCTGGACCTCGGTTCAAAATGTACATGACGGGATCGCATCATCCCTAGACATGAGACTTGTCTTAAAGTGATAAGGACTGATCATCCTGGAACTTGATCGGGATTGCATCGTCCCTAGACATGAGACTTGTCTTAAAGTGATAAGGACTGATCATCCTGGAACTTGATCAGGATTTCATCGTCCCTAGACATGAGACTTGTCTTAAAAGTGATAAGGACTGATCATCCTGGAACTTGATCGGGATTGCATCATCCCTAGACATGAGACTTGTCTTAAAGGTACGTGTGAGGACTGCATCATCCATGAACTGGGTTCAAAATGTACGTGATGGGATTGCATCGTCCCTAGACATGAGACTTGTCTTAAAGTGATAAGGACTAATCATCCTGTAAGTAGATTGGGATTGCATCATCCCTAGACATGGTGAGGTGTCTTAAAGTGATAAGGACTAATCATCCTGTAAGTAGATTGGGATTGCATCGTCCCTAGACATGGTGAGGTGTCATAAAGTGATAAGGACTAATCATCCTGTAAGTAGATTGGGATTGCATCGTCCCTAGACATGGTGAGGCGTCTTAAAGTGATAAGGACTAATCATCCTGTAAGTAGATTGGGATTGCATCGTCCCTAGACATGGTGAGGTGTCTTAAAGTGATAAGGACTAATCATCCTGTAAGTAGATTGGGATTGCATCGTCCCTAGACATGGTGAGGTGTCTTAAAGTGATAAGGACTAATCATCCTATAAGTAGATTGGGATTGCATCGTCCCTAGACATGGTGAGGTGTCTTAAAGTGATAAGGACTAATCATCCTGTAAGTAGATTGGGATTGCATCATCCCTAGACATGGTGAGGTGTCTTAAAGTGATAAGGACTAATCATCCTATAAGTAGATTGGGATTGCATCGTCCCTAGACATGGTGAGGTGTCTTAAAGTGATAAGGACTAATAATCATGTAAGTTGATTCGGGATTGCATCATCCCTATACATGGTGAGGTGTCTTAAAAGGATAAGGATTGATCATCTTGTAAGTTGCTCTGGATTGCATCATCCATAGACATGAGAGATGTCTTAAAATGAGAGGGACTGATCATCCCGTAAGCGGATCAGGATTGTATCATCCTTGGACCTATGTCCTAAAGTGAGAGGGATTGATCATCTCGTAATAGGATCTTGTGTGTTGCAGAGTATGTTGCTATGTTTTGATGATAGATGTATTAGTGAGAATACATGCTTTTGACGATAGATGTATTAGTGAGAATACATGATTTTGATGATAGATGTATTAGTGAGAATACATGCTTTTGATGATAGATGTATTAGTGAGAATACATGTTTTTTTGATGATATATGTATTAGTAAGAATACATGTTTTGATGATAGATGTATTGGTGTGGATACTAATACAGATGATCCAGATGTTGTAGATCGAGATGATCCAAATGCTGTAGATCGAGATGATCCAGATGTTGTATATCGTGATGATCCAGATGTTGTAGATCGAGATGATCCAGATGTTGTAGATCGAGATGATCCAGATGCTGAAGATCGAGTTGATCCAGATGCTGTAGATCGAGATGATCTAGATGCTGTAGATCAAGATGATCCAGCTGTAGATCGAGATGATCCAGATGCTGTAGATCGAGATGATCCATATGCTGTAGATCGTGATGATCCAAATGCTATAGATCGAGATGATACAGATGTTGTAGATCGAGATGATCCAGATGTTGTAGATCGAGATGATCCCGATGCTGATGATCGTATGATGACGATGCTGATGATCATGAGGATCTAGATGGTGATGTTGTTGTAGCTGTTTGAGTGCTGCAGAAGATAAAGACTCAGTACTGAAGATGTTGATGTTCCAGTATTGAAGATGTTCCAGTAACTGCTTGAGTTATTGATGATGTTGAGAAAGCTTCTAATGATTTATAGATGTATCATGTATCATGTTGATGGCTCCTTGCTCCTGCAGATGTTGTTATAATATCCTTCTCGTTAAGGGGGAGTGTTGAGATATTGTAACTTCAAAGAATATTATATTTGTACTTTATTATTCCGGAGATGTTTCATTCCTCCGTGAAGATCTTATTGTATATCCGGAGATGTTTATTCCTCCATCAGATTGTGGTAACTTGGGTTATTAGACTTCCCTAGTGGGGGTCGGCCCTGTATGTGTTATGTGGGTCAAAGGGTTATTAGATCACCCTAGAGGGGTCGTCCCAGTCAGTTGTAGTGGGGTATTTAACCCATTGGTTAAATACGAGCCTACATGATTTGTGTAAAAGACAAGTCGGAGTAGTGTATAAATAGAGGAGGTGTATTCCTCATTTTACACACACTCACTCACTTGAGAGTGGCGGACTTGTGGAGGATAGGTCTGCTATGGAGAAGGAGAAGCTTATGCTCAGGGTTACATCTTTGTATATTGATGGTCATCTATATTGAGGAAGCTTTACTAGGTTTTCTACCCCATGAGGGTTTCCCAAGATAAATTTGTGTCTCTTGTGTTTATGCTGTGCTTGTTGTTTCTTCAGTGATCCTGTATATGCTATTTTTGTGAAATGGAATGCAATGCTGCTATTTTCTGTCTTAGCATATTAAATCTTAACAAATGAGGGGAACAACATGTGATGCCAATTGGACTTATGTCGGTCTATAGTTCGTTGGAGGATTGTTTTCAAAATTTTGTTAATGGCCTCAACCTGGCCGTTCCCTTCGGGGTAATAAGCAGAGGCATACTGATGTTTGAATTTAAGGAGAGTTGACCACTTGCGCCAAATGGCATCTTCAAAATGTGAGCCATGATCCGAGACAAGTTGTTTAGGGACCCCGAATCGTGTAATGACATGGTTAAAAAAGAAACAAGACGCAGTGTCGGCTTTACAGTTGAAGGTAGGCATGGCTTCAGCCCATTTGGTGAAGTAGTCAACGATGACAATGATATACTTATGATCGTTTCTATATGAGGGATTACACTCCATGAAGTCGATGGAAAATTTGCAAAAAGGGCCAATGTTGATGACCGGGTGGAGTGGGTCGGGTGGTGTCCAAGCCTTAGGGGCAAAGAGCTGGCAATTACGACAATGCTTGACTGCTATGATGCAGTCGGTGAACAGTGTGGGACAGAATTATTCGGTGTGGATTACCTTTTGGGTTGTGGCCATGCCAGAAAAATGTCCACCGCAGGCGCCACTATGACAGTCATTGAGAACTTGCTCGGCTTCCTCTCGTGTGAGACAATGATGGAGGATGGTGTCGACACCGCGCTTGTAGAGGACATCACCCAAGAGGATATACCGAGAGGCATGGTGACGGATATGGCGACGTCCATCATGATCGATGTTGGGTCGAAAATTCTGCGTGTGAAGGTATATCAGAATGTCATCGTACCACGGGTCATCTGACGAGATGATAAACAAATCGTCATCAGGTAACTCAATGGTGATTGGCGGTGACGGCAAAAGGGATGGTAGGTCAGTCATGAGCTAGGCAAGTGCAAGGGATTTAGTACTCTTAGGGTTTGTGAAAGTCAGGTTATACTCTTGTAGGATAATTAACCATTTAGCAACACAGCCTTACAGAAGGCGATGGTTCAAGAGGTAGACCATGGGGTTGGAGTTGGCGGCAACTGTAGTATGACTTAGGAGAATGTAATGTCACAATTTCTGTATGGAAAAGACGATGGCAAGGGCCAACCCTTCCTCATACGGGTAACGTAGTGGTGGTCAAGACAGGGTTTGTCTTACATAATAAATGACATGCTCCTGGCGAGCAGAGTCTTCTTGAACAAGGACCCCTGACACGGCACAATCGGATGCCGAAACATAAAGGATGAAGTCTTTAGAGAAATCCAGAGGGGATATCAATGGGGCCTGTGTGAGAGCATTTTTAAGGGCTTCGAAAGCAGCCTAAACCTCGTCATCCCAAACAAAGGGTATGTGGGTACGAAGCAATCGTAAGAAACCATGAACGGTGGTGGCATGATCAAGAACGAAGCAGCAAAGGAAATTAGATTTCCCCTATAAGCTCTGTAGCTACTGGAGCGTACGTGGTGATGGAAGGTCTAACATGGCTTGAACTTTTAGGGGGTCGACAACAATTCCTTTGTGGGAAACAATGAAACCTAACAACCGGCTTGTCGGAATGCAGAAGACACACTTGAGTGGGTTCAAGCGGATCTGATACTTGCGACAACGCAGAAAAACTTTCCAGAGGTCATTAAGGTGGTCGGATTGTTTCTTGGAGTGTGCTGTGAGATCGTCAAGATAGACTAATAGGATATGAACCAAGTGATGAAAACAATAGGTCATGGCCCACTCGAAGGTGGCACTAGCATTTTTAAGGCCGAAAGGCATGACACGATAGGAAAAGGTGCCCCATGGGGTGGTGAAGGCATTCTTGTATTGATCTTCCTTGCGGATCTGAATCTGGTTATACCCAAAGAACCCGTCCATGAAGGATACGACTTCATGCCCCGCACACTCATTGATGAGTTGGTCAGTAAATGGCATGGGGAAGTTATCTTTGGGACATGCTTGGCTTAAATTGTGGAATTCAGTACATACCCAGATGGTGCCTTGTTTTTTGTTAATGGGGAAGGGGTTAGAAACTCAAGTGGTGTATGAGATGGGATAAATGAAACTCGCTGCACGAAGCTTCTCAATTTCTGCTTTGACGGCAAGGATCTTTGATGGGTGAATGGGGCGTTGTTTTTGGTGAATGCAGGGCACATCCGGCCAAGTGTCAATGTGCTGCTCTATGATAGCGGGTTCAAGACCAGGAATTTTGGTGTAGGACTAGGCAAAGACATAGCGAAACTCCTATAAACATTTGTTGTACTCTCTAATCTCGTACTCGGAGTAGGAGTCTCCCAAGGTAATGAGTTCGGGGGAAACGACTAGGGCAGAGATATCGATGTGGATCGTGGGTGAGATGTTGGCCATGTTACCTTCCTTGAAGGCATCAGGAGCGAGAATGGGTTCTTTAAACTAGTCGACCTTGGTTAGGAGGAAATCTTTGGACTCAACAGAGAATTGGGTAGCTGTGGTGGGGTAGGACTCCTCCAGGAGGAAATAGGAGCGATGGTGCATATCATCCCATGGGTAATCAGGTGCAGTAAGAGCCTCGAGAATTTCCTCATCATTGGTAAACTTTTTGTCGTCAAATCGATTGACGAGGGAACACTAGTAGTAGAGATCATATAAATAGTATTGATTTATCCTGTTGGTGGAGATTCTGGGGGGTGGATCTCCTCAATGGTGGGATGAGATGTCTCAAGGTCTATGTTATTAATTTCCTAGAGGGCGGCTCTATAATATGGGAGATCATGGTAGTGATGTGAGTAATGGCCGTAAATACCGCATATTGCACAAGGGTGATTGGTATGCAGTGATTTATCGCGAGGATAGGGGTAAGGTCAAGTTGGACAACCAGGATGTTGGGGTCATCGTCAAGCATTTGCATGTGCTCCTGTAGTGCAAGTAATTTTGGACATTGATGGGTAACATGGCCTAACTCATCATGCAAAGAGCATTTGGGAGGAGCTCGAAATGGTGAAGGATTCTTAACAGTTTTGGGCGCGGGAAGAGCAGTGTAAGGTTGTGGGCCTCTGCCCCCAGTGTGTTTGGTAAGAGGGGGTGGATTGGTGGATGAGGAAGGAGTGGTGACACCAGGAGGTGGTCGACTAGTAGTGGTAATTGGTTGTATTGGTTGTAAGAAGACATTTGGTGTTGGAGGGGAAGCAGGAGGTGTGAGATGCCACATAGGTAGTCCTAAATTTAACCCCGGGAGGTTGAGTGTGGCCATAACCGGGGTGGTTACTACTCCTAAAGGAGGGAATAGGAAGGGGATTGTATGTATGGGTGTAGCACCAACATGACTAGGTACCGACGGTGGTTGGGGTAGCAAGGGCAGTTGATAGCTGGGTGTTTGTGTATTGTTGGATAGGGTACATAAGTCATATATTTCTGTCGCCTGTGACGGGGGTGGAATGGATTGGAATGTGGAAGTCATTGGTGTATCTAAGGAGATTCTAGGTCCAATTGAGGAAATCAATGAGGTAGATGCATCGTGAACTGGTTGTTCAACCATGGGGAGAACATGTTTGGGTGCATTTGGGGCATTGGGATTGTAATAGGTGAGTTGATCAATCTTGACCACTCATCCTTCATAGGGGAACATCATGATACAGAAAACGGATGAAGCGACCGCCCGCATGGCATACATGTAACTGCGGCCAAGTAAGAGTTTATAATCAAGTTGGGTGTTGATGAACTCTATGTCAATAAGCACTATTTTACCAGCCAACTGGATGGGGACATTAGCTAAGAGACCTTGGGGTTGATACGAACGGTTGTCGTAGACTCACAATGTAGTGGTGGATGGCTGGAGAGTAGGGGATCCTAATTTCTGCCAAATGAATGTGGACATAACACATGTGGAGGCAACCTCATCGATGATGCACTGATGGATTACAAGATTCCAAATGGATACATAAACTTGGAATGCTAATGTGGAAGGCAGACGTGGTTCAGATTGGTCCAAATCAAAGGCCATCATTCGTGAGTCAATCGAATCGATATCACCAATGGCATATAACAGGGTCTTGCACTGTGTAGGACAATGTTTTAAGAACCCTAATGCAAACATGGTCGTGGGGGACTGGGCTAAGTTGTCCACAATGTTGTAATTAGATGCAACGCGAGCATTGGGGTTATTGTTGATGCAATGAAGTGGGAAACAAGGGGCTTTTGAGGCTCCATCTAATGGGGCAGGAGGTATGCATAATGGCTGATCAGTGCGAAGGGTGTTGGTGGTTTTGTCAGGGGGAGGGATTCAGGGGTGGAGCCATATATTAATTCCGACGGGTTTGAAGGTTGACATCAGCGGATGACATCATTAACAAGTGATGGGTACCCGATTCTAAAGTGGTGTGGCCAAGCGCAAAATAAGTGACTTGCTATTGTGGTGTCGCGGTTCCTTGAGGGGGAGCCAACGGTTGATTGTTCACCATTCCTTGGGTTGGTAAAGGATTCTATAGTACTAAGGGTTCAGTTTGAGGTGGTGGGGGGTTAGGTGGCACCGTTGGGGCCGCGTTCCCTTAGCAGTGGGCATCATCGGTCAAAAGTTGTCATGCCCGCTCCAAATGTGGGCAAGTGTGTGTGTAATGGCCGTAGACCCCACAGATGGAACAAGGATGGTTTGTTCATAAGTTGGGGTTTTTAGCTTGCTTTGGCGGCCTGTCAAGGTTTTGGTTGTCGGGTGCAGTGTTATTATTGTTTGGGGGTGGTCTGGAGGAGGGTTGTTTCTGCGGTTATATCCTTTTCTGTGGTTTTGCTAGCCTTGTTAGTTACGTTGCGTATTTTGGTTCTACTGCGGATTTTGCTGTGTGTACACTTTCCCTTGGGCGACAGGTGGGTTTTGGGGTTGTGCAGGTGCGGGGGTAGGCTGTGGGGAATAATAAGTGGGTGGGGCTAGAGGTGGTGCAGTTCCAGGACCTTGTGGGGGTTGTTGATACGTCTGTGTGACCGGTGGTTGAGTTGCCGTAGGTGCTGCCTGCGGTGGATAATAAGCAGGTGGGGATTGGGAAGCTACAGGAGCGTGCACAACCTACTGGTAGTAATATGTGTGAGGTGTAACCGGGGGAATGTAAGCGGGGGGTGGGTGGATGAATCACTAAGGTGGACATGAGGGTCAATGGGAGTGGTCGTTATGTGCCATGGGAGCATATGAATTGGTTGCTCTAGAGTGGGATGTAGCCCGCGAAAGGTTGGGGCTAGTATTAGTACGTGCAATGGAAAAGGGTTGGTTATGCGATGCAACATGGCCAATGATGCCATCGACGGCATGGGATTACCTCAGCTCATTGTTTTGAGAGGAATCGTCGTGAGGAGAGTCGGTTATAAGGGTATATAGGTAACCAGACTAAGCGTAGATGATGTCAAACTGCTGGGCTTTTAAGATGGCTTCTTCTTTGGACTGGGGTCATTCAGATGCCACATCCTTAGCAATGACGGGAAGGAGAGATTTGAGAAACCAATATAGGAAGATACGATCATCTAACTTGATCTTGCATAGGCTTCAGCGTCGACGCCACTCATTAATGTGATCAATGATGTGGGTGGCCGCAGTTTGTCTGCAAGACAGTAGGATCTCAACTCCTGCATCATTGCAGACATGTAACTGAAAGAACTGCAGGAAGGTTGAGGCAAGGGAAGTAAAGGTGGAGTGTGTCCCATGAGGCTTCTCTATGTACCACTTGGTTACAGAGCCAATGAGAGTCTGTTGTAACAAATGAAGTCGGACAGAGTCGTCCATTATGGAGTTAGAGGAACACGATAGCTGGAAGGAAATAATGTGATTTTGGGGGTATTCACTTTCCTTACCCTCAAACTTAGGGATGTCTGATGGGAGCTTGGTGGGCATGTGAGTCCATGTGGGATCATGTTTGATGGGATCATTGGTCCATCTAGATAGGTCAAGAAGGTTGAGACTAGCCATGAATGGAAAACTAGTAGAAGGGTGTGACATGCTAGTGGTAGCATTCATGGTGGGGGCGATTCCCCCAAGTGTAGGAGTTGGATTTGTGATAGGGATGTTACCCCCAAATGGGGGAGTGGATGTGGTATGGGAGGGTCCTGTTCCACTAAGCGTAAAGTGAGTCGTCGATGGGGTTGGCTTGGGTATGCTAGCCACTGGAATTGGCACAGTGACAGGAATAGTGGGTGTGGACCCCATCGAGGGCATACCCAAAGTATGTGTGGTTGTGGCTAGTGTGGTAGTTGGGGTTGTTGTGGACGTTCCCCCGATAGTCCCTACAAAAAAGGGGTTGGAGGTCATGCCAGCCATGGGGCTGGTCGGTGCTGTGTAGGTGGGGTTTTCCAACTCTGCCTCAAAATCAAATGTGAAATAAGGGGCGTCAAAGTCAAGGGACGGAGCTCTATGTCGTTGACGAGTGGAGTCAAGTGACGAAGATCTAGGTCTATGATGAGTGGTGTCAAGTGATGAAGCTCTTTGTCTATGACGAGTGATGTCAAGTGAACCGTGTTGCAGGGGCTCACCCCGGAGGCACTGAGAGTGTCTTGGGGGCTCTATGGTGACAGATGGTGTCAAGTATCTAGGGTTTTTGTCGAGTGAAACACAACTCAAAAACCCTAATGTATCCGATTGTGCAGAAGGAGAGCGCAAAAAAAATACAGCACTCAGGCCAACAACCGGCTCAAAATGCTCACTATAATAGCTCTTCTACAATAAGCGGTGTGTTAGAAAAAATGGTCAGAATACCAACAAGCAGGAGGTTTCCTAAAAAATAAAAATGGTAGACTCGCTAGACCCAAGGGAGGTAAGGGAGCATGCAAACACCTAACTAAATAGTATTCTAATTCAACCAAACATATCCTCTGCAAGGTGATGAAATCCAAGTCAGACAATATGGATAGTAGAACCAAGTGGCTAAGGGTATCTCCCTACCGGGAGGGACACCGGGTAAGACAATCCTAGAAGAGGGGAAACTAAGATACCATGTTCATGACACGTCCAGAAAGGTGAATCTGCATCTCCAGTCCTATCACTATGTGGACCTAAAAGGAACACCACATGTGGACAATGAGTAGGTAGCCTTCGGTTACTGAGTGGATTGCGATATTCCACTAAGACTTCTGGAACCAGTCTTGCTACTTCAACCCTCCTAAGGGAGAGGCCCTCTTATAAACTGGTCATGACTGTGTCAAAAAGTACTAGGGGATTTTGGTACCTTAAAGGACAACCACTATGTCTCAAGTGTAAGCGACCGAAGGGTGTTATTTGGATGCATACCCCCCTGTCCTACCTAACTACAATATTCTTATGTGTTCCCCAAGTGGGGTTAGAATTTTGATTGAGTTAAGTAGTTTTTTAAGGCTCACTTGAATTAGGTGAGAGAGTGTGTGCATGTGAGGTGATGAGCCCAAAAAAACTGCCATGCTTAGGAAACGTTTTAACCAATAATGATGCATAAATTTAACTTGCAATGCAGAATTTTCTTTTTCCAATGTAAATGCTTAAAATATTTTTATAAAAATGCTGTAAATGGAATAGAAAGCAAACTGCAAAAAAAAATTTAGGTAAGTGTGGCTGCAGACAGGACAGGTGGCTGTGTAGGTGCAAAAAATGTTGTAGAAAGGTTCTGGGCTAAAAAGGGCAAAAATGCAGAAAACAGATCGCGGGTTTGTGACTGAAATGCGCGGCTTGGGACGCAACTGTCGGGATGGAACCTGCGGTCTGAACCGTGAGTATGGGACTCGACTTTGTGGTCGGAGCACGCCTATAGGTTGGGTTTTTGTAGTCAGGATCATGGCTAGGGTTTCACGACTCGTGATTGGAACCACAGATGACGCTCAGGTTGCTACGGCTGAGGGCACGCAAAAATGATGCAAGAGCACTGGCAGATGGTAACTTAGAGCTATAGAGGGTCGCGGGAAGCAAAGGTGTTTCGGTGGGCCAGGTCGCAAAAAAAAAATAGGGCAACGCGTTCTGGGCTACAGGAAGCAAAGGGGTTTCAGTGGGACGAGTCGTAAAAAACAAGCAGGGGAATGCGTTCTGGGCCGTGGGACAAAGCTGAATGATTGCGCTCTGAAGCGCGCCCAGGAGGAAGTTAACTGCAGTGGGGCCACAGAAAAAGGGCAGGGAGCTGCAACTGAGGCCGTGGATTAGGGCTTGGAACTCGTGGTATGGGTCACGGCTATGAGGAAAAGAACTGCGCTTTACGGCAGAAAACCCAACTGCCCAAAGCCACAGTCGAAAAAGAAAAACAGAAAAATACTTGCAGAAAATAAAAACTTTTAAAATTTTAACCAAAAATTCAAAGTCCAATAGTGGAGTCGCCAAAACTGTAGCTAGGGTTTTCAGCCTAGCTTTTTCAAATGAGCACCTACTAAGGAGAATGGTCTCCTTAGTAGCAGTTCAGTAAATAGTAAATTTTAACAGTAAAACAATACAAAATCTAAGCTAACATGTGCATCAACAGAAATAAAAAGACAATGATAATATAATGGAAATTTTTCTTTTGTATTATGATAGGACCAAAGTTACATTTACCTCAAATGTGGAGGTTGGTGGAGCTCTTGCAGTAGTCCAGGAGGGCTTCTTCCATGCTCCAATGGGTTCCTTCTCCTTCTCCAAGGTTCTTGGATGGTGGGCCAAAAGGGGCACTCAAATGGTAAAACTAGCTCAAATGGTGAGCTTAGGTTTCATGAGTGATTTTGGCAGCCTGAGGATAGGATAGATTGTGGATATGAAATGAGGAGCCTCCATCACCTATTTATAGGTTTTTTAGTGGTGAAGTGTTGACCCATGGTTTTTGGAACCATATGGTTTAGGTCAGTTGTTTTAGGGTTTTTCCTTCCTTTTCCCCTCTTTTTTCCTCTTTTTTATATTTTGTATTCCCTTTTACTTGATTTTTGGGAATTTAGGGCCTTTTTAGAGGGTTTTTGGTATCTTTTGAGGAAATTTAATTATTTGGAGGGGGAAAAGGGTTTTTTGGCCTCTTGGTGGCCATTTAATGGTTTTTTTGAGGTTTTGGAGGCAAAGATGGTGGGAAAAATAGACAAATGAGTCATGTAGTGAGGGAGATGAGATGGTGAGATTTTTTTGGGTGTTAATAGGTAGGGTATAATCAAATCTATAATATTAACCATGGATATTAGTATTTCAATAGGTTTCCTCATTTGTCTCTAGACACTTGGTGTCTACCTAAAAGCATTTCTCATAAATTATCTCAACTTTAAAGGTCTAATTCATACTAAACTATTGGGTGTTTGAAAGTTCTAATACTTTCTCATCGAATCCTGGACATGTCATCTAGTGACACGGTGTCATCAAAGAATGATACACATATACCCATGTGACAAAATTCCCCCAACTAATCTATATGGATACTAACAATGCATATAAGTGGCATCAACACGAGTCTGCCATCACAAGGATGATCCATTATAGTATTTACTGAGAAGGATGGACAATTCATGTAATGATGCACAATAAAGTGATTTTATCGTCAATGCAAGGGGAAATCCACATCATAGACTTTAATGGCCATCGAGGAAAATGCCACACATTGGAAACAAACAATAGTATGGATATGACTTTGGAAGTTTTTTACTCTAATGTTTTACATAATATTTCAAGTTCATGTTAGGTGTAATGGCCCTCACATGTCATCCCTTTTGCATTCCCATCTAGATGAATGACACTTTTCTTTAAATAGATTGTATATTGATTCAAGTAAGGGGATTAATTGATGATGGGCATGGGTAAGGGAATCAATGGAATTCTCCAATGAGGTGGCATGGGAAAAATGGGATGGTTCCCTCAATGTTCTAGTGGATAAAAATCCAACAATTCTTACCTCTAGTTTTCAACTGAGTCCTAACTGACATATACCAAGCTAGAGAAATTCCTACAGAGGCTCTCTACTTCTAAATCCAAATCCAACTAGAGCATCATGACCAAAAGAATTTATATGGAATAAAAAATTCAACTTCAACAAATGGTGGTGTTCATATTAGTCATTCTCCACCAATGACTTAAGCGTCAAACTCGAACACTAATCTACACACGCCATAAAGATACCATTGAAAATCAAACTAAATATCAACATGTAGAAAATTTCTCATAAGACTCACAATAGAAGAGGAAAACGTTGCCAAAGTTCTACATTCATTGTGAGTTTTTGTTGCAAAGACAAAACCATAAATAATGAACTGCTTCAAACTAGGGCATCTTTCAAGCAACCCTCCTATCCATAAAACATGGACCAATAAAATATGTATGTCATACCCACAACCCTAATAAGGAATAATTTTCGGTATCTTCACTCACATTTATGCCGACACAACATGTGTTGGCCAAATAAGTTGGTCCTATATAGTTGTTACAAAAACAAAAGTACGCCAAGATATAATTGTCTACATACTTCATTAAGTTTAAGTGAATTTATTTGACAGGGCTTCTAAAATCATAGGTAGTGTCATGGTTAAAGGTTATGGAAAAAAGGAAAGTTGCGAAGGGAGATAGATTTAGTTAAAAATACAACCCTAAACCACTAGACTAGGTATCAATGGGTTTCCTACTCAAATTCAAGAATAATCATAGAAGGTTATAACAAAAATCCTTGTTACTTGAGAAGGTTCTAACAATAACCCTTGTTATATTGAGTTTGTAAATGTTCGACTTCAAGACAGTGAAATTATATCGATATCCTCTAGGAGTCCTTCCCTAAGGTTGACTTTGACTAGATTCCATGCCCATAGCATATAATTAGATTAAGTGTCCCATCCTCCTTGGACCAGGTGGATGAATCTCCCTACCATCTTGCCAATAAACTCGAACACTTCTGCATGCCATAAAATTGGTGGAAGGCTCGGTAAAATGGTCTTGACTTGTTGCATCATCATTGACTATATTTGAAATTCAAAATGAACTCCCCATTTTAACAATACCATTCTGAATGGACCTCACATCCAATTTTGACTTATTCTAGAACAATAACCTTATCCGTCTTCGATCTGATTATGAAACTAAACCATCCAGTCGATAATAAAGGTTTGATTTATTTATGGGAAATGGCCATAGAAAAATTTAGAAGCCAATTATAAGGTTTTGAATATCTCACCCTTTCCATTTCAATGATGGAAAGCCCCAAAATGGATTTGGTCCTTGAAATGGTTCATTTTTCCTTTTTCTTTAAAACAAAATCTAATAATTTTATCCTCGATTTATTTAAAAAATAATATTTAGAAACAAATTGCCCCAACGCCAAAAGGATTTCGGCATAGAAAGATCTGTGAAATCCTTCATTCCCTGCTAAATCGGTTAAATCCATCTTAAACCCTCGTTCGCCCCAAATTTTTGCTTCATTCCCCCGATTTGCTTTAGTCCATATATAATCCATTTACACATCGGAGGAATGAATATGTTACCAGGTGAAAAATCACAGGTGTTATGATTATTTTCTGAATCTGGAGTTTGCTTTGTGGAGGAATCAATATGCACACGTGAATCAGGGTTAATCTATTTTGCTCAATGTTTACCAGCTGAAAAATCGTGGGTGTTGTGATTATTTGCTGAATCTGGAGATTGCTCTTTTGTGGACTCAATATGCACGCATGAATTAGGGTTAATTTGCTTTTGCTCAATGTTTCCTGGGCCCGCAGTGCGTGCAACGTTTACAAGTGAGTAACATACATTGAATGCTGAATCAGGTAGATTTCAATGCTAACAGACTCTATGATAGCCTCCATTTGAGATTCAATAAACTCACAAAGTGTCTCTAGATAACTTGCAGTGTGTTTTAACTGATCAACAATCTTCATTTGTTCGTTATTGATGAGTAATCTTGATTTGTTTCAATCTTCAGTTGTAATCTTGGACTCCCGAAAAATCTTCATATTCACCTAACGAATTAGGTTTCCAATAGATACAATACACCAACCTCAAGTAATGCTCATGTTGCAGGGTCATCCAATATTTAAAGGCTATAATCGTTGAGATAGTTCTCCTTGATTTAGAGATAGTTCTCCTTGACTTTGGTGACTATCTTCAAGGAACTCCTTGCTTCAATCTATCTTTTAGAACCCTATGACAACAAACGTCTACAGCACCTTTCTCTAAAAAGTTCCAATGTTGTTTCCACAGCTAGATTCACCACAGTTACATGTCGACAATATTCTGAAATCCACTAGTCTTGCTTAAGATCATACACAAGAGCATACAGTTCAGCAGGATGGAACGAATTGGATCCCAGTACATCAGCTATGACCATAATGAAACACTACCCCTATTACAATTCTTATTAAGATAAAACTAAATTTGTGACATGTCTCTTCATTGATGAAGTTGTGCACTAAATTAAAAGTGGATAGATCTTCAAACCCAAAGATGATCACTGGCATACCATGGGTTCCTCTTTATGAGTGGATTTCAATGCATATGACAAGATTGCATAAATATTATGGGGATACAATATGTCTTGTCCATAAGCAACTGCTTATGACAAGACTAGAAAGCTTAAACTAACATACTACATTCTAATGGTTCTTAGTTCACAGAAGCTGATCCCTTGGGTGATTATTTACAGTACTTCACTAGTTCCCCAATAACTTACTCCACAAAAACCCTTAGTGACTAGGAAAGACCCCTCCAGTTTGGATTTGTTTCCATAAATATCCAAATTCTCAACTTTGGTTGTTGTCGCCCTTCTAGGGAACTTCAATGCATGTACATGGAATAACCAATATTCCATTTATGATATATCGTGCAACCTTCTACAACTTTACATGTTGGAGAAAAATTACTTGAACTTGATGGAGTTGATGAGACACTCCATTGACCACACCAATTTAGCTTACAGTAAGCAATTGACCAATTTCAAAAGTTTGGAGGAAATTTTTTCTTTCAACAAGTTGAAGGTGCAAGTTTTACAATTATGGTATGATTAATCTCTCTATTGCATTTGGGATTTCTAAACTTTAGTTAGACCCGAATCCAATCTTCTAAGATCATACAAACCCGTCTTCAAAATTCCCTTCAAACAACAATCAAACCCTAATATGTGTTGATATTTAAAAAAATTTGATAGCAATAACAGTCTGTAAATAAAATAGTGGAAAGATAGCTAGCAGTAAACACACATCCACAAAATTTGAACACAATATTTTTCACAGGGAAACCTTTTAAGGACAAAAACCCCAAAGCAATTAATAATAATTTATTTCCTAAATGAGATGACTGAGTTTGTACAATAGTAGGCTAAGAACAAGCCCTTCCAACAAATTAGAGTTTGTTTCACTGATCAAGAAGAACCCTGATGAAAACAAGTTTCCTGTACAAGTCTGCTCTATCATCAAACTGCCTCAATCCAATACCATCTGCTTGTTCATCAGTGGTTACTGATGTATACCCTACTGAGGGTGGCGTGACCTGTCCACACCTTTTTCAGGGTTGCCTATACCTATTCAAGCCCTTTATAGGGCTGTCGTGACCTGCTGTAGTTTGTGGGTGCCCTAACAGGGCTGCCAAATTAGAGAGGACTAGACCTGCAACAGAGCTCGAGTGTGAGAATAGAGACCTAGCAGGGCTCGGGTGCTCAGTGGATGGCTCTAGTATGGCTAAAGTATACTGCAGAAGCTTCCAAATAGGATTCGAGTGGCAACAACAATACCCTAGATGAGTTAGGGAAACTTCAAGTCAGTAGTAAAGAGAGTAACCACAAAAGAGTGGAGCTATAACTTCTTCAAGGAGTAAGAACCACTAGTATGAAGAGAGAACCCAAAAAAATACCACAAACTTGAGCAGAGAAAACACTTCAAAATCGATGATGATAAATGAGAAATTTTCTTCCTTATTTATAGTGAAACGAGTGTCAAAACAATTCCACATTATGGGGCCGACTTGAGACTTTATGTATTTTATTTTCTGAGCTCTTCAATTGAGGCCGACCCATGAATATATATTTTTATTTTTTATTTTCTTCAAATGGTGTGTATATGGACCAAGCCAAGTTAGCTTGGGTTTCATGGTTCTTCAAATGGTTCACAATAAGTCATCCAGGAGTTCTTCAAGGTCTTCAATGATCCATTCATGTCCACTCCAAGTGCATCATCATAAGGAGAATTATTAATTGCTTTTACTTCACCTTCCTTGTTGCCACCAAGATCAAGTGCTAGGTATTTCGACAAGGGTTGATAAATCCCTTGATAAGGTCCCATAGCCCACAGATCAAGGGAACGATTACACCATTTTGCTAGACCCGGTCTAGGGCTTACAGTGAAATCCTGGTAACTAACCAGGTGCCTCCATTCTCCCAGAGAGTGGCTCTCAACCCCAGGTTGAGCTTCTAGTCCCAGACTAGATCAATATCCTGGTAACTAACCAAGTGCCTCCATTCTCCCAGAGAATGGCACTCGATGATACTCAGAAAAATCAACACTCCCTCTCAGCTAGAGGGTCATTCTCTACAATACCAATCCTGTCTCAAAAGTGCACAAGCTTTGTCAATGATAGAGGCTTGTTCAATATGTCTACAACCTGCTCATCCGTACGGATGTACTGGAGCTTCATGGCACCTTGCTGTACCATATCTCTGATGAAGTGATACTTCATCTCAATGTGTTTTGACCTGTCGTGAAATACAGGGTTCTCTGAAAGCTTAATGCAACTCTAATTATCGCAATGAATAATAGTTGGCTCAAGCTTTCCACCAAACATATCAGAGGGAAGATTTATAAGCCAAACTACTTCTCTGCAGGCATCAATGGCAGCAATATACTCAGCTTCAGCTGTGCTCTGAGCTATGGAACCCTGTTTTCTATTGGACCAAGAGATCATGGCTGATCCCAAACTGAAACAGTACCCTAATGTGCTTTTCCGGTCCACTGCACTGCCAACCCAATCGGAGTCAGCATATCCATGTACAATTACTCCACTATTGGAGGTATATTTGAGTCCATAAGCAATAGTACCTCACAAATATATAAGCACATGTTTGGAAGCTATCCTGTGTATGTGCTTTGGCTCAGATATGAACTCACTCAATGCATTCACTACATAACAAATATCTGGTCTCGTATGCACTGGATACATCAAAGGTCCAATAAGTTGATGACACTAAGTAGGATCCATTGCCTTTGAATAAGTAGCTGAGTCACGTAACTTATTCAGGTTTGATTTGATGGGTACACTCATGGGTTTGCAATCATTCATCCCAAACCTCTGCAAGATATCGACTATATACTTCCCTTGAGACAGGAAGATCTCATCTAGCTTCTGCCAGACCTCTAAACCAAGAAAATAGTGCACGAGTCCCAGATCTTTCATCTCAAACTCTGAAATAAGCTCCCTTTTGGATTGAGCTATCAGTTGCTCCTCTCTAGTAAGGAACATGTCATCCACATATAAGACTAGGATCAAGACATGGTTCTGAACAACCTTAAAGTAAAGGTTGGAATCAGTAGTACTCTTGGAGAATCCCAAACTATGAAGCTAACCATCAATCCTAGCATACCATGCCCTTGGGGCCTGTTTGAGTCCATACAAATCTTTCTTTAGCTTGCACACATGAGACTGCATTTCATGAGTCACAAAACCTTCAGGTTGCTCAATGTAGACCTCTTCTTCAACTTCTTCATTAAGAAAAGTTGTTTTTACCTCCATTTGATGGAGTTTCCATCCAAAGACAACAGCGAGGGAGATAATGGTCCCGATGGTGGTATACCTGGAAACAGGAGCAAATGTTTCATTATAGTCTATGCCTTCCTTCTGTGAGAAACCAAGTGCCACAAAGCTTGCCTTATATTTCTCAATGTTGCCATCAGCAGCATGCTTGATTTTGTAGAGCCATTTTGAAGTCACCGCGGACTTCACTTTTGGTCTAGGAACAATTTCCCACACATCATTTTTCATAATCGAGTTATATTCTTCTATCGTGGCATCAATCCATACCTGGTGAGTTTCTGCTTCTTTGAATGTAGAAATTTCTGCATCAATGAGCTTACTCATAAGACCTGAGTAGTTCTGGGGCTTCTTGCTTTCTCTGAATGTCCCAAAAGGAGCTTTATGATTCTCTGCTTCTTGCAATGTCTCTTGAAACCAAGCAGGTCTTATCTTGGAAAGAGGAACTTCAAGTAGCTCTTCAGCTGGTCTTTCTAGTTCTAAGGAAGCATTTGTAATTTGAGGCTCATCTTCTTCCTCCCTCTGATTCTTTGAATGAGGAGAGTCTGGAATGTCAGACAGAGGTTCTTTAGTATCTTTTGGAAGCTCTTTGGAGTGGAGAAAAACAACTTCCTCATGAAATATCACATCTTTGTTGACTTCAATGTATCTTTGACCAGGAACGTAGATGCGTTAGGCTTTTGAATTTTCACTTTACCCAACAAGCGTACCTTTCTTTCTAGCAGGCTCCAGCTTTAATCTCTTTTCTTTTGGAACATGGATGTAGACTGGAGTGCCAAAGATCCTCATGTGGTCAACTGCAGGTTTCTTACCTGTAAAGACTTCTTCTTGAGTCTTTTCCCCCAAAATGGCATGAAGACTTATGTTTTGAATGTAGACAGCAATACCAATAGCCTTAGCCCACAGAGACAAAGGAAGATCTAGATCACACAACATGTCTTTAGAAGCCTCAAAGACTGTTCTGTTCTTCCTTTATGCAACCCCATTTTGTTGGGGGTTGTAAGGTACAGTCCACTCCCTCTTGATTCATGCTTATTGCCAAAAGTCATCAAAATCATTAGATTCACACTCACCTCCATTGTCTAACCTTAAGATATGAATGTGTCTTCCTGTCTGATTTTCAATCAGTGCCTTGAACTCCTTGAACTTATCAAAAGTTTCATTTTTAGCCTTTAGAAAATAAATCCAAGATTTACAAGAGTAATCATCAATGAACAGCACATAGTATAAACAACCACTTAAAGAAGGTGAAGACATGGGTCCACAAATGTCAAAATGAATCAATTGAACCAATGCTTGAGTAGAATTTCTACCTTCCTTGTTTCCACCAAGATCAAGTGCTAGGTATTTCCACAAGGGTTGATCAGTCCCTTGAGAAGGTCCCATAGCCCATAGATCAACGAAAGGAGTACACCATTTTCCTAGACCCGGTCTAGGGCTTACAGTCAAATCCTGGTAACTGACCAGGTGCCTCCATTCTCCCAAAGAATGGCTCTCAGCCCCAGGCTGAGCTTCCAGTCCTAGACTGGATCAATATCCTGGTAACTGACCAGGTGCCTCCATTCTCCCAGAGAATGGCTCTCAGCCCCAGGCTGAGCTTCCAGTCCCAAACTGGATCAATATCCTGGTAACTGACTAGGTGCCTCCATTCTCCCAAAGAATGGCATTCGATGCTGCTCAAAAAAATCAACAATATGTAGCTCACCACTCTATGACCCTCATTTCTTTTTATCATGAGCTTCATCCCAAAAGTCTATATAAAGAATTTACATGAGAACCTCTCTAACTTTGGTAAAATTTACAATGTCAAGTAGCATGTTGTCAAGTTGAAGTCAACAATTGTTTTACCATTGTTATGAGAGTAGCAGGTTATACATTCAGACTAAGGGAACTACACCAATCCATTTATAATAAAGAGCTTGTATGACTTACCTAAAGCAAGGAAATGGTGCACAAGGCATCTAAACAACTATACTTTGAATTTCTTGCAAATCCATATTTTGAAGAGGCGAACTCTTGGAGTTATGTTGATATGTTGTTGAAGTGGAAAACATTGCTAGATCATATGTTGGAATGAAGGAAATTATGATTGAGTGCCTTGAGGAGTATTTTCAGATTTCTTTTTTAGTTTATCAAATGTAGTGTGGATGATGGCAACCCATAATCATGTCGATATATGTTAAAGTTAGTGCAGCTGCGAGACCCATTCTCAGAGAGGATGGTACCCTAGTCAGTTAACTACGGTTCTTGGTCAAGTTAACTAGGCAGAGTAGAGAGTAAGACCCTAGAAGGTACCCCAGAGCCCCCAGCTATCTCATGGGATTCTTGGCTGGGGTCCAAGTAGGTTGATGCCATGGAAAAGTCCCTAGCAAAGTCCTTCCTTTGCTTGACATCAAGGGATACCTGCTGCTTACTTTTGTTTTTTGAAGGCCACCCACCTGTTAAACCTTCCAGACCTGATCTAAAGATAATGTTTGAGGGTTTGTGCTGCTTCTAATCTAAGTCGTTAGCCTTGGAAGCTTTACCCAGACATTCGTGAGCTTTGTTGAGCAGTTGTGGGTTGATTTAACCTATTGTCATTCTTGTTAAATTATGTGTATCAGATCTATCCTAAACCCTTACCGTTGAAATTTATCCTGATTAGATTCCTATTGCTAATAAAAACTAATCAATAGTGTGGATATTGTCTGCTAGCTGAAGTTTCCTCTGGAGGATGATTTTGTAAAATGTACATGGTTGTTGTTCGTAGAAATGCAAAATCCCTAAAAAAAATGAGATTCCTTATAGACTGGATGCTCATGGTAGGATTTCCAGTCAAATATTAGTACATCCCTTATCACACTGTTTGTTGGTAGTGGTTAACGTTTTTCATCATTAAGAGTCTAAGGTGTGGCATTTATCAAGCCTGGATTTACCTATTTTTCCTCATCTAGAGAGAGCAAGAAGTTAAATTGATCTGATATATGTATAATGTACTAGTGTTTGAAGTGTTAAAGATAATGTAGTTGCGAGATCAACTCTATGAGAGGATGGCACCCTAGTCAGTTAACTAGGGTTTCTGGTCAGTTAACCAGGTAGTTTAAGTCCCTAATAGATATCTAGGGCCCCTAGCAATTGTCTAGCGATTTTGGTCTGGGACCAAGCAGTACAAGCCATCGTAAAATCCTTCTTGTTGACTTGTGGTAAGCCTTGGGTTGGCTTAGTCTTGTGTTGACCCTTCCCTTTTTAGCCATATGTGTTAGTGCCCCCCTTGAGTGTGTATCTTACCCACCTTCATGTCTTATATGAAACCCTCTCCTAAATTTGTAATGACGTCATAATAATAAATTTATATTTTTTATGTGGAAAGTCTCCTAAAAGTATGACATCTTGGCTGTAATAGAGTAACCCTAACGTCAACGAAGAATTAGAAGGAGAAATTTCTAGGAGATCATTGAGAGGTTATTATTAAATATAAGTATAATCTTTCATTTTGTCAAGTATCATCAAGCTATATCAGCTATGATTTGTGGCAGACTGTTCTTGGGTTTTTCGACTCACTTGTTCAGGGTGAATACTTAGGTTTTGAAGCCCTCATAGTTGTATCGCTCTCATGGTTTGGTCTCTCCTTGCCTTAGCGAGACCTCCTATGCCTTACGCTTCCCTCTTGGAGTCTCTAATTAATAGATCACTCCTTCTTTCCACATATGTGAACCTGTGATTTCTTTTGTGGCTGCTTTTTTTTTTCGAGGTTTGTTTTGGGACTACGTTGACTTTTTGAGGCTGTTGTCCACTGTTGAGGTCTACTTTGTGTCTTCAATCTATTGTTTGAGGTTGTCGTCTATTGATTTTTGTGCAACTTCGGAAGATATTCTTATTATATTTTATTGTATTGATTTGTAGCTCCTACGGTAGATGAACTTGATGTACTTAATCATGTAAACCCTTGAAAGAATCAATGTAAACCTAGAGGATAATTTACCCAACGAAAAGATTAAAATAAACTTTATTTATTTGTTCCTAGGTCAAGTAAGCCCAGTCAAGATAGACAAGTCGGCCTAGTTAGGAAAATGGCTAGTTTGGAAAGTGTATAATTAAAGTGGTCATGCTCCTCGTTTGACATATTCACTCACTCACGCAAGTTTGCATCACTTGGAGAGGAGCTTGCATCTGCAGAGAAGAGAAGTTGTTTTTGGGTTTTTTGGGTTGTTGAGGATAAAGCTCTCCTATTCACAAGCATCCACATTGCCTTTGGGGAATTTGGGTATGGCAAGCTACTATTTCAGTCTTGTATCATTATGTGATCTAAGACCAATTTCTATGGGGTTGATATGACCTGTGATGCAGACTCTATATGTGGAGAATAGAGCAGAGAAGGTAGAGTTGTTGGATGGCATTATCCTTGGTAGTGAATCAATATGTACATCAATAAGGCTATGATAAGGACAACAACTATTTGGCATAGTTGTCCAAATCAACTTAATCTTGCATGATCATTTAGGACTCCACACCTAAGGGTCAGCTGTCCTCATGCCAATGAAGTAGGCATTTTCACAATCCCATTATCTCAATAATACCTAGAAAATACAAATGTAGTAGATGGTTGATTTTCTAATTTGACATCTTCTCTTAAGCAAAGCATTCTCCTTTCACTGTATAGATCATAAAGCTTACCTTCATAAATTTTGAAGTAACTGAAAAAATTAAAATTTAAATCCCTGTTTTTGATAAATGTGTTCCATTAATCTCGGAATGTCTTAGGAGGCATTTTGAGGCAGGCACTGCATGGTAAAAATTTTTCCACTTCCTATTTTCCCATATGCAAAGCATGTTGCTTTAGTTTGTTGAAATATTGTTGGAACAATGGGCTCAAGAGTCACTCTGTACACTTCATCTTTAGATACTCGGCCATCTAATCTTGCATCAAAAACAAATTCATGTTTCTCAACATATGCAGTTAATTCCACCTTACGCTTATTCTCACAGACTGTAAAAGAATTATAGTTTGGTTCAATGGTTATAATATTTGTATAATCCTGTAAAATAGAAGCAGATGACAAATGTTGAAGCCCGGTAGATTGCAGCAACTTCCCAAACATGTGATCACATGAAGCCTTCATGCTATGGTTTTGCGTATTCTTCATTGCAATACTTGTCTTTGTAACTTGTAATATGAAAATGATATAGAATCAAAAGAGCACCATACATAAAAACATATCTCAATTCATATATTCATCAATAATAATAAATTCATATTGTATTGAGTCTTGACAATGGGTCATTTAAGCGTGGTGATGAAATTAGGAGTGGATTATGTGAAGGGTATTTGTCCTTCACAGTCATAGGAAGAATTATTGCATTTTCCAAGGAAAAAACCTCTATAAAATCATTGACTAGGGATATTTTTCTTATCAATTCAATTACCAAGGAAAAGTAAAGAACAAATGACAAGAACCAATCATGGATATACGGTTATACCTACTGACTGAGGATTGTTGAATTGAGTTCATTTCTAATAGAAACTAGTAAGTTAGTAACAGTCTTAGGAAACAGAGTTCGTTTTGATTTGGAGTTAGGAAAGCAAGGGGCATAACACCTTCTCGAACTGAAACCACAAAATGTTGGAACATATATTCTGCTATCAAATATTTATGTTGCATCTGGCATGTGGGATGACACAGCAAAGATGAGATCATTAATGGAGAACAGGGAATTAAAAAGGAGGCTGGATACATATTGGAAACAAGGTGCATTCTTTTATTCTAAAATCCACTAGTCTTGTTGAAGATCATACACAAGAGCATACAATTCAGCAAGATGGCATGAATTGGAGCCCAGTAGATCAGCTATGACCATAATGAAACCCTACTCCTATTACAGTTCTTATTAACATAAAACTAAATTTGTGACATGTCTCTTCATTGATGAAGTTGTGCACTAAATTAAAAGTGGACAGATATTCAAACCCAAAGATGATCATCAGCATACCATGGGTGCCTCTTTATGAGTGTATTTCAAGGCATATGACAAGATTACATAAATATTATGGGGATACAATATGTCTTGTCCATAAGCAACTTTTTATGACAAGACTAGAAAGCTTAAACTGACATACTACATTCTTATGGATCTTAGTTCACAGAGGATGATCCCTTGGGTGATTATTTACAGTACTTCACTATTTCCCCAATAACTTACTCCACAAAAACCCTTGGTGACTAGAAAATACCCCTCCAGTTTGGATTTGTTTCCATAAATATCCAAATTCTCAACTTTGGTTGTTGTCACCCTTCTAGGGAACTTCAATGCATGTACATGGAATAACCAATGTTCCATTTATGATGTATCGTGCAACCTTCTACAACTTTACATGTTGGATTAAAATTACTTGAACTTGATGGAGTTAATGAGACACTCCATTGACCACACCAATTTAGCTTACAGTAAGCAATTGACCACTTTCGAAAGTTTGGAGGAAATCTTTTCTTTCAACAAGTTGAAGGTGCAAGTTTTATCAATTATGGTATGATTAATCTCTCTATTGCATTTGGGATTTATAAACTTTAGTTAGACCCAACTCCAATCTTCTAAGATCATACAAACCCGTCTTCAAAATTCCCTTCAAACAACAATCAGACCCTAATATGTAGCTCACCACTCTATGACCCTCATTTTTTATCATGAGCTTCATCCCAAAAGTCTATACCCAGAATTTACAAGAGAACCTCTCTAACTTTGGTTAAATTCATAATGTCAAGTAGCATGTTGTCAAGTTGAAGTCAACAATTGTTTTCCCATTGTTATGGGAATAGCAGGTTATACATTCAGACTAAGGGAACTACACCAATCCATTTATAATAAAGAGCTTGTATGACTTACCTAAAGCAAGGAAATGGTGCACAAGGCTTCTAAACAACTATACTTTGAATGTCTTGCAAATCCATATTTTGAAGAGTCGAACTCTTGGAGTCGTGTTGATATACCGTTGAAGTGGAAAAAATTGCTAGATCATATGTTAGAAAGAAGGAAATTATGATCGAGTGCCTTGAGGAGTATTTTCAGATTTTTTTTTAGTTTATCAAATGTAGTGTGGATGATGGAAACCCATAATCATGTCGATATATGTTAAAGTTAGTGCAGCTCCGAGACCCATTCTCAGATAGGATGTTACCCTAGTCAGTTAACTAGGGTTCCTGTTCAAGTTAACTAGGTAGAGTAGAGAGTAAGACCCTAGAAGGCACACTAGGGCCCCCAGCTATCTCTTGGGGTTCTTGGCTAGGGTTCTTGGCTGGGGTCCAAGCAGGTTGATGCCATGGAAAAGTCCCTAGAAAATTCCTTCCTTTGCTTGACGTCAAGGGATACCTGCTACTTACTTTTTTTTTGGAAGGATGCCCACCTGTTAAACCTTCCAGACCTGATCTAAAGATAATGTTTGAGGGTTTATGCTGCTTCTAATCTAAGCCCTCAGCCTTGGAAACTTTACCCACCCATTCGTGAGATTTGTTGAGCAGTTGTGGGTTGATTTAACCTGTGGTCATTCTTGTTAAATTATGTATATCAAATCTATCCTAAATCCTTACTGCTGAAACTCATCTTGATCAGATTCCTATTGCTGATAACAACTAATCAATAGTGTGGATATTGTCTGCTAGCTGAAGTTTCCTCTGGAGGATGATTTTGTAAAATGTAAATGGTTTTTGTTGGTAGAAATGCAAAATCCCTAAGAAAATCTGAGATTCCTTATAGACTAGATGCTCATGGTAGGATTTCGAGTCAAATATTAGTACATCCCTTATCAGACTGTTTGTTGGTAGTGGTAAACTTTTTCCATCATTAAGAGTCTAAGGTGTGGCATTTATCAACCCTGTATTTACCTATTTTTCCTCATCTACAGAGAGCAAGAAGTTAAATCGATATGATATGTGTATAATGTACTAGCGTTTGAACTGTTAAAGATAATGCAATTGCGAGAGAAACTCTCTGAGAAGATGGAACCCTAGTCAGTTAACTAGGGTTCCTGGTCAGTTAACCAGGTAGTTTAAGTCCCTAACAGATATCTAGGGCCCCTAACAATTATCTAGGGATTTTGGTGTGGGACCAATCAGTACAAGACATGGTAAAATCCTTCTTGTTGGCTTGTGGTAAGCCTTGGGTTGGCTTAATCTTGTGTTGACCCTTCCCTTTTTATCCATATGTGTTAGTGCCCCCATTGAGTGTGTCATCTTACCCGCCTTCATGTCTTATATGAAACCCTCTCCTAAATTTGTAATGATGTCATAACAATAAATTTATATTTTTTAGGTGGACACTCTCCTAAAAGTATAAGATCTTGACTGTAATAGAGTAACCCTAACGTCAACGAAGAATTAGAAGGAGAAATTTCTAGGATATCATTGAGAGGCTATTATTAAATATAAGCATAATCTTTCATTTTGTCAAGTATCATCAAGCTATATCAGCTCTGATTTGTGGCAAACTGTTCTTGGATTTTTTGGCTCACTTGTTCAGGGTGATTACTTAGGATTTGAAGCCCTTGTAGCTGCATCGCTCTCATGCTTTGGTATCTCCTTGCCTCAGCGAGCCCTCCTATGCCTTACGCTTCCCTCTTGGAGTGTATAGTCAACAGATCACTCCTCCTTCTGACCACATATGTGAACCTGGGATTTCTTCTGTGGCTGCTGTTTTGTTTTTTGAGGTTTTTTTTGGAGTGCATTGACTTTTTGAGGCTGTTGTACACTGTTGAGGTCTAATTTGTGTCTTCCATCTGTTGTTTGAGGCTGTCGTCTGTTGAGTTGTGTGCAACTTTGGAATATATTCTTATTATATTTTATTGTATTGATTTGTAGCTCCTATGAGAGATGAACTTGATGTACTTAATCATGTTAACCCTTGAAAGAATCAATGTAAACCTAGAGGATAATTTACCCAATGAAAAGATTAAAATAAACTTTATTTATTTGTTCCTAGGTCAAGTAAGCCTAGTCAAGATAGACAAGTCGGCCCAGTTAGGAAAATGGCTAGTTCGGAAAGTGTATAAATAAAGTGGTCATGTTCCTCATTTGACATATTCACTCTCACACACAAGCTCGGATCACTTGGAGAGGAGCTTGCATCTGCAAAGAAGAGAAGTTGTTTTTGGGTTTTTTGGGTTGTTGAGGATAAAGCTCTCCTATTCACAAGCGTCCACATTGACTTTGGGGAATTTGGGTATGGCAAGATACTGTTTCAGTCTTCTATCATTATGTGATCTAAGACCAATTTCTATGGGGTTGATATGTACTGTGATGCAAACTCTATATGTGGAGAATAGAGCAGAGAAAGTAGAGCTGCTAGATGGCATTATCCTTTGTAGTGAATCAATAAGTATATCAATAAGGCTATGATAAGGCCAACAATTATTTGGCATAGTTGTCCAAATCAACATAAGCTTGCATGATCATTTAGGACTCCACACCTAAGGGTCAGCTGTCCTCATGCCAATGAAGTAGGCATTTTCACAATCCAATTATCTCAACAATACTTGGAAAATACGAATGTAGTAGATGGTCGATTTTCTAATTTGACATCTTCTCTTGAGAAAAGCTTTCTCCTTTCATTGTATAGATCATAAAGCTTACCTTCATAAATTTTGAAGTAACTTAAAAAATTAAAACTAAAATCCCTGTTTTTGATAAACGTGTTCCATTAATCTCAGAATGTCTTAGGAGGTATTTTGAGGCAGGCACTACATGGTGAAAGTTTTTCCACTTCCTATTTTCCCATATGCAAAGCATGTTGCTTTAGTCCGTTGAAATATTGTTGAAATATTGCTGGAACAATGGGCTCAAAAGTCACTCTGTACACTTCATCTTTAGATCCTTGGCCATCTAATGCTGCATCAAAAACAAATTCATGTTTCTCAACATATGCAGTTAATTCCACCTTAAGCTTGGTCTCATGGACTGTAAGAGAAGTATAGTTTGTTTCAATGGTTATAATATTTGTATAATCCTGTAAAATAGAAGCAGATGACAAATGTTGAAACCCAGTAGATTGCAGCAACTTCCCAAACACAGGATCACCTGAAGCCTTCATGCTATGGTTTGCATATTCTTCATTGCAACACTTGTCTTTGTAACTTGTAATATGAAAATGATATAGAATCAAAAGAGAAACATACATAAAAATATATCTCAATTCATATATTCATCAATAATAATAAGTTCATATTATATTGAGTCTTTACAATGGGTCATTTAAGCATGTTGATGAAATTAGGAGAGGATTATGTGAAGGGTATTTGTCCTTCACAGTCATAGGAAGAATTATTGCATTTTCCAAGGACAAAACCTCTATAAAATCATTGACTGGGGATCTTTTTCTTATCAATTCAATTACCAAGGAAAAGTAAAGAACAAATGACAAGAACCAATCATGGATATACAGTTATACCTACTGACTGAGGATTGTTGAATTGAGTTCATTTCTAATAGACACTAGTAAGTTAGTAATAGTCTTAGGCAACAGAGTACGTTTTGATGCGTAGGAAAGCAAGAGGCAGAACACCTTCTCTAACTACAACGACAAAATGTTTGAAAATATATTCTGCTATCAAATATTTATGTTGCATCTGGCATGTGGGATGACACAACAAAGATGAGATCATTAATGGAGAATAGGGAATTAAAAAGGAGGTTGGATACATATTGGAAATAAGGTGCATTATTTTATTGCATGGGATAGATTACACCCACAATCAAATGTTATCTATGTAGTACTGGATATATTAACTAAGCAGATGATGGAAGCATGATATGTGTTTGATACAAAGTTTGTGCTGCATGATGATGAGGAGGATCAAAAGGGAAGTATATTACTCCACCATAGTGAGAAGTTGGTCATAGCTTTTGGTATAATCAACAAAACTCCAGGAATTCCCATTAGAATTTTCAATAACCTTCAAGTGTGTGGAAATTGCCATAGAACAAGCAAGATCATTTCCAAGATTGTTGCAAGAGAAATTGTTATGAGAGATGTTAGTTGCTTTCATCTATTTAAAGATGGGTTATGTACTTGTGGTGAATATTGTTGACAAAGCAGAGTCAACTAATTAATGAGGACATGGTAGGATGTTGAATAACTATGAGACCAAATTCTTGTGCTTAAAACTATAATGTGCAATTCATCCACATTCATGGTTCTTCTACAAAGATATATTCTACATCTAAAGCATTGTTGGTTATTATGCGTATTCAGAAAGCATATTTTCTTTCAGAATACTTCTAGGCATGTCCAGCCATATTTGTCTCCAACTGTTGTCTTGAAATATGGGAAGTTGATCTTCTGCCACATATCCTGGAGATGATATTGTACCTACTGGTTTTGCTCCTTAAAATTCTTAACTGTGATATGAATGCTCGAATATGGTCCCTAAAATCTTGCAACTGTTGATTTTTTGTGCCACTTGCCTTTTTGACTGCTAATTCTTTTCCTTCTAGGTGTCCTACCTTCATGTCTTGAAGTGTTCGAAATCTTGTTATCATAGAAAGCTGTAATTTCTCCTACCAACTTAAATATTATCTTTCAAGCCTTTATTGATATTGGAAAATCAAAATACAATGCCATTTCTGTTCAAGCTGCTTCCTCTGAAGGATATAATAGCTCTGCAATTATTCTAACCAATTTCATCTATTCCATGAGCCTCAAATAACCCATATTCGGATACAAATTTAATCAGCAAATAAAGAGCCAACGCTGATGGAAGTATTCCTTACAAACCAACTAACCTCCAATCCACCCTACAATCTTTAAAACTCAAACTAGTTGCAGATGATTAACAATAGAAACTTGATGATGAGATAGAATAATCTAGCGAACATCTTCAACTTCATGTATTTGGCAGGAGCATAATTCAAACTATGTCTGATATCATTTCAAGCCAAGAAACTCAATACTACAAGATCATGAACTAATGCTTGGAAAACATAGTAAATCGCAGTCTTTGCAATATTCAATAGTTGGAGGTATTCATTACTAATGAGATCAAAGATTTTGAAAATATACTCAGCTCCTATTCTTCCAGTAAAACATCCACACAAAACTCTTCAAATGTTAAAAGAGTGAAAAATGCTCCATAACCCGTGAAGGATGTTTAATATTTGATTTTTTGAACCCATCAAAGAAATAGACAAGAGTTACCTTGGGAAATATGGTCCAAATTTCCATTTGGTTCAACTATTGAAACAAAGCCACTTTCCATTTAAATCAACTAACTTATTTCTTTTTCCAAGGGAATTAAACCTTGGTGAGTGGAATCACATGTCATTGTATTTATTCTGTAACTCCGACCCATTTAAGAACAAATAGAATTTTTCAACTCATACAATGTATTTATAGAATCCATTATATCAGGATTTCATGCCTGTTTATCAAATTTGAACCCACTTTGCCAGCCACTGTTGTGCTACCAACCATTGAGAAAATGTTAAATGAGCAGAGAGGGTGAATGCCATTATACAACACTGATAAATGCTGTGTTTATAAGTTTGAAATCATCGGTTTATTTGTGATGCAATGATGAGATGGGGTGTAAGCCACAACCTAGTTTCAAATCAGCACATCGGAGAAGACAAATACGAACTCACAGACCAGCCTCAAAGCCTGTGTTTCCATTTTGTGGATCTCCAGAAATATAGGACTATCTTATTTTTCTTCAGAAAATATTGTTGTAATGGATCACCATGTGATATTGTGCTATAGCAAGAGAAAAGGCCAGTTTCAGGAGATATCTCGATTGCCTTAATCAAAAGTTACATCAGACAAATGACAGCCTTACACAACCTATAACCAGAAAATTTATTGAGAATGGTAACAAGCTAAAGGTTTCAGCTCCAACTGTCTCAACTAAATACAACACTTCCTTTAGCTAACCACTTTTATAACCTCAGCTCATATTGTCACCTTAAACAATTAACTTTGCTAGTTGACTTCATTGTGTTGACAACTCCACGGGGTTCAGTACAACCCTCAAAATTTGTAGAATGTACATGCATGTGCTTGAATATATGAGCATTCAATAAATAGAGAGTGGGTGCTAGATACCCAATATGGCTTGCAATTGGTTGCAGGCTAAGGGTAAAAATGATGCCAAGAAATCCTGGTGTCCTCAGTCAAGCTATTCCAAACTTCTAGATTTTATATGATATTTGAAGTTAGTGCCTTTCATGGTCCAGCCCAAAACTAGATTGGAGATATAAAGTGGCTTCTAGAACAGTGTATAGGTATGGGCGAAAAACAATAATATCACCTTGAATTGTTTCCCTACAGTTGTGTTGGGTGTTGCCTTCATTTGGAGCATGCTATGTTTCCCACCAGATTGTTCTGGATTGGGATATTTAATTCATCTAGATACAAAATCAGACTAGGCAAGCATCACCTACCTAAAAGTCCCTCAAATGTTTTCTGAAATTTTAATCATGTTGTTTTTTTTCCCTAGTTAACTTAGATTTATCCATAAACAAGCTTAGATGTCCAAACCATATCCAAATTGATCATCTGTTGCATGGAAAATAGAAAATTCTTCTAAAAATGCGATGAAAAAATACACTTTTTTGAGATTTTGATTATGTGATTGACTCCATCTTGACACACAAGAGGAGGGATTGGTGTTATATGAATATATGGTGTTGGGAATAACATTTGAAGGCATGTGCCTAGATGTATTACAGGGGGGAATGTTTGGGTTTGTGCAACTCTACAATGGGTAGGAAGTTGTTTCAGCTAGATTTATTAAGAGGCTGAAGGCTCATGGTAATGTTTGTAGTACTCACAAAGACCATGTGCAGCACTCACAAAGATTATGTACACACACTTAGCAGGGGATTCCTTTCTTGAGCTATGATATATGGGAGTCGTTTTGGAAGACTGCTGGTTATTGTAGAGGGAAAGGAAGCTACATGCACATGATCTCTAAAGAGGATGGAATATTGGGGGATTTTTCCTTCGTTTGAGAATAAATTCATGTTGTTGTAGGAGTTGCCAAGTAAGCAAGTCAAAACAAATTCAATTATGGAAGAACACAACTAGAATCTCTATATGGAAGAAATGTGGTCCGTGGAGATGGGCATAAAACAGAGGGATGAACAACATCCTTGCAAAAGACCCACCAATGGGAATTACAACACTTTCAAGCATAAAATATGCAGTTAGCGATTTGCCTACCATATCAAATATGTTGTATCTAGTAATTAACAATATAGGATACCAATCCTTGAGAATATGCGAATGCACGTCTTCAGTTATGTAGCCTGGAAAAATTGACAGGGTGACAACATAAATCAACAGAACCGTAAGTCCAAGACATTTTATTTTCCTCAATACATGCCAAAATTTCAGTCCCTCACCCTCCCTAAAAGCACCATAAGGCTCAATTGATGCACCATCTGGTCAAGACCTGTCTTCAGGATATGCTAGACTGTTGACAGTAGTATTTCCAAGAAGGAATGTTGACTTTGTTTTTTAGTTTTCAGATCATTCTAGTATAGAATAACAGGTATCCGATTTTGCTTGGCACTTATCTACTAATAAAAATTTAAGTGCACCAGATTCCCAAAGGAGTGTCATCCACCCAAACAACAGACAAACCCACCATAGAAAGTCTTCCCCGATTTGGGAAAGGATAGGATAAAGGGATCACAAACTATTGATCTAACTCTTGACACCCAACCCAAGAGTACACTCATAATAGTAACAGTTTAGGCCCTCGACATAACCAAACATTGTAACAATTAACTTCTCTAATATCGATAATAATCTGTCTTGTTGGATTGCAATTGGCCACAGGCTAAGGGTAAAAATGATGCCAAGAAATCCTAGTGTCCTCGGTCAATCTGTTCCAAAATTCTAGATTTTATATGATATTTGAAGTTAGTGCCTTTCATGGTCCAGCCCAAAACTAGATTGGAGATGTAAAGTGGCTCTGGCGGTCCAATATCAAAACAGACTAAACCCTTCTGTGAGTTCTTGATGATGAACTACAACCTGCAACATAATGATTTTCAAAAAGGGTTGAAACAAATCCACTTTGTCAAGAGGCTAATGACAATGATCTGATGTTTGAAACTATTTCTAGGCATATAATATTTCAATGGTCCTTCCTTGATTTGTTCAATTTGGATTGTGCAGCTCCCGTCCTCCACAAAGTTGCCTTATATGCATGTTAACCCTGTTCTTTTTTTTGGTCCCCTTTTTAAAACAATTCTTAATTACTTTTGCAAGGTTGGGATCATTGGAATTCCCCTCAGCCTCCAAACCTATAGTTTCGAGCCAACATGCATCTAACAAAGTGTCCAAGTCCTCAACAAGAAACTTTTCAATATTCCTGGGCATTTTCCTGATTATCTTGCAACTGTCAAATGGGATTTTTTCTAAAATGACCAATGCCTGTTAGTCATCATTGTTAATGATTTTGATTGACCACCTATGTCTGAATGCAACTTCTAACAATATGACCTCCTCATAGTACAACACTCTTCCATAGGCAGCACTTATTAATTTAGTCGTGGCCTCAAAATGGTCCCATTGAAGGTAAGCTAGAAATATCACCTTGGGTTCAATCTAAATGTCTAATTTTTTTTGCTTTGCAAAATACTTGAGTTGCAAATGTCAATGTTTATGCACGATCCAGGACCGTTTTACCACATTGAGGTTTGCACCCTAAGTTTTTTGATCCCTTTTGGTAAAGATGGATCTATGCTAGTTGGAGGATAGTGCATTTAGGAAACTATTATATATTGGAAGATTCTGGATGGGTTTTGTCTCAAAAATTCTCCTTACAACCCAAGGTTGTGCTTCAATTATCTCATAATCACATGTGGAATTACATGCCTACATGTGGATGTATTTACTTACAGGTAAAGATATTTATCCACATTATTGAGAAAATGACAAAGATTGTCATTCATGTCAAGGCTAAAGCCATTAATGACAAAGGTTGTTGACATGGATAGTGGCAAGATGATGTGGCAAATTACCTAAGATAATGATGATGACTAGACTTGATGGAAAGCATTAAAGATGATACGAAAAGCAGGTTAATGACAAAGGTACATTGATATCAACATGAAGACAGATGAGCAAGAAGACCCTTGAACAAGTGGATTGTTGAAGTGATGACAAGTGGAAATTGTCATTGGGATCATCATTGTGAGCAAGTGAAGTGTCCTAAACAAAATCTAGCATCCCATGTGAAAATGTCTTAGATGTTCAAAACATGAATACACATGATGAAGTTGAAGCATCCCTAAAGAGAGCCGGAATACTGAAGGTTTGGGGTTTAGCATACTGCATCCAAGGAGTGATAACCTTTAGGATTATCATCTACCTTCACAGAGTATGGTAGATGGAAAATTCCCCCTCAGAATGTGATAGTGTAAAATAACTGGACCCATCTCTTGAGTATTTGGGTACTGATATTTCCTCATAGCCATTGTTTGTCTCCGATCTACAGATCCCATAGGCTCTTCCTTTAAACTTCATAACATTACAACAACAAAAACCATTAAAACAATAGTAATCATCTGCTCACAATTTTGTTAAGAACGATGGATTCATCAAAGTCCATAAACTCTGACTACAAGGAAAAATCTAAATCTAACATGCATAAATCAATACAAATAGCATCTTCAAATCCATAATATAGATAACAACAAACAAATGGTTTAAACAGGTTCCAAATATTTATTTGAAAGATTGCAATAACAATTTCCTTCTGGAGGATTTTCCACGTGCTTATAAGCTTGCACTCATAGAGCCACCCTTGACCTGAGGTCCATAGTGTGACAAGGTATCTCTCTTAAACACAAATCCCTGAGTCACTATTGAGGAATATGCAGCAATCAATCACAAATCCCTAGATAACACAAGGCATGATCACTCGATCAATCCACAAGTGGGCATTTGTGTCTACAGTATACAAATGATATGAATCTCAGGGTAGTCTTGGAGAGTACAACCAAAGCTAAAAGAGGCAGAATAACAATCTTTGTGCTCTCTAATCAACACCCAACCCAATTCTGGAAATATCCTATAGTAACAAATATGGAATATGAGTCATCATTGACAATACATTCCACCTCATAACAGTAGCATATTTTTAACCCTTGTTGTTTCCCATTTGTACAATAACCCCAAGTTTGAAAAGGATGATAGATCCACAATAAAGGCCTCCAAGATCAAGTGCTATTCCAAGTCATAGATCCACAATAAAGGATGATTGATCCATAATAGAATGCCTCCAACACCAAGCGGTAGTCCAAGTTAGCATAGAAGGTGGACAATAGAAAGGAATCTCCAAGCATGGTCAAAAGACCATATAGTAACTTGCCCATGAGGATGATGATTGGCCGTGAGTATGAAAGAGTTAAACCTATGTCAACTCAAACCTAAGGAAAGTCATTCAAAATGACTTGAGGGAAGGCTAGCCTTGAAATACACAAGGGTGAGAGCCTCTTCTACATATTCTTTCAAATGGGAACATTTGAAAAGAGAAAAATTACTTATCAGCACTATGCTATATTCTAGATTTTCTATATACATATTGCCATATGAGCTTAATTACACCTTGTTTATCATAACTAGTAACTAGAATTTTGTCAACCGGTTCCAATAAGAACTCCGAAGAGGAAACATATAGGACACAAGGACCTCTTGAAGTGGTTTTTGTTATGTAAGTATTCATAATGATTCTAAACCATTTTAATACATAATCAATTTATTAATTCTAGTTAGAAATAAAATTGGATATTATCATTAGGATAAGAGAAAACAAGTCACTTAGAAAAGTTAACGGTGCTACATAAATATTTGCCAAATATATAACATTTTTAGAAAATTGCAGTGTGTAGAGTACAATAGTTCAATATTCTTTGTATTATATTTCTCATATTTTTGAATTTGGATTTTTTTGTTTGCAAATGTTATGGAGCCATGAGCACCATTTATACAGAAGTATTGAAAAGTGTTTTGGAATTTTGCAATCATTTTTCTTGTTGTGTTTTTAGTTTCTTGCAAACACAAGAAATTTGCTTGCATCAAATCATAGTCATATAGTACTTTATTCAAATGTAGAGGAAAGCTTCTAGTGTTTGATGAGCATAATACAATTTGACCATTTTTTTGCAAATATCTAATGTTGCATTCAAATTTTCAATATAATGCATCTTCTAGTCTTTGCATATCAAGACTTTGTCGCTTACTACAAAATTCACTAGATGCAATTGATGGAGAAGGTACAATGCTGAAATATTTCAAATGCCTGAAAGTGTTTTGCAAATCAATCCATGTTATTTTATTCTAGTGTGATCAAATGTTAATTTTTCCATTGTAAATCCCTGAGATATGTGTAGATCCTAGAGAAGCAAAATTACTTATTAGCAATGCAATGCTTTTTCTACCTTTTTTAAATGCTTGGATTAGAAGGTTTCATAAAAATTGTAGGGTGTCCAATGGCTACAATACCTCCCTGTGTATGCATTATCAATTCAACTTAAGGAGTATGATGTGTGCTGGGCTGATTTCATAGCCTGTGAGCCTCTTCATAATACAAATATATGATATTATGCTATAAAAACAAACAACAATACAACTCATGACATAACTTCTTAGTGACTTTATTTCAAAGGGTATATCCTTCTTATTTCCATCATGACCAACAGCTCGAGGATTAAGAAACCATGCTCTGTCATGTACCTTAAAGGAATTGATAGTAGTGTGATAACTGATAATAAGCATGCAATCAGATGTGTAAGGCATTACAGTGAATTGTATAGAAGGGACATGGCCACATACATCTAATACTGTTCTGGGGTGCATAACACAACATACGAATATGCAATATACAAACCCTATAAACAATGGGAAGGGGATACCATTTGCTTGATAAAAGCATACTACTTATTGCTGAGGAAATGATATCACAAACAAGGAAATCGTGGATGTGTTATGCAATTGTAGGCATCCATAATAAGACTATTAAGAAATGAATATTTACCTCTTTAATTGGCTGGTTGAGAACCGATCTGGCATTGGCTGGCTACCCCAAGCCCCTCAGAGGGTCATTCCAATACACTAACCAATGACTGTAGGTTTCCTACACAAACAGGGCACAATTCTGGTGCTTTACAACTTAGTTTTCCATCTGCTAAGTTCTTCAAACTTGATATGTATCTCTTGTTGGTGTATTCTCCATAAATGAATCTGATTATAGATATTGGTAATTTTGCAAAAAAAATTCTAAAAAGTTTATGCCATGTTGTATAAATCCCTCACTGCAGTATTGAACTCAATTTGCAACTCAAATGCATAATAGATGAGCTCAGCTGGATTCCTCCAAACTATTTTTTAACATGACATTTTATTTTTCAAGTCTAGATCCACTTGCTTCCTGTTTTCATGCAATTCATTCTTTAATTTATCAATAGAAGATCGAGTGGCTTAGGGAGAAGGAAATGCTAGAAATAACTATCATAATCGGATCAACATCCCTTACATCTATAATTGTTACCTCAATGGAAATGAGAAAGTATTGGATTTCATTGAATTTCATTTTCCTATATGATTGCTTGGAAACCCTTTCCCTCTCGATTTCATCACCATCTTCTTTGGTCCTCGCTCCTTTCTCAGTCCTTTTATTGTGTTCCTCCTTTTATCTTTGTCATAACTTGATTCTATGGAAAAAACTCACTAGTATCTCCTGGCAAGGTTTGGCTCTCCTATAAAATTCTTCTTCTTTCCAACATTCATGTTTGTATGTCCACCTATGCTTTACTATCAAAGTATGCTTGAAAACCACATCAAGAGGATCATGCCTTTTGAGCCTTTCCTCACCAAAGTGTTATGCCACTAAGGCCTCACCATTTTCCTTGGATGACTTATCATTGTTCATAATGTATTATCCTATATACAGGGGAAGAGAAGGGAACATACCCTTATTGTCCATACTAATTAATGCTCCAACCCCAAACAAGTAAGTTTGATAAGTTATTTAATGTATTATGAGTTTTATAAGTTATTTCATGTATTACCAATCTATCAAGAAAAAACTTTGGCAAAAAAAGTGGAGGTTTGGTGGCTCCAAACACTCAAATGTGTGTGATGTTCTCTATACATATCAATCTCACATGTGAAGCCTTACCAACTAGATGTGATAAGCTAAGCCGATTTATATTTTCTTCATGGTTCAATGTATTTGATGACAATGTGGTTGTGTTAGATGGAAGGCTGATATATGAAAGCTAACACTCATTAACTTTCATTCACCATGCAATGTTGTTGGAAGGCATTCTAACTCGAGTCAGATTTCCTTCGTGGTGCAATGTATTTGATGATAATATGGTTGTGTTAGATGAAAGGCTAACACTCATTAACTTTCATTCACCATGTAATGCTATTGGAAGGAAAGCTAACTCGAGTCAGATTTCCTCATGATGGAATGTTTTTGACGACAATGTGGTTGTGTTAGAATGAAAGCTAACAAATGAAGGCTAACACACGTTACCTTTCCTTCACCGTGCAATATTGTTAGAAGGAAATCTAACTCGAGTTAGATTTTCTTCATGGTGCAATGAATTTAATGACAATGTGGTTGTGTTAGATGGAAGACTGACATATGAAGGCTAACACTCATTAACTTTTATTCAACATGCAATGTTGTTCGATGGAAAGCTAACTCGAGTCAGATTTCTTTTGTGGTGCAATGTATTTGTTGACAATGTGGTTGTGTTAGATGGAAGGCTTATATATGAAGGCCAACACTCATTGACTTTCATTCACCATGCAATGTTGATGGAAGGAAAGCTAACTCGAGTTAGATTTCCTTCATGGTGTAGTGCATTTGATGCCAATGTGGTTGTGTTAGATGGAAGATAACAAATGAAGGCTATCACGTGTTAGCTTTCATTCACCGTGCAATCCAATTGGAAGGAAAGCTAACTCGAGTCATATTTCATTATGGTGTGATATATTTGTCGACGATGTGGTTGTGCTAGATGGGAAGCTGATATATGAAGCCTAAAACACATTACATTTCTTTCACCGTGCAATGTTGTTAGAAGGAAAACTAACTCGAGTTAGATTTTCTTCATGGTGCAATGAATTTGATGACAATGAGGTTGTGTTAGATGCAAGGTTGATATATGAAGGTTAACACTTGTTAGCTTTCATTTACCATACAATGTTGTTGGAAGGAAAGCTAACTCGAGTCATATTTCCTTTGTGGTGCAATGTATTTGATGACATTGTGGTTGTGTTAGATGGAAAACTAAGAAATGAAGGCTAAAACGTGTTAGCTTTCAGTCATAGTGCAATATTGTTAGAGTGAAAGCTAACCCAAGTCGGATTTCCTTCATGGTGTAATGAATTTGTCGACAATATTGCGGTGTTAGATGGAAAGATAACAGATGAAGGGTAATAAATGTTGTGGTGTTAGAGGGAAAGCTAACAAATGAAGGTGTTGTAAGGAAAGCTAACTCAAGTCAGATTTCATTATGGTGAAATAGATTTGTCGATAATGTTGTTGTATCAGATGGAAGACTGATATATGAAGGCTAACACACATTAGCCTTCATTCACTGGGCAATGTTGTTAGAAGGAAAGCTAACCCGAGTTATATTTTCTTCTTGGTTCAATGTATTTGATGACAATGTGGTTGTGTTAGATGGAGGGCTGATATATGAAGGCTAACACTCATTAACATTCATTCACTATCCAATGTTGTTGTTGAGTTAGATTTCCTTCTTGGTGCAATGTATTTGATGACAATGTGGTTGTGTTAGATGGGAGGCTGATATATGAAGGCTGACACACGTTACATTTCCTTTAGCGTGCAATGTTGTTAGAAGGAAAGTTAACTCGAGTTAGATTTTATTCATGGTGCAATGTATTTGATGACAATGTGGTTGTGTTAGATAGAAGGCTGATATATGAAGGCTAACACTCGTTAGCTTTCATTTACCATGCAATGTTGTTGGAAGGAAAGCTAACTCAAGTAAGATTTTCTTCATGGTGCAATATATTTGACAACAATGTGGTTGTCTTAGATTAAAAGCTAACAAATGAAGGCTAACACACATTAGCTTTCATTCAACATGCCATGTTGTTGGAAGGAAAGCAAAATTTAGTCATATTTCCTTCATGGTGTAGTGAATTTGATGTCAATGTGGTTGTGTTAGATGGAAGATAACAAATGAGGGCTATCATGTGTTAGCTTTCATTCATTGTGCAATCCAGTTGGAAGGAAAGCTAACTCGAGTCACATTTCATTGTGTGCGATAGATTTGTTGACAATGTGGTTGTGTTAAATGAGATGTTGATATATGAAACTTAACACACGTTACCTTTCCTTCACCGTGCAATGTTGTTAGAAGGAAAGCTAACTCGAATTAGATTTTCTTCATGGTAAATGAATTTGATTACAATGAGTATGTGTTAGATGGAAGGCTGATATATGAAGGTTAACACTTGTTATATTTCATTCACTATGCAGTTTTGTTGGAAGGAAAGCTAACTCGAATCAGATTTCCTTCGTAGTGCAATGTATTTGATTATATTGTGGTTGTTGTAGATGGAAAGTTAACAAATGAAGGCTAAAATGTGTTAATTTTCAGTCATAATGCAATGTTGTTAGAATTAAAGCTAACCCAAGTCGTATTTCCTTCATGGTGCAATGAATTTGCCAACAATGTTGTGGTTTTAGATGAAAAGATAACAAATGTTTTTGTGTTAGAGGGAAAGCTAACAAATGAAGGTGTGTTGCAAGGAAGGCTAACTCGAGTCAGATTTCATTATGGTGCAATAGATTTGTCGATAATGTTGTTGGGTTAGATGGAAGTATGACATATGACGGCTAACACATTTTATCCTTCATCCACTGTGCAATGTTGTTAGAAGGAAAACTAACCCAAGTTAGATTTTCTTCATGGTTCAATGTATTTGATGACAATGTGGTTGTGTTAGATGGAGGGCTGATATATGAAGGCTAACACTCATTAACTTTCATTCACCATGCAATGTTGTTGGAAGGAAATCTAACTCGTTAGATTTCCTTCATTGTGCAATGAATTTGATGACAATGAGGTTGTGTTAGATGCAAGGCTGATATATGAAGGTTAACACTTGTTAGCTTTCATTCACCATGCAGTGTTGTTGGAAGGAAAGCTAACTCGAGTCAGATCTCCTTCGTGGTGTAATGTATTTGATGACATTGTGGTTGTGTTAGATGGAAAGCTAGGAAATCAAGGCTAAAACGTGTTAACTTTGAGTCATAGTGTAATGTTGTTAGAATGAACGCCAACCCAAGTCGGATTTCCTTCATGGTGCAATGAATTTGCCGACAATGTTGTGGTGTTAGATTGAAAGCTAACAAATGAAGGGTAACAAATGTTGTGGTGTTAGAGGGAAAGCCAACAAATGAAGGTGTTGTAAGGAAATCTAACTCGAGTCATATTTCATTATGGTGCAATAGATTTGTCGATAATGTTGTTGTGTTAGATGGAAGACTGATATATGAAGGCTAACATGCGTTAGCCTTCATTCACTATGCAATGTTGTTAGAAGGAAATCTAACCAAGTTAGATTTTTTTCATGGTTCAATGTATTTGATGACAATGTGGTTGTGTTAGATGGGGGGATGATATATAAATGCTAGCACTCATTAACTTTCATTCACCATGCAATGTTGTTGGAAGGAAATCTAATTCGAGTTAGATTTCCTTTGTGGTGCAATGTATTTGATGGCAATGTGGTTGCGTTAGATGGGGGGATGATATATGAAGGCTAACAAATGTTACCTTTCATTCAGAGTGCAATGTTGTTAGAACGAAAGCTAACTCGAGTTAGATTTTCTTCATGGTGCAATGTATTTGATGGCAATGCGGTTGTGTTAGAAAGAAGGCTGATATATGAAGGCTAACACTCATTAGCTTTCATTCACCATGCAATGTTGTTGGAAGGAAAGCTAACTTGAGTCAGATTTCATTATGGTGCAATAGGTTTGATGACAACGTGGTCGTGTTAGATGGAAGGCTCATATATGAAGGCTAATGACACATTAGCCTTCATTCACTATGCAATGTTGTTAGAAGGAACACTAACCTGAGTCAGATTTTCTTCATGGTTCAATGTTTTTGATGACAATGTGGTTGTGTTATATGGAAAGCTGACATATTAAGGCTAACACTCATTAAATTTTATTCACCATGAAATGTTGTTGGAAGGAAATCTAACTTGAGTCAAATTTTCTTCGTGGTTGAGTGTATTTGATGACAATGTGGTTGTGTTAGATGGAAGGTGTTGCTTGGTTTTTCAACCAAGCATGTGCAAGGATACACCTATTAACTTGTAATAGCGGTCTCGAATAAAAAGCAAATAACAATAAAGTGAATCTAATCTAACATTAACATGTATGAGAAACAATAAGCAAATAAGACAAGAAATTTAAAAGAATTTGTTTTTGTATTACCTCAAATGGTGAGGATGATGATTGTTGAGTAGCTCCAAGGTTGAGAAGCTCCAGGTCCAATGGTCTCTTCTTCTCCAATGCTTCAATGGGATTCTTCAAACTCGAAAATGGGAGGCAATGGCTCTCAAAAGGAATTTGGCAGCATAAGGATAGGATGAAATGTGGATGGAAAGTGAGGAGCCCCTATCACCTTTTTATAGTTTTTGGTGATGGGGAGTACCATTATGGTTTTGAGGAAACCAATGGTATTGACCAACATGGTTTAGGTACCTTTTTCCCTCTTTTTCCTTTTTTTGAATATTTTTAATATTTTTATTCCCTTTTAATATTTTTGGGGAATTTTAGACTCTTTTTGAGGGTTTTTTGTGTATTTTGAGGAAAAATATATATTTTGAGGAGAAAAAAGGTGTATTGTGGTCTTTCTGGTGACCTTTTGATGGTTTTAGAGGCTCAAATGGTGGAAAAGTGGACAAATGGGTCATGTGAATAAGGGAATGAGCTAGTGAGCACTTTTTGGGTGTTAACAGATTGCCTCCTGATGTGTGAGGGCAGGAGCTCATCGTATGGCCGATAGACATCATAGTTCTTTTCTCTTTTTCTTGGGGTTTGGAGAATTGAAGAGACCGATTGGAGGCTGGAACAACAACCCCTTGGAAGCTGCAAAAACAAAAAATATTACATGGCCTCAAAATGAATGAGGAAAAAATCTCTGATGATTGACAAGGCGGGCATACCCATGCTCGTATCAAGACATATACATAACAATTAGGCCCAAGAAGGGGGACCTTAATAATACATAAAAATCTATTGGTACATCATAATGGTCCAGAGGGGACACAATCTTGGGACATACACATGCTCATACCATGACTGATCTCAATAACTGATACACTGGAAGAGGCAACAACCATTCTGAATAATGTATCAGAAGGGTTATGAACTGCTGAAACTGAAGGTGTCCAACATCTGTGGGGACTCAATAACTGTGAGTCAACTTTGAGGATTATGTTAACTGTATACTCGAAGGAGTATAAAACTGGGGTATATCTGAATACTATCGCCAAGTGCAACCCAGATATCCATAGGATAATGTAACTGGTTGTTTCCTTAATTAGACTCTCAAATGTGGTAGAGTCAGGTGATATTCGGGGTCTTCAACAAATAACTGAAAGGATCGATACCCTGTATGAGTCTCAACGATGCGATCAAGGTGTTGAAGTCGAACATGTGAGAAACAATCATTTGGAGAGGCACTGAGGACTCCTTTCAAAATGATCAGTAGGCACTCATCATAAATGGTGATGAGTCCAAGGCACAGAGACCTCTAGGTCTATCCTCTGGAATAGATTTGGTTGGCATCGACAGAGGGAGACCGACAACTACCAAGGAAATGATGTTTCCTTGATAACGGCGCGAGGTGTACAACTGAAGTGTGATAATACTAATGGTAGGATGTCATATTGTGGGGATGGGAAATAACTGGGGTCATAAAGTGGGTGGACTCAAACTTCCTTTGTTCAGAGAATGATGACATGGTTGACCTGGCAGCATATGAAACTGTTGTTTAGGTGTGGGGGTCATAGCTTTAAGGGATCAGGGGTATGTATTATAGACTGAAGTGACTCTGGGGGGATAAGCTGATGGATGCTATGGGGAGATTTTCAGGGTGACATACTATAGAATACTCTGAACAAAGGTGACTATAACGGGGAAGCTGCCATATGAGTAGACATGATCTGTTGTGGCGCCGAAAAGCACCATTGGGCCCTTCTTCGTGGTTTTAATGAGCTCCAAGAAGGAATAAAAGTGTGCTCTGAAATGGTATTGTCCTGTGGATTTATGCGAGTCCAGGACTGTTTATGCTCATGAGTGCTTTCATTTTTAAGGAGTCTAAAAACGATAAGAAGACTCTGAATTTGTGGATGAGTACCGTCTTGTGGATTTGTACGAGCCTGATACAAACCGTTACACCAAAACCCCTAGGTGTTAGTGAAGGTCGTCCATTAGGATCTTAACATCCCACCACGCTCCGTAGTTCAGACTCTGGGCTGGATGTGCACCCGTACAGTGGTGTCCCCTTTGTGCTATATGAGCCTCAAGAGAACACTGTAATGCCGATTTTGCCACCCGCTCTGTGACTTGAACCTGGGTGGAGGCTCTGATACCAAATGATACAAACCGTTACACCAAAACCTCGAGGTGTTAGTGAAGGTTGTCCATTAGGATCTTAACAGAGCCTAAGACGGTGATTGCTCATGGTTGCTTTCAATTTTAGGGAGTCTGAAAGCGGTAAGTAGACTCCATTGGTGTTCTTTTTCGTATGTTAGTCTCCAAGGCCCGAAAAAGTATAAAATGATGAAAATGGAGAACTCTTCTAGCCAATGTGACTAGAGTATTCATTTTTCGTAATTAGTCTACAAGGTTCAAAAAAAGGGTAAACTTATACCAGGTAGACGCCCTTTCAGATACCTTTAGCAAGCATGAAAGGAATCAAGATTGCTCGGCGATCTTTTCATTATTTTAGGAGTCAGAAAAGAGCTTAACAGAAACTCCCTAAATGCCTTTTTCGTATAAGAATTGCTCGGCCCGAAAAAGGGATAAAATTATACCGAACAAGAAGGTATTGGAGAGAACGAGAAATGATCTCGAGCATCGTCATCAGCACGAAAAACTGAATCCGGTGACATAAATATCGTCAAAAAATGGGCAATGGCCGATGTGGCATGCAAATCGAGGTGATGAGGGGCATTTTGGAGAAATGCCCAAAAACTATGGGGGTGAGAGCGAGAAATGATCTCAAGAATCATCACGAGCACGGAAAACTAAATTCGGCGATATAAGACTTGCTAAAAACGGACCACGGCCAACATGGCATGCAAACCAAGGCGACTAGTGTGTGAAAAAAAATGCTGGAAAAATCTGGTGGTGAGAGCAAGAAATGATCTCAAGCATCATCACAAGTTTGGAAAATTGAATTCATTGGTATAAAAAATGCCAATAAACTAACAACAGCCGATGTGGCACACAAATCGAGGTGGCGTGGGGCATGGAAAAAATGCTTGAAAGTTTTTGGTGAGAGCGAGAAATGATCTCAAACATCATCACGGGCACAAAAATATGAATCCGGCGGTGTAAATGGTGTGAAAAACTAATGTCATAAGGACTTCGGAATGGTCGAAGAAAATAACTAGGTTAAAAAATGGCTATAAATAAAGGTGAGCTCACCCAGCCAAGGATGCAGTGGTGGGGAGAAATGATGACCCGCGGGGGAAGAATACTATGTGTATCAAATCAAATCAAATATAGAAGTGATATGTGACCTCAAAAATGGTTGAGATCATGCATGTGAAAAAGTGAGGAGGGTTAATGACCTGCCCCCATGCTATGTGCATGGGGTTTATGATTGTGGATCACATATGTGTTGGTTTGAACAATGGGGTCATTGAAATAATGAGATAGATGTGATGGGGAAGGTTCAAAATGATTGATCATGCCCCCTATCCCAGCGTCAAGGTAATCTATTATGCCCCCTAAATCAGAGGTGTTAATGCGGTGCAGATGCTGTCTTAGAGAGGGATCAACAAGGAATTAACCAACTGTTGGCGGGGGGGTATACCATGAGGCTATGGGTTGTGGTGGCATATTGAAGTGATGATATGATGATGGGGGATTCCTCTTGTGGGGTGGATGCCCCCAGTATCTCCAACGAGAATTATGATGATGATGAGTAGGCAAGGTTTTGGGCCTGCCCCCATGTTGTGGACATGTGGTTTCCTCGTTGATTTGAAAGGGTTGAACATGTGTGTCAAAGGGATCAATGGAAGGGTCGACTGGACAGAGGGGTCTCCAGTGGAAACCGTGTAAATGGACTTAATTTCTTCCGAGGAGGAAGATTTTGGGGGATATATTTCCTTAATGAGAAGAGGGGATATCTCTAGGTCAGCATTATTCAGTTCGTATAGTGATGCTCTATAATCTGGGAGATCAGGGCAGTGATGTGAATAATGGCCGTAGATGCCGCATATCGCACAAGGGTGGTTGATACGCAAATATTTATCATGAGGCTGGGGGGGTAGCTCGAGTTTGACAACTGGAATGTTAGTGTCATCATCCAACATTTGCATATGCTCTTGAAGTGCCAGTAATTGTGTACATTGATGGGTAGCATGGCCTATATCGTCGCACAAAGAGCACTTGGGGGCAGCACGGATTGTTGGGGGATTCTTCGCCAACCTGGGAGTCAGTGGGGCAATGCGGGTTGTGGGTCTAGTGGTGTAGGTTGTGGGTCCATTGGTGTAGGTTTGTTGGCTTATGCCCCCATTGTAGTGGAGTTCATAGGGAGCATTACTAGATGTTGATGCAATGGCCCCTGTTGGAGGTGGTCGGTTCTGGATGTTTGCTACACCAGGGGGTAGACGGTTAGAAGTATTGATGGGTTGCACCGGTTGTAAAATGACGTTCGGTGTCGGGGGAGGGGTTGGGGCAAGTAGGTAGCACACAGGTAGTCCTAATGTTAATCCTGGGAGATTAAGTGTAGCCATGACTAGTGTGCTGATGGCGCCTGAAGGGGGAAATAAAAATGGGATAGTATGAATTGGTGTGGCTCCTACGTGAGTTGGCACTGAGGGTGGTTGCGGGAGTAAAGGGGGTTGTTGGTTTGGTACTTGTGTGTTATGCGAGAGGGTGCACAAATCAAATATTCTGGTTATCTTCAAAGGGGGTGGGATGGATTGGAATGTGGAAGTCATAGGTGATTCTGAGTACAATCTGGGTCTGACCGTGGAGACAAAAGATGTAGGTGCATTTTGAATTGGTTGTTCAATCATAGGGAGAACATTTTTAGGTGCAGTGGGGGTGTATTGGTTTTGATGCGTTTGGAGATTCATGTCGAACGATGACATCATAAGGAGATGATGACTACTTGAATCCATCGGTTGGTTTGTGTGTGTAGCATATGTGATTTGTTGTTGTGATGCTGTGGTTCCTTGAGGAGGATCCAACGGACAAGTGTTCGCCACTCCTTGTGTGGGAAAAGGATTATGCAGCACCATGGGTTGTGGTTGAATAGGTGGCGCTGGTTGTGCCATGTGCCCTTGGCGTTGGGAATCATCATTCCACAGTTGGCGCGCTCGCTCCAAATGGGGGCAAGTTTGTGTGTAATTTTCCTATACTCTGCATATGGAACATGGGTAGTTTGTTCGTAAATTGGGGTTCTTACCCTGTTTTGGTGGTCGATCAGGGTTTTGGTTGGGGGGAGCATCGTTATTATTGTTTGGAGGATTAGGTGGTCATGAACCTTGGTTGTGTTGTTGGTTTTTTTCGTGGTTACACCCTCTTCCACGATTTTGTAGACCTCCTTGGTTACACTGGTTGTTCTAGTTTGGAGATTGGTTTTGCTGTGCGTAGACATGCCCTTGGGCAGTAGGTGGGTTTTGAGGTCATGGGAGCTCTGGAGCAGGTTGCGGTGAGTATTAAGCAGGAGGTTTATGAGGTGGACCTATTGCTTGTTGTGGTTGTGGGAAACCTTGAGCTGCTGGAAATGTTGGAGCAAGAGGTGATGCCTGTTGAGGATAATAAGCCACTTGAGCTTATGGTTGAACCGGAGTCTGGTGGGCCTGCTAGTTATAGTATGGAGTTGACACATAAGCTAATGGTGCTTTCCCATAACACTATGGTGGACATGAGGGTCCATGAGTGTGGTGGGTGTGTATTACTGGAGCATACGAAGTTGTTGCTCCAGAATGAGATGTAGCCCTAGAAAGGTCTGGGGCATTGTTTATACTCATCATGGTAAAAGGTTTGTTTTGCAACATAACCTGGCCGATAATACAGTCGACGGCATGGGATTCCCCCGGCGCATCATGGCTGGATGGATCACAAAGCGAGGCATTAGGTAAAATAGTGTATAGATATCCAGACTGGGCATATATGAGATCAAATTGTTGAGCTTTTAAGATGGCTTCTTCTTCTGACTGGGGTCGTTCAGAAGCTACATCTTTGGCTATGAGGGGGAGGAGTGATTTGAGGAACCAGTCCAAAAAGATTCGGTCATCGAGTTGTATCTTGCAGAGGCTACGGCGCTTACGCCACTCATGAATATGATCAGTGATATTTGTAGTGGTGTTCTGTCTACAAAACAAAAGTATTTCCACTCCTGCATCATAGCGTATAGGTAGTTGAAAGAACTGGATGAAAGTTGAGGGGAGGGACGTAAATGTGTTGTGAGTCCCATGTGGCTGCTCAATGTACCATTTGGCTGCAGAGCCGGTGAAAGTTCTTTGTAAAATTCTTAGTCTAATAGAATCATATACTATGGAGTTGGAGGAACACCATAGATGAAACGACGTGATATGGTTTTGGGGATCTTCCCCAGTTTGCCTTCAAATTTTGGGATATCTGAGGGAACCTTTGTGGGCATGGGTGGCCACGTAGGGTTGTGTTGAATAGGGTCGGTGGTTAATCTTTCCAGGTCTGGTAAGTTTAGACTAGCCATGTATGGCAGACTGGCAGATGGGTGTGGCATGGTCACTGGGGCATAACTGTTAATGGTAGCATTATGGAGTGGTCCAGTGCCCCCTAAGGGTATGATAGGTGTGAAATGGATGTGTCCTCCAACCGATGTGGTGTCGGAGGGACCTGCGCTCCCTAGTGCAAAATGGGTTGCAGATGGATTGGGAATGGTTCCAGTAATCACTGGGATCTGGGTAGTGGCGATGAGGGGGGGGGTGACGCCCATGTTGGGCATACCTAAGATAGGTGTTGGTCCTGTGTTAGGCATACCTAAAGGGCGGGTGGCCCCTATATTAGGAATTCCTAAGTCGGTTTTGACTACCGTGGTTGGCATAGTAGTAGTGGGGTTTTTTGATGTAGCTCCAATAGCACTGGTGAAAAGGGGGTCATATTGTGACCCATCCATGGGTTCGGTTGGTGATGTCTCGGTAGGGTGTTCAGATTCAGCCTCAGAATCGGATGTAAAATGAGGCGCGTCAGAATTAGATGACTAGGTTCTATTCCGATGACGTGTGGAGTCAAGGGATAATGCTCTACATCTATGACATGTAGAATCAAGTGTGCCGAACTGAGGGGGTTCGCCCTGAAAATGGCAGGATTGTCTTAGCTTCTCAATGGTGAGAAATGTCTAGAAATGCCAATGGATGGTGGTGAGATAAAAAACTCAAGACCCTAATGCCACGATGTGTGCAGAAGGGGAGTGTGAAAAATTAATGGCTCTCGGGCCAACAACCAACCTCAAAAGTGCTTATTATAACATGTGTGCTATAATAAGTGGAGGAATCAAGAAAAGTGGTCAAAATACCAAAAATCAAACGTCTCCTAGAAAAAAGAGGTGCTCACTAGACCAAGGGGGGTAGAAAAGCATGCAAATGCCTAACTAAAAGTGGTATTATGATTCAACGAAACATATCCTCTGCAAGGTGATGAAATCCAAGTCAGACAATATGAATAGTGGAATCAAAGGCTAGATATCCCCCTACCGGGAGGGACACCAGGTAGACAATCCTAAAAATTGGCCACTAAGATACCCTGTTCATGACACATTCGGTTGGTTGAATCTGCAATTTGGTTCTATCGCCGTTGTACTCCCATACGGGTGGTACACCGAGAACTGCGAAAGCTATCCTTTGGTTACTGAATGGATACCGGTATTCCACTCAGGATTCTGGAACCAGTCTGGCTACTTCAACCCTCCTAAGGGAGAGGCATTCCCGATAAATTGGTGTATAACCATGTCAACAAATAATAAGGGATTTTTGGGACCCTAAAAGTCAAAACACTATGTCTCAGATGTAAATAATTGAGGGGTGTTATTGGAACACCTATCCCCCCAATCCTACCTAGCTACAAGATTCTTTAAGTGTTCCCCAAGTGGGGTTAAAGTGTTTGTTGAGTTTAGGTAGATTTTAAGGCTCAGTTAATTAAAAATGTGGCAGATTGGGTGCAAGTGTGATTATTTAACTGAAAATGAATTTGCCTCACTTGGGTGATTGATAACAAATTAAAAACAAGACAATTTCAATTTGCAAAAAATAAAAGACTTTTTTCTGAAATGCAAATGCTTTAACAAAAATAATTCAAAAACTATGGAGTTTGTGAAATAATTTTTTAAAGGAAAGCAAATATCGGAAAAATTGCAAGAAATAAATGGATTTCTAAGTGCTTGCTTGGGAAAAACTATTGATCAAATCGAAAATATGGTTTGAAATTTGCAAAGAAATGAAATATATGATCTAAACAAAGTGCTAAAAACCTTTCTTTCACTTGTTGAAAATTTTTAAAAATATTTTAATTGAGCTTATGTTATAGAAAAAAGATTCACTATTGCTGCAATAATTAAAATAGAATGCTGGAAAAAATTGCAGAAAAGATGATGCTAGACGAAATAGGCTAAATGGGCAAAAATGCAGCAAAAATTTTCTAAAAATTGGGCCAAGCGAAAAACAACAGCATCGCGGGTTTTAGGGAAAAATCCGTGATGTGCATCGCGGTTTTTAAGCACACAATCGCGATGTGCAGCGTGGAAAAAGGCCTCGAAGCCGCGATGTGCAGTGCGGAAAAAAGCCGCAAAGCTGCGATGTGTAGCAAGGAAAAGGCCACGATGAACTGCACGGCCTTTGGGCGAAAAGTCACGATGCGAAGACAGAAAAACGGTCACCAGAAATGAAACCGAAAAGTGAAATTTCGGTCTGTTAAAGGCTACAAAAAGGGCCAACAGCTAGGGCAGTAATGAATATGTTGTCTAGTATGGCAGATCTGCTAATTGGAATGGTAAAAACAAGTAAAAAACAAAGATCTAAAGCAACAAATTTAAAGCTCGAAACCCAGCGGAGTCGCCAAAACTATTGCTTGGTTTTTCAACCAAGCATGTGCAAGGATGCACCTATTAACTTGTAATAGTAGTCTCGAATAAAAATCAAATAACAATAAACTGAATCTAATCTAACATTAACATGTGTGAGAAACAATAAGCAAATAAGACAAGAAATTTAAAAGAATTTGTTTTTGTATTTCCTCAAATGGTGAGGATGATGATTGTTGAGTAGCTCCAAGGTTGAGAAGCTCCAGGTCCAATGGTCTCTTCTTCTCCAATGCTTCAATGGGATTCTTCAAACTCGAAAATGGGAGGCAATGGCTCTCAAAAGGAATTTGGCAGCATAAGGATAGGATGAAATGTGGATGGAAAGTGAGGAGCCCATATCACCTTTTTATAGTTTTTGGTGATGGGGAATACCATTATGGTTTTGAGGAAACCAATGGTATTGACCAACATGGTTTAGGTACCTTTTTCCCTCTTTTTCCTTTTTTTGAATATTTTTAATATTTTTATTCCTTTTTAATATTTTGGGGAATTTTAGACCCTTTTTTAGGGTTTTTTATGTATTTTGAGGAAAAATATATATTTTGAGGGGGGAAAAGGTGTATTGTGGTCTTTCTGGTGACCTTTTGATGGTTTTAGAGGTTCAAATGGTGGAAAAGTGGACAAATGGGTCATATGAATAAGGGAATGAGCTAGTGAGCACTTTTTGGGTGTTAACAGAAGGCTTATATATGAAGGCTAACACTCATTAACTTTCATTCACCATGCAATGCTGATGGAAGGAAAGATAACCCGAGTCAAGATTTCATTCATGGTGCAATGTATTTGACGACAATGTGGTTGTGTTAGATTGGAAGCTAGCAAATGAAGGCCAACACATGTTAGCCTTCATTCACCATGCAATGTTGTTGGAAGGAAAGCTACCTTCAGTCAAATTTCCTTCAGGGTGTAGTGCATTTGATGTCAATGTGGTTGTGTTAGACGGAAGATAACAAATGAAGGCTATCACGTGTTAGTTTTCATTCACCGTGCAATCCTGTTGGTAGGAAATCTAACTCGATTCAGGTTTCATTATGGTGCGATAGATTTTTCGACAATGTGGTTGTTTTATATGGGATGCTGATATATGAAGGCTAACACACGTTACCTTTCTTTCACCGTGCAATGTTGTTAGAAGGAAAGCTAACTCGAGTTAGATTTTCTTCATGGTACAATGAATTTGATGACAATGTGATTGTGTTAGATGGAAGGCTTACATATGAAGGCTAACACTCGTTAACTTTTATTCAACATGCAATGTTGTTGGAAGGAAAGCTAACTCAAGTCAGATTTCCTTCGTGGTGCAATGTATTTGATGACAATGTGGTTGTGCTAGATGGAAGGCTTATATATGAAGGCTCACACTCATTAACTTTCATTCACCATGAAATGTTGATGGATGGAAAACTAACTCGAGTAAGATTTCCTTCATGGTGTAGTGCATTTGATGCCAATGTGGCTATGTTAGATGGAAGATAACAAATGAAGGCTAACACATGTTAGCTTTCATTCACTATGCAATCCAATTGGAAGGAAAGATAACTCGAGTCAGATTTCATTATGGTGTGATAGATTTGTCGACAATGTGGTTGTGTTAGATGGGATGCTGATATATGATAGCTAACACACGTTACGTTTCTTTCACCGTGCAATGTTGTTAGAAGGAAAGCTAACTCGAGTTAGATTTTATTCATGATGCAATGAATTTGATGACAATGAGGTTGTGTTAGATGCAAGGCTGATATATGAAGGTTAACACTTGTTAGCTTTCATTCACCATGCAGTGTTGTTGGAAGGAAAGTTAACTCAAGCCAGATTTCCCTCGTTGTGCAATGTATTTGATGACATTGTGGTTGTGTTAAATTGAAAGCTATGAAATGAAGGCTAAAATATGTTAGATTTCATTCATAGTGCAATGTTGTTAGAATGAAAGCTATCCCAAGTCGGATTTCCTTCATGGTGCAATGAATTTGCCGACAATGTTGTGGTGTTAGATGGAAAGCTAAAAAATGAAAGGTAACAGATGTTATGGTGTTAGAGGGAAAGGTAACAAATGAAGGTGTTGTAAGGAAAGCTATCTCGAGTCAGATTTCATTATGGTGCAATATATTTGTTGATAATGTTGTTTTGTTACATGGAAGACTGATATATGAAGGCTAACACGCGTTAGCCTTCAGTCACTGTGCAATGTTGTTAGAAGGAAAGCTAAACCAAGTTAGATTTTCTTTAAGGTTCAATGTATTTGATGATAATGTGGTTGTGTCAGATGGGGGGCTGATATATGAAGGCTACCACTCATTAACTTTCATTTACCATGCAATGCTTTTGGAAGGAAATCTAACTCAAGTTAGATTTCCTTCATGGGCAATGTATTTGATGACAATGTGGTTGTGTTAGATGGGGGGATGATATATGAAGGGTAACAAAAGTTACCTTTCATTCAGCGTGTAATGTTGTTAAAAGGAAAGCCAACTCGAGTTATATTTTCTTCATGGTGCAATGTATTTGATGACAATGCGGTTGTGTTAGAAAGAAGGCTGATATATGAAGGCTAACACTCGTTAGCTTTCATTCACCATGCAATTCTGCTGGAAGGAAAGCTAACTCGAGTCAAATTTCATTATGGTGCAATAGGTTTGATGACAACGTGGTTGTGTTAAATTGAAGGATGATATATGAAGGCTAATGACATGTTAGCCTTCATTCACTATGCAATGTTGTTAGAAGGAAAGCTAACCTGTGTCATATTTTCTTCATGGTTCAATGTATTTGATGACAATGTGGTTGTGTTAGATGAAAGGTTGATATATGAAGGCTAACACTCATTAACTTTTATTCACCATGCAATGTTGTTGGAAGAAAAGCTAACTCGAGTCATATTTCCTTGGTGGTGCAATGTATTTGATGACAATGTGGTTGTGTTAGATTGAAGGATTATATATGAAGGCTAACACTCATTAACTTTCATTCACCATGCAATGTTGATGGAAGGAAAGCTAACTCGAGTTATATTTCCTTCATGGTGCAATGTATTTGATGACAATGTGGTTATGTTAGATTGAAAGCTAACAAATGAAGGCCAACACATGTTAGCTTTCATTCACCATGCAATGTTGTTGGAAGAAAAGCTAACTTCAGTCAGATTTCCTTCATGTTGTAGTGCATTTGATGTCAATGTGGTTTTGTTAGATGGAAGATAATAAATGAAGGCTATCATGTGTTAGCTTTCATTCATCATGTAATCCTATTGGAAGGAAAGCTAACTCGAGTCAGATTTCATTATGGTGCGATAGGTTTTTCGACAATGTGATTGTGTTATATGGGATGTTGATATATGAAGGTTAACACACGTTACCTTTCCTTCACCATGCAATGTTGTTAGAAGGAAATATAACTTGACTTAGATTTGCTTCATGGCGCAATGAATTTGATGACAATGTGGTTTTGTTAGATGGAAGGCTGACATATGAAGGCTAACACTCATTAAATTTTATTCAACATGTAATGTTGTTGGAAGGAAAGCTAACTCGAGTCAAATTTCCTTTGTGGTGCAATGTTTTTTATGACAATGTGGTTGTGTTAGATGGAAGGCTTATATATGAAGGCTAACATCCATTGGCTTTCATTCACTATGCAATGTTGATGAAAGGAAAGCTAACTCGAGTCGGATTTCCTTCGTGCTACAATGTATTTGATGACAATGTGGTTGTGTTAAATGGAAGGCTTATATATGAAGGGTAACACACATTTACTTTCATTCACCATGCAATGTTGTTGGAAGGAAAGCTAACTTCAGTCAGATTTTCGTCATGTTGTAGTGCATTTGATGTCAATGTGATTGTGTTAAATGGAAGATAATAAATGAAGGTTATCACGTGTTAGTTTTCATTCATCATGCAATCATGTTGGAAGAAAAGTTAACTCGAGTCAGATTTCATTATGGTGTGATAGATTTTTAGACAATGTGGTTGTGTTATATGGGATGCTGATATATGAAGGCTAACACACATTAGCTTTCCTTCACTGTGCAATGTTGTTAGAAGGAAAGTTAACTTGAGTTGGATTTTTTTCATGGTGCAATGAATTTGATGACAATGTGGTTGTGTTAGATGGAAGGCTGACATATGAAGGCTAACACTCATTAACTTTTATTCAACATGTAATGTTGTTGGAAGGAAAGCTAACTCGAGTCATATTTCCTTTGTGATACAATGTATTTGATGACAATGTGGTTGTGTTAGATGGAAGGCTTATAGATGAAGGCTAACACTCATTGACTTTCATTCACCATGCAATGCTGATGGAAGGAAAGCTAACTCGAGTCAGATTTCCTTTGTAATACAATGTATTTGATGACAATGTGGTTGTGTTAGATGGAAGGCTTATAGATGAAGGCTAACACTCATTGACTTTCATTCACCATGCAATGCTAATGGAAGGAAAGCTAACTCGAGTCAAATTTCCTTCATGGTGTAGTGCATTTGATGGCAATGTGGTTGTGTTAGATGGAAAATAACAAATGAAGGCTATCACGTGTTAGCTTTCATTCACTATGCAATCCAGTTGGAAGGAAAGCTAACTCGAGTCAGATTTCATTATGGTGTGATAGATTTGTCGACGATGTGGTTGTGTTAGATGGGATGCTGATATATGAAGGCTAACACACGTTACCTTTCTTTCACCATGCAATGTTGTTAGAAGGAAAGCTAACTCGAGTTAGATTTTCTTCATGGTGCAATGAATTTGATGACAATGAGGGTGTGTTAGATGCAAGGCTGATATATGAAGGTTAACACTTGTTACCTTTCATTCACCATGTAGTGTTGTTGGAAGGAAACCTAACTTGAGTCAGATTTCCTTCATGGTGTAAAGTATTTGATGACATTGTGGTTGTGTTAGATGGAAAGCTAGGAAATGAAGGCTAAAACATGTTAGCTTTCAGTCATAGTGCAATGTTGTTAGAATGAAAGTTAATCCAAGTCGGATTTCCTTCATGGTGCAATGAATTTGACGACAATGTTGTGGTGTTAGATGAAAAGCTAACAAATGAAGGGTAACAAATGTTGTGGTGTTAGAGGGAAAACTAAAAAATGAAGGTGTTCTAAGGAAAGCTAACTCGAGTCAGATTTCATTATGGTGCAATAGATTTGTCGACAATGTTGTTGTGTTAGATGGAAGGATGATATATGAAGGCTAACACATCTTAGCCTTCATTCACTTGACAATGTTGTTAGTAGAAAATCTAACCCAAGCTAGATTTCCTTCATGGTGCAATGTAATTGATGACAATGTGGTTGTGTTAGATGGGGGGCTGATATATGAAGGATAACACTCATTAACTTTCATTCACCATGTAATGTTGTTGGAAAGAAATCTAACTCGAGTTAGATTTCCTTCGTGGTGCAATGTATTTGATGACAATGTGGTTGTGTTAGATTGAAATCTAATAAATGAAGGCTAACACACGTTAGCTTTCATTCGCCATGCAATGTTGTTGGAAGCAAAGCTAACTTCAGTCAGATTTCCTTCATGGTGTAGTGCATTTGATGTCAATGTGGTTGTGTTAGATGAAAGCTAACAAATTAAGTCTATCACATGTTAGCTTTCATTCACCATGCAATCCTGTTGGAAGGAAAGCTAAATCGAGTCAGATTTCATTATGGTGCAATAGATTTATCGACAATATTGTTGTGTTAGATGGGAGGCTGATATATGAAGGCTTACACACGTTACCTTTCCTTCACCATGCAATATTGTTAGAAGGAACGCTAACTCGAGTTATATTTTCTTGAAGGTGCAATGTATTCGACGACAATGAGGTTGTGTTAGATGGAAGGCTGATATATGAAGGTTAACACTTTTTATCTTTCATTCACTGTGTAAAGGTATTGGACGGAAAGCTAACCCGAGTCAGATTTCATTATGGTGCAATAGATTTGACGACAATGTGGTTGTGTTAGATGGGAGGCTAATATATGAAGGCTAACACACATTAGCTTTCATTTAACATGGCATGTTGTTGGAAGGAAATCTAACTTCAGTCAAATTTCATTCATGGTGTAGTGCATTTGATGTCAATGTGGTTGTGTTAGATGGAAGATAATAAATGAAGGCTATCATGTGTTAGCTTTCATTCACTGTGTAATCCAGTTGGAAGGAAAGCTAACTCGAATCACATTTCATTATGGTGCGAAAGATTTGTCGACAATATGGTTGTGTTAGATAAGATGCCGATATATGAAGCCTAATACATGTTACCTTTCCTTCACTGTGCAATGTTGTTAGAAGGAAAACTAACTTAAGTTAGATTTTCTTCATGGTCCAATGAATTTGATGACAATGAGGATGTGTTAGATGGAAGGCTGATATATGAAGGTTAACACTTGTTAACTTCCATTCACCATGTAGTGTTGTTGGAAAGAAAGCTAACTTGAGTCAGATTTCCTTTGTGGTGCAATGTATTTGATTATATTGTGCTTGTGTTAGATGGAAATCTAACAAATGAAGGCTAAAATGTGTTAGCTTTCAGTCATAGTGCAATGTTGTTACAATGAAAGCTAACGCAAGTCAGATTTCCTTCATGGTGCAATCAATTTGTTGAAAATGTTGTGGTGTTAGATGGAAAGCTAACAAATGAAGGGTAACAAATGCTGTGGTGTTAGAGGGAAAGCTAACAAATGAAGTTGTTGTAAGGAAAGCTAACTCGAGTCAAATTTAATTATGGTGCAATAGATTTGTCGACAATGTTGTTGTGTTAGATGGAAGGTTGATATATGAAGGTTAACCCCTGTTAGTCTTCATTCAATGTGCAATGTTGTTAGAAGAAAATCTAACCTGAGTCAGATTTCCTTCATGGTGCAATGTATTTGATGACAATGTGGTTTTGTTAGATGGAAGGATTATATATGAATGCTAACACTCATTAAATTTCATTCACCATGCAATGCTATTGGAAGGAAATCTAACTCGAGTTAGATTTCCTTCATGGTGCAATGTATTTGACAACAATGTGGTTCTTTTAGATTGAAAGCTAACAAATGAAGGATAACACGCGTTAGCTTTCATTAGCCATGGAATGTTGTTGGAAGCAAAGCTAGCTTCAGTCAGATTTCCTTCATAGTGTAGTGCATTTGATGTTAATGTGGTTTTGTTAGATGGAAGCTAACAAATTAAGGCTATCACGTGTTAGCTTTCATTCACCGTGCAATCCTGTTGGAAGGAAAGTTAACTCGAGTCATATTTCATTATGGTGAAATAGATTTGTCGACAATGTTGTTGTGTTAGATCGGAGGCTCATATATGAAGGCTAACACACGTTACCTTTCCTTCACCGTGCAATGTTGTTAGAAGGAACGCTAACTCGAGTTAGATTTTCTTCATGGTGCAATGTATTTGATGACAATGAGGTTGTGTTAGATGGAAGGTTGATATATGAAGGTTAACACTTGTTAGCTTTCATTCAACGTGCAAATTTGTTGGAAGGAAATCTAAATCGAGTCAGATTTCATTATGGTGCAATAGATTTGACGACAATGTGGTTGTGTTAGATGGGAGAATGATATATGAAGGCTAACAAACGTTACTTTTCCTTCACCGTGCAATGTTGTTAGAAGGAAAGCTAACTCAAGTTAGATTTTCATCATGGTGCAATGAATTTTCCGACAATGTTGTGGTGTTAGATGGAAAGCTAACAAATGAAAGGTAACAAATGTTGTGTTGTTAGAGGAAAAGCTAACAAATCAAGGTGTTGTAAGGAAAGCTAACTCGAGTCAGATTTCATTATGGTGCAATAGATTTGTCGACAATGTTGTTGTGCTAGATGGAAGGCTGATATATGAAGGCTAACACGCGTTAGCTTTCATTCACTGTGCTGTGTTGTTATAAGGAAAGCTAACCCGAGTTAGATTTTCTTCATGGTTCAATGTATTTGATGACAATGTGGGTCTGTTAGATGGGATCCTGATATATAAAGGCTGATACTCATTAACCTTCATTCACCATGTAATGTTGTTGGAAGGAAAGCTAACTCGAGTCATATTTCCTTCGTGGTGCAATGTATTTGATGATAATGAGGTTGTGTTATATGAAAAGCTAACAAATGAAGGCTAAAATGTGTTATCTATCAGTCATAGTGCAATGTTGTTAGAATGAAAGCTAACCCAAGTCGGATTTCCTTCATGGTGCAATGAATTTGCCGACAATGTTGTGGTGTCAGATGGAAAGCTAACAAATGAAGGGTAGCAAATGTTGTGGTGTTAGAGGGAAATCAAACAAATGAATTTGTTGTAAGGAAAGCTAACTCGAGTCAGATTTCATTATGATGCAATATATTTGTCGACAATGTTGTTGTGTTAGATGGAAGGCTAACACGCGTTAGCCTTCATTCACTGTGCAATGTTGTTAGAAGGAAAGCTAACTCGAGTTAGATTTTCTTCATGATTCACTGGATTTGATGACAATGTGCGATAGATTTGTCAACAATGTGGTTGTGTTAGACGAGATGTTGATATATGAAGCCTAACACACGTTACCTTTCCTTCATCGTGCAATGTGGTTAAAAGGAAAGCTAACTTGAGTTAGATTTTCTTCATGGTCCAATGAATTTGGTGACAATGAGGATGTGTTAGATGGAAGGCTGATATATGAAGGTTAACACTTGTTAGCTTTCATTCACCATGCAGTGTTTTTGGAAGGAAATCTTACTCGAGTCAGATTTCCTTCGTGGTGCAATGTATTTGATTATATTTTGGTTGTGTTAGATGGAAAGATAACAAATGAAGGCTAAAACGTGTTAGCTTCCAGTCGTAGTGCAATGTTGTTAGAATGAACAAGCCGGATTTCCTTCATGGTGCAATGAATTTGCCGACAATGTTGTGGTGTTAGATGGAAAGCTAAAAAATGAAGGGTAACAAATGTTGTGGTGTTAGAAGGAAAGCTAACAAATGAATTTGTTGTAAGGAAAACTAACTCAAGTTAGATTTGATGACAATGTGGTTTTGGTAGATGAAAAGCTAACATATGAAGGATGACACTTGTTAGCTTTCATTCACTGTGCAAGGTTGTTAGAGGTAAATCTAACCCAATATGAAGGATTTCCTTCATGGTGTAATGTATTTGAGGATAATATGGTTGCATTAGATGAAAATATATAATATCAAGGATACAACGCGATGCAATGTTGTTGTTGGCAATGTGCTTATGTTTAGCTTTTAGCTTTCCTATAGTCAAAGTTAGAAGATTATAATAAAAGATCTAGATGCGCCTCCTTATAATGATCACCATGATTTGTTATTATCGTGAGCACTACAATAGTTCTTTGAGATTTAGTTACAAATAGAATGATGCAAGCAAAGATAATAATTTTAAATTCATGTTTACTTCAATAATTTGAAATTATGGTAATAGTTTTTTTCATTTATTTTCAGAAACGATGGAGTCTGAAATGAGTGAAATTTCAAAGGAAGCATCCAAGGACAAAGAAACTTCATATGGTGAGAGCTTCCTTGATATTGTTCATATGTATGAGATGATAAGTTATAATATATGATTTCATAATACTTTTTAATTGATGTTTTATAATTCTTAGGAAAATATTGTATACAAATATTTTCAGATATTAAGAACCATGATGGAAGTGAAATTTTGAAGAAAGCATCAAGGAAAAAATGAATACAAATATGACACAAAACAAGTCTCTTGGAGTTTGTATGTCATTTTCATATCTAGTTCATATTCATTTACAAAATAATTATACCATATTTTAGTATGCTATTTGAGATTGGATGAAGTTTGATATATCATTATGCGGGTAATAAGTTTCCATTACACAAACTCTCTTGTTCTTGTGAATGTGAATAAAAATAGTGTATTCTATGGTTGTTTAATAATGTTAGCTGCCATAACACAAGAACACAAGAACTAAATTGTTCTTGAGCATGTGAATGAAAATGATGTATTATATGGTTGTTTAATAATGTTTGATATTTCATGTTTGAATACAACTCCATTTAGATAGATTGGTGGTGCTAGATGGAAGGCTAATTTATTAACACTGACACACGTTAGATTTCATTAATCGTGCAATGTTGTTGGAAGGAAAGTTAACTCGAGTTAGATTTCCTTCATGGTGAAATGTATTTGATGACAATGTGGTTGTATTAGATGGAAGGTTGATAAATGAAGGCTAACACTCGTTATCTTTCATTCGCGGTGCAATGTTGTTGGAGGGAAAGGTAACTCGAGTCAGATTTCCTTCGTTGTGCAATGTATTTGATGAAAATGTAGTTGTGTTAGATGGAAAGCTAACATAAGAAGGATATCACATGTTACCTTTAATTTACCATGCAATGTTGTTAAAATCAAAGCCAACCCAAGTTAGATTTCATTAGTCGTGCAATGCATTTGATGAAAATGTGGTTGTGTTAGATGGAAGGCTAAGTTATGAAGGCTAACACATGTTTTATTTCATTCGCTGTGCAATTTTTTTAGAAAGAAAGGTAACTCAAGTCAGATTTCCTTCGTGGTGCAATGGATTTGATGACATTGTGGTTGTGTTAGAACGATGTTAGAATTTTGTTAGAATGAAAGCTAACCAATCATAGTGTAATGTTGTTAGAATGAAAGCTAACCCAAGTTGGATTTCCTTCATGGTGCAAAGAATTTGCAGACAGTGTTGTGGTGTTAGATGGAAAGATAACAAACAAAGGCTAACACGCATTTTATTTCCTTCATTGTATAATGATGTTAGAAGCAGAGGTAACGTGAGTTAGAATTCCCTTATAGCGCAATGAATTTGATGACAATGTGGTTTTGTTAGATGCAAAACTAACATATGAAGTATAACACTTGTTAGCTTTCATTCACTGTGCAAGATTGTTAGAAGGAAATCTAACCCAATATGAAGGATTTCCTTCATGGTGCAATGTATTCAAGGATAATATGGTTGCATTAGATGAAAATCTATAATATGAAGGATACCACATGATGCAATGTTGTTGTTGGCAATGTGCTTGTGTTTAGCTTTTACCTTTCCTACAGTCAAAGTTAGAAGAATATAATAAAAGATCTAGATGTGCCTCCTTATAATGATCACCATGATTTGATATTATCGTGAGCGCTACAATTGTTCTTTGAAATTTAGTTACAACTAGAATGATGCAAGCAAAGATGATATTTTTAAATTCATGTTTACTTCAATAATTTGAAATTATGGTAATAGTTTTTTTCATTTATTTTCAGAAACAATGAAGTCTTAAGTGAGTGAAATTTCAAAGGAAGCATCCAAGAACAAAGACACTTCATATGGTAAGAGCTTCGTTGATATTTTTCATATGTATGAGATGATAAGTTATAATATATGGTTTCATAATACTTTTTAATTGATGTTTTTTAATTCTTAGGAAAATATTGTAATATTTTCTACAAATATTTTCAGATTTTAAGAACCATGATGGAAGTGAAATTTCAAAGAAAGCATCAAGGAAACAAATGAATACAAATATGACACAACACAAGTCTCCTAGAGTTGGTATGGAATTTTCATATCTGGTTCATATTCATTTACAAAATAATTATACCATATCTTAGTATGTTATTTGAGATTGGATGAAATTTGATATATCATTATGTGGGTAATAAGTTTACAGTACACATAAACTTCCTTGTTCTTGTTCATGTGAATAAAAATAATGTATTCTATGGTATTTTAAGCTTCCCTAACACAAGAACTAAATTGTTCTCGAGCATGTGAATGAAAATGATGTATTATATGGTTGTTTAATAATGTTTGATATTTCATGTTTTTTCCAACTATTTCGAATTATAGACAGTTTTCTACTATTGTTTCCAGAAACTATTGAATCTAGTGCATCTGAAATTCCAACTAAAGCATCCAAGAAGAAAAGAAAAGCAAGTGATACACAGTCAATGCATCCTCAAAATGGTATGGTATTTTTATATTACTTATTCTCCTTTTGAAATTGTTAAACTAGAAGGTCTGTTCAAATTTTAATAGAAAATTATATGATTAATATTCAAAATTATAATTTCACTTCGATTTATGCTAATAATTTTTTTTTCTTGTTTTCAAAATCACTCAGTTCCAAAACAAGTGAAATGCTACATCCATCATCCATGAAACAAAAAAGACTCCATTCATCTCAAATTACAATGGCAATACCAATTTCTACTTCTACTTTTCAAATGATTAGAAAGTACAATACATCCAATGAATGTGAGTTTGTGGGAGATTGGTATGTTCAGATATATACTCCTCCAAATATGTTCCCTGATATGTATCTATTTGGATACATAGGTAAAAAAGATCCAGATATATTAGGGATAATTGTTAATTGCTATGCTCATGGTGAAAGAGACATTGTCTTTCAAATAGAGGTTATTAGAGAAAATGTAGTGAAATTAGTTTCTTGTCGAGTGGAGTATACAAAATTTAGACCAGATTTGATTGAAGCTTCAAGTAAGGATTTGCCAAACACAATAAAAGATTCAATGTTTAATTTGGATGGTTATGAGAGCTTCAAACAATCCGGGTTAAAGAGTTGCACAGATCTTTTAGAACGTATTACTACAGTTCTAAAATATCGCCATGTAAGAAGTATGGAAACATCATCTATGATTCTTTATTTGCATCAAAGAGGTAAATTACCCAATAAAATACCATATGATAAGCTTGATGCTCAATTACATGCTTTAAGGAGAATATATTTGAAAGATTTGGAAAAAAACATTGCAGCAAGTGATTTTACACCTACTACACAATTTCAAAAAAGTATGAAATTTGAATCTGAGACAATGAAGCTTGCAGACAAGTGTGATGAAATTCATGAAGACTTCAAACAATGGTTTTTATTTTCAAGCTCCTTCAATAGAAAGGTAGATGTTCAAAGATGCAAAGAAGCACCGAAAGTGTTTAGATTGAGATCACGAGATGATTTAAATGTTCAAGTGTTGGTAAAATCATTGTTGGAAATATTTCAAACATCATTGCCCGATGCTCTCTTGATTCCATTCGATATCAATGAGTATGAGCCACTAGTAAACCCAATGAAAATAGTAAATGAGACTGATATAAATGCTAAGAATGTCAACTTTTGGATAGTTGATGGTCAACATACTATTCAAGCAGCCAAAGAAATTTTAACAAATCCCAAGTATAGTGTATTTGTGGAGGCAAAGAACAAGTATAAAGAATGCAATGCTCGATTATTGGATCCAATAGTTGAACCTAGTATTGTGATTCGCATATGTTGTCAATTAAGTTCTGCAAATAAGGTCTTCTTCAAAACTCCATTCATTTATTGTGTGCACTCAGCAAGACAATTCTTAACTGCAATTGACAAATTAAAGAAAAGGAATATTGGAAATTCTAAGACAGCTGAAGAAAAGGTATGTAATTTAAACTAATTTTGCATTTGAACTATTATCATAATGAATGCTTATTATTTTATATTGACTTATTTAATTTCAGAATAGAATTCATATTTTCATGTATACAATGAATTCTTACTAGTTTATCTTTAATATTTTTAACATGTTGATAATGAAATCTTGTGCTCCTTCTTCGACTGTGCACTTTCAAATTTTGTTGATAAAAAAATTCTATTATATCTTGATCAAGCTATTTGGAATAAATGGGACACTGTTTTTAATTGTTACCAACTAGGCACATTGAAGTGTTCTTCGAGTCAACCTGATTTTGATAAATACAAGATAAATAGTGTACATAATTTGACAGCTACATCTCTTTGCCCCCTTCAGGGTCTAACCATTGAAGAAATTGCTTCTATAATAGACAAGATATTGGATGGAACCGTTTGGTTTTATATTCCACCGAACCATCCAACCAATGCCATAAAACTAAAAGATTATTGTTTTAAATTGAAAATGAATAGAACAAGTTTGGATGCAATGGTTGAATATTGTCAAAGTCACGATGAAAAATTGAATGATAAGACTCTTACCACATCCAATATTCTTGAGTGTTACGAAATTAATGATATCATATTTGCCAATTTTTGTAAAATAGTGGAAGGGTCTACTTATGTAAAAGGATCACGAAATAAAAAAATAGAGTCATTTTCTCAACAAGCATGTGAATTCCTTGATAGAATAATAAATGGATGAACAAATGTTCAAGAAGTTGACAACAGTTTTGAATTTGTTTGTCATTTTGGGAGCCCTGGTTTTTTTTCAACACTTTTGCACTCTTTCCCATCACAAATGGAGCCAATACTATGTACTGACCTTGTTGTTTTGGATACGTTTGCTTTTAAAGAAGAACCATTCCACAAGGATTATTATAATGAATTGTTTCGATTTTTTATCAAAAAAAATGAATTGAATGACTTTACTATAGTTCTGTTAGAAGAACTTTGGTCATTTAAAGATGTACAACAAGCTTTGGAAGTTGCCATAAAGAACTCCAGGTTCAAGTATAACACGACTAAGGGCATATATCAATATAAACAAAATAACTATAGTTATGATATAATTCCGACTATACATTTCTATACCATAGAATTAAAAAAAGTTGAGGCTTCAGAACACACTCACACTTTTAAAGACACATTTGATCAAACTGAGAGAGACATTGATTTTTGGGTGGATTTATTGAAAAAACATCAACAATGTAGTGATGCGAATGTTATTATTTCTATTTATGCAGGGACAAATTTAATCAATGCCAGTTTAAAATATAATAGAAGAATTGCATGCATTGTACAAAAAGAGTCACAAAGGAGCACCATGTTGAATATTCACAAATATTTTCAGTTGTCAAAATCAAGATCCATCAACATGCTAGAAAATTCAGGTACTATATTTTGTTGTTTCTATTATAATGGTTTGGTTTAATAGTTGTTTATAATTCTTAATTGTAGACTAATGATGGAAATTGTAAAGCAGAAAATAATGAAAATGAACAACAAGCAAATCTTCAATATAGTGTGGACAATGTTGAAAAAGGTTTGGAGATGGAAATAGAAGGAGAAGAATATATCACACTAGGTACATAATTTGCCTAATTGTTTCTCTAGAGTTTATTTTATTTTATCTTTTCAACTGTCAAACCAATATCCATGACCTCCTAGTTAAATATAAGTACCACACTTTGATGTTTTTATTATAATGACTTGATTCTATGTTGTTTATAATCCTTAATTCACAAGTTGTTTACTACAATGACTAACGATGGAGATTGTAAAATAGAAAATGATGACAATGGGCAATAAATAAATAATCAAGATAATGTGGACAAGAATGCAAAAATTTTGGAGATGGAAATAAAAGGACATGAGGTTACCATACCAGGTACATAATTGGTTTAGTTATTCAACTTGTTATTTATAAAATCTATTTAATTGCCACATTTCACCAACAATTTTGAATGTCTATTATAGGGAACTATAAGAACAAAGGCATTATCCAAGACAATGAGCACGAAATGATGGAGATGGAAAACCCATTGACAGATCACATTATGATATAATGTACTTAACTTGAACTCTTGTTGTTTCTCTTTTTTTTTGTTTTGTTTTCATTGTCATTGTTCACAACATTTCATATGTTAATTATAGTTAAAAAAAGAGAATGGAAATAATAATTAGGAGAATGTGTCACAACACTAAAATACGAACAAAATATTGTATCGGTTATTTAACACGATTCATTGTTTGAAAGCTTTCATGCATTTTATTTGCTTTACGGTGCAATGTAGTTGATGACAATGTGCTTGTGCAATGTTGTTCTAAGAAATGTCATTGTGCTTGTGCTCGAAGGAAAGTTAACTCGCATTAACTTTCAGTCTTCATGCAATGTTGTTCCTTCATTGTGCAATGTATGCACTTGATGACAATGTGATTGTGCTAGTAGGAGAACTAACACACATTAGCTTTCATTCACTATGCAATGTTGTTGTTTGAATGGCCTTGTGCTTATGCTAGGAGCAAAGATAACATGAATTAAATTGTTTGTATGATGTAATGTATTTGATTATATTGTGGTTTTACTAGATGGAAATCTAGCAAGGTATTTAATTAATTTTATTCATTGACACAATTCACAACATTTCTTATGTTTATTATAGTGACTACCAATGACAACATTGACATTGATCAAGTGAATGTGGAACAAAGCTACAATCAAGAACAAAATACCATATTAGGTACGTAAACATGTTTTCTTGCTTGTTTTGATAATTAGTGAATTTTATTCATAATTGTCACAATTCATAAGTTATTAATTGTATATTATAGAGACAAATAGGAAGATCAAAGATAATAATCTACAGATTGTGTAACAATGCTATAATCAAGAACAAATCTAATATTAGATACTTATAACTTGTCAACTTGTAATTTCTATGTTGTTTAATAAGTATTATTGATTTTAATAATTAAATTAAATTTTTTTTATCTTTAATATAGTGACAAATAAGGATAACATAGACAATGACGAGCTGCAAAGCCATAATCATGAACATAATATCATTTCCGGTATTTCTAACTTGTCTTGTTGTTTCTCTTCTTGTTTTTTTTAAATTTGTCCTTGTAAGAATCGTATCATTTTAAATGTTTATTATGAGGACAAATAAAAAGATAAAAAATAACATTTAACAAAATGTCAAAGATGTATACATGCATTTCTCTTTAAAAGTGGCATTGAAAATGTTTTCTTTCATTATTAAATAAGTAATAAATGTGATATATTATAGAAATTGATCAAAACAAGTATTTGGATTGGTATTTCATTGAAGGTTTAACATTTTCTGATCCAGGTTCTATGAAAATAATGCAACAAAATAATGACCTATCTGTAAAAATATACAAAGTACTCAAGGTAAGTGAATTTTTTCAACAATTTTTTATTAATGATTTTTGTAGCATGAATACAATAGTTTGACTATGTTATTTGTTATTGTGTTGCAGCCAAAATAACTGGAAAACAATTAGTTATTTTTTAATTAAAGGACATTTTTTATCAGATCATTGATGATGATGCTACAAAAGAACATGTTGAGATAATGGGAAGGACTGCAAATTACACAATAGATAAAAAAACAAATCTGGTTTCATACACATGCAAATTTTTTTCTTGAAATGTGTTTCCAAAATGAATCTCTTGACATTGCAATTTGGACGACAGTTTCAAAGCTAAACACGTCAAGAGTATTAAAAAAATGGTTTCAGAAACATCACAAGATAAAATTGTGTTTATGTGGACTGCTTCTGATTACAAACCACAAAAAGAAAATAAGGCCATTGGCAATCCAACAAAAAATATACATACTAAATCATTGCAAAAGGTGTGGGAAATGTATACTCAATATGATGCAACTAACACTGTTATAGTGGATTGTTAATTTGAAAGACTTAAAGAAACTCCCAAAAAAAATGTGATTCTTGCCACTCCATTCATTGGAAATAAACAAGGGGATAAATGGTTGATTGAAGAGCTATGGAGAATGTTGAATAAATTCAACAAAGAAACAGATGTGCGAGTTACTTTGAAGGATTTTCAGTGATAAATTGTTCGTCATTATATGTATGACAAAAAAACAGATATGCGAGTTAATTTGAAGGATTTTCAGTGATAAGTTGTCTGTCATTATATGTATGAAAAAAAACTGATGTGCGAGTTACTTTGAGGGATTTTTCAATGATAAATTGTTCATCATTACTATATTTGTAGCATTTTTCAATTTACGATGACTTGCATTTCATAATGCTAATATAAAGATTGGTGATTTGTTGTGTCATTAGTAGAAATTAAAATATTTTTATTTTGTTTCTTTTTATAGAGATATTGTCTTAATAAAGGTTATTTAACACAATTTGAATGGTTATTTAATGTGTTAGGGTGGATGTAGAGATTATTAGATAAATCTTATGTTTGGTTGAATTTTTATTTTGTTTCTTTTTATAGAGATATTGTGTTAATAAAGGTTATTAATTTGAATGGCTATATAATGTATTAGGGTGGATGTAGAGATTATTCGATAAATGTTATGTTTGGTTGAATTGGACCATTGTAAATCATTTTTGCATTTTTGGTTTAATTGATAATTATATCTCTTAAAAACTAGTGGTTTGAAGGATGGTTAAATGTGTTCTTATAAAATTTTCTTATTTCGCCATATCATTAGGTTGTCTATGGAAAGTAGCTTATTACTTTGATTATTTGAATTGGGCCTTTGTAATTATATGATGCTAGTCGAAGGAAATCTACTATATTATGAAAGGTAACATGCGTTAGTTATGATGACAATGTGGTTAGAATGAAAGATAACATGAGTTAGATTTTCTTTTGAAGATTGTGAAACAACCATATGAAAACTATTTAGTTTGATTGTTTGAATTGTGCCATTGTAATTATATTTTTTAGTTGCAATTCACTAATTATTATAAATAATAAAATCAATGATTTGAATGGTTGTTTAATGTGTGTATGTAAGTCTTACTTATTCCATAAAAATAGAATACTTTTTTTTTATATTGATGTATATGTTAACATATCATTAGTTTCTTCACTAGAATTGAGCCACTGTAATTATATTTCTTAATTGCCATATAACACCTTGTAGAAATCCCTTTGTATACAAAGAAAAAAAATTAATATTTGATAGGAATTACATGCTTTTTATTATGCTTTTAAATATCATGTTTTGATGTACTTTAGTAATGAAGTGGAGCTATGTTAATTTGATATGTGTGGTTGCAGTGCAGATGCCAGGAATCAATACTAGTCGAAAGATGTTGTTGATTTTTGAAATGGAAGGAGTGTTCTTCTTGTCATACACTAGAGATTAACTAAATTGTCAGATTCAAAGAAAACCAGATTGGGAATTTGGTGATAGGTCCTATTTTTTTAGGCCTTTTTAGTCAAAATTATTAAAATATTGCTTACAAAATTATGATGTTGCAATATGGACATTAAATGTCACTGACAAGTACATCCGACATGTACTTGAAAAAATAGATATTGATATAAGGGACTTTGAATTCACATGGGATAGGTCCCAATGTCATTTGCAAACAAAATTCAAAGCAGGGAGTACAATACAATATTATGAAAAAAGGTTGAGCGATGTGTGGTACCAGTATGGAGATAAATATGGTGAATCAAATGTATTACTAATAGATACATCAAATCCTACTTCTCAAGTTGTCGGATATCGATCAAACCATATCTTAATAAAGGCTTATACAGGACAAGAGCAAGATACTTGGCTTATGCAAGTTTTATTCCTATTTCTTAAGACACTTCATCTTATCAAAGATAAATGTGAGTACATTAGAATGTGAAATAGAACAACAACTTCATTATAGTAGATGAAGTTTTTTTTCTTTAGAAATTTGATCACAAGAACATTCCAATTTTTCAGTACAACTTGGATTTCATACTTTTTGGTGAATCAATTTGTACGAATTTATATTTTTTTGAAATATATGAGAATTGATAGTTATATTAATATACAATTTTATTATTGTTGAAAATCGCTTTTGCATTGACTCTAGTTGCACCACACAATTTTTTTTCTATTGTATATTTTAAAAAAAAATATTTGCTAAGTGAATTGTGTAATTAAAATAATATCATTTAATCCATACACGAGGTTATTTGTTGAAGTCTTATATGCATTAATAATTTTTTAGTCATTTGAACTTTTTGAACTATTTAAGATATTTGATTTCTCAATACAAAACTTTTCATAAATTTGTTAACTTAAATCCATCAATATTTGTAATCGCAATCATATCATATTTGAAACTAATAAGGCACACTCAATTAAAGACTTTTAACTTCCTATAATATGCATTAATATTAATTTATAAATGTGCGTTGCATTTTTAAATAAATTGAGATCATCCCTTATATGCCAACAATGCACAAATTTATTTTATTGACTTTTAATTAATTATATGCATGAATATGAGTGTATAAATATGATAAATAATTTTTGAAATAACACAAGAACATATAAACTAGTATGATGCATTTTTTCTAAAAAAATCATAGAATTGTTTGATAATGAGTGTTAAGTTGATTATTCATGCTAAATTTGGGAGATGCGTCATAGATGAATGACTTCAAACTCTTTGGTTGCATCGAATATATTTGATAGAGGACCTATTGCAACATATCTTGAAATTAATATGTTTCCACTTTCATTGGATTATGTCTATATAACATATCTCAATTTCTAACCATTCTTAACATTTAACAAATTAAGGATATTCATACATGTATCATTTTTAATGGCATAACCATCTAGTTCTAATTGAGACAATATTTTCTTTTGAATGCTTGAATACTAAAGCTTTACAAGAAGATTGAAACAAATTTTAATTGAGGAATTAGTTCCCCAGATTAATCATGATACATGGGATGACATAACTAGTTCCCCGGAGGAAATAGTTTCCCATCATAATGGATCGGCTTGAATTTTCATTTAAGCACTCTTAGTTGATGAACTTGGATTTGAGTGGAGATAGATTAATGGTACCCAACATTCTTTTAAAAAAACCAAATTAACAATGCCTAGCATTAATATACATGATACATTTAAGAGATAGGTTCATATCTTTCTTTCTTAGACCACCTCGACCATCACCGAACACTAGTCTATAATTTGCATGATCACTTCCTCCCCAATGATTCCTATTAAAGGCACTAATAGGTAGAAAATTTAGCACATAAACATATTATTAAGCTTATAGTAGACTATTTTCAACTCAGACAATGCAAATGAGGCACCCTCCCTCCACTTATGAGATCCTCACAATAGTGAAGTTTGATCATCAACACCACACCCCGAGGTTGTGGGAACGGGGAAGCTTGGAGTCATTAGGTATCAAATTCAAACATTGAGACTTTGTTCTATTATCTATAATATCTATATTAACATCTATAATATCTTGGTTGGTTATCAAACACTATTACTAATATCATGGTTGATTATCAAACACTATTACTAAAGTCCTTGTCATATATAATATCTTGGTTGATTATCAAACACTATTACGAATTAATGACTTCAGCTCCGATTGATTTCCTATAATTATAGATGCTTTCACACTCCTACTGTGTATTGATACTTAGTTGTACTTAGCAGTCCCATGTTTGACATGTTCATGGTCACTAGTTGGTTTCAAGACTTTACTAAAAGTATTTTTATGTTATCTTATCTTAACATAATATGGTGATTTATATCTAACTCAATGTTGATGAAGTCCTTGACATGTTAAATTACCTTCCATTTGTGCCATCTTATTTTCCTATAATATAGCATAATTTGATAGTATAAATCTTTCTACTAATTGGGTAACCTCGAATATAGATAAAGAACGTCTTGCAGTACTATATTATGCAATTATGTGTGAAACTTCATTCGATTATTCCCATATAATATATCTCGATGTCAAAGATTTTAACAAATTTTATAAAATTATTGATATTCATAGATTCATCATGATTTATGGCCTACCCATCTAGTTCTAATTGAGATGCAATATTTATTTTTGAATGCGTCAATACTAAAGTTTTACTAGAACTAAATAAAAAATATTAATTGAGGAAATAGATCACTGTTTAAATTATTCCAAATTTAATGGAATAATTCTTTGAGTTAATTTTTCTAGATTTAATAGAATGTTTATTTAAAGATTTACAAAAAAAATCAATGTGGATGAAGTCCTTGTAATAGAATAATTCCAAATTTAATGAAATATGTGTTTTTGTGTTTATTTTCAAAACGGGGCTCCCGTGCTCAGCTGAAGCATGGGATCTGTTGTGGCCACAACATGGATTTTTCTATATAATGACGCAATTTCTAAAAATTATTACAGGGTTTTGTAGTTTATTCCCTTGGAAGATTTCACGTTTTTATACCTTTCCTTGTTCGAATTAAACATGTGTGTTCTTGCAAACAACTTAGCTATATAACACAATTTATCACTAAAATAAGATATCTTGGAGTTATATCATTTCACAGTGAAGGTTATTTACATTTTTTAATTTTGTTATATCACATACTTTCTACTTTGTGCTGCTTGGACAAAAAGGAGAAGAGGAAACATAAAATAAACAATCTCTATGTAGGATTTTATGATTGTGCCAATAGATTTTCTTCCAGTTTTTTTGGATTTTGTCATCTTCAAAAGTAGTCACGGTAACAAAGGAGATATGGGAAACCAAATCTATGATCTTCAAGGTTTCAAGTGAGCTAAGAAGACAGTGCCAGGATTGTTTTGGAACTATATGTTTAGTGCAATGAGAAAGTTTGATGTCTATCTAGAGTGGTTTTCGAGACCATATTAAAATAATCTGTGGGGTATTGTCTCTTTTAAGCTAAGTTTCTTTTTAAATGGAAATGGTTGATATTTGTATTAAAAACTCAATACGGCCGCATCATACAACATAGTGATACAAATAGAGGAGGGATTTCCATGAGCCAAACATTCACAAGATCCAAAATTCAAAATTGATTCCCTACAAACTGAGTTGTGCTATGGTGTCCAGAACTGCAACAAAAAGTACATGTACATATCCTAAGATATTGGGCCTTGGCCTAATAAAAAAAGTATCTTGCAAAACATAACTGAACCTGAAATCAGAAAAGATCATTCCCACTATGGGCTTCATGCTTTTCTCATGTTGTTGGCTTGGGATCCTTGTCTACAAGTTCCATCTCTAGATCTCCAAAGGCTTGCTAGATTGTTTCTTCTTCTTTTTCCAATTCTGGAACCCAATAGACATCCTTGGATTCGTAGCCTCAGATAGAGTTCCTAGCAAGGCCAAGAACTAGTTGCTATTACATGTTGTAATCAGCTTCAAGCTTCTTAATTTTCCTTTTCTTCTATGTCACTATCTCCAATAATTTTGCATGCTAATTTTTTTTAGCTACATCCAGGATGGACACTTTGTTTTGCAGGTGGATAATGGCTACTCGGTTACCCACGGGCATCCTTTCCTATCTCATTAGAGTGCATCATAGGTTCAAAGCTTTGCATGAAAAGCAACATCTAGGGTGAATATGCTTTTCCATACATCAATTATTCCAAGATTCATTGTTAATCATGAATTAAGCACCACCATCCCACATAGAGCATGCTCTAGCAATGTTGCAAACATTTTTTCAGTTAATATATTGCTGAGGGTTTAGAAATAAACTTATTGGCAGCATCGGGGAAAATATTGGAAAATATCGGCAAACATAATAAAATATACTTTTTCAATTTTTTAAACATCTGAAGCATCCTTGTCCCTTTATCCTTTTATGGGAAAATGTAACAGTGAATAATCCCTTTGTTCTCAATCCCCTACTTCCCTCTTCAAACTAAGAAAAAAATTCCAAAAAAATCCAAAAAATCTCCTAATTCATTCGATATTTTGTTTATTTATGGTTTTTGGTGATATTTTGCTAATATATACCGTGATATTTACAAAATTTGACAAAATTGTCATATTTTCTGGCGATAATATTAATGTCATGTTGAGAGCATCATGATGTTTGCAACATTGTTCAAATTTCCTTGAAGGGAACATGATAAAAAATGGGGTTTTGGTATTCCACCCTATTCCCTAATGTATTAACCCACTTAATTATGATCATGGTGGAAGGGACACATAGCAGGATCATCAAACTATCCATTATGCAAAGGGATAGGGCATTCAACCCCACCCAGACTTAACACACTCCATCATCCCTAGAGCTTCAATATTTTGAAGCCATGAGGATGCAAAGGTGGAGAGCATTTGGGATTTTTAGATTTAAAACTCGATATTGGAGGTATATAGACACTAGAGAATGGTTCATTCTACTCTTCATTTGTTTCATAATCGGTGTGATGAATCAATCCCAAGGACAGTTCCCAGGACGTTGTTTGGCTCCTCACACACACTAGCCTCAACTCTGGAAATATTTGAGAAGAAAGCCCAGGCCAATTCTTGAAAAAGGTAAGCATTCCTTTCAGGCCAATTGATAATCAAATTGGGTTCTTGGATGATGTTATGTGTTCTATTATGTCGATTTATTGGTGCAAATTAGATAATCAGGCCTTCCAATTATATAGTGTTATGGTTTCTTGAAATATTGCATTGTGCAGTGGGAGAGATAGAGAGAAGTACTATGGTCTCCTGAATTATTGGTTTCAGTTGGTTAACTAGAAGCTAGAAGGAATTTACATGGAGGTCATTTTGGGCTGCAATTTCCCACACTGTTGTTTTCATTTGAAATCTTGGGTATTTGCATAAGCAGATTGCACTAGAAAAACAATGTTATTCCATGGAACTTAAATGCCAAAAGCCTTGATCTAAATCAAAAATATTGTATGGAATAATCATGTCACCGGTTGATGTTGTAGATCATGTGGGAGGATATCAAGTTCAAATCAGTCCCAAATAGTAGTAAGAAAGAATATATATTCTTTGAGCATAGATCACTTCATGTGCATGGAATTCTAGAAAATATTTGGCATCCAAAAAAATAGAACTGCACAACTTATCAATAACTTGATTTACAATTAACTGAGTTCATTTTCAATTATGAATAGATCACTATGGAACAAGTAGATCAAATTCTATAGATTAAAAAAAACTCACATTTTTGGGATGATTATGCCACAATATTTGTTGGAGTGGATTGCACAAATCAATCTCCAATTCATAACTGGAGAAGTATCACCAAATCTATTTACAAGAACACATTTTCTCTAGCAACTAGTGCTCCATATCTCTATGAAAGTTATGGACAACTACTATAACTCTTTCAAATTACAAAATTTCCATGGAAAAATACCATGGATCTCAAGAATACCAGGCCACTTAAGACTAAAGGCACTCTAATACATGGTGGAAGGGACATCATGTTGGAAGGGACACATAGCAGGATCATCAAAATCTCCATTATGCAAAGGGGCAGGGCATTCAACCCCACCCAGAATTCACACACTCCATCATCCCTGCAGCTTCAATATTTTGAAGCCATGATGATGCAAAGGTATATTGTACAAAAAGTCCCATTCCCCAATGAGAAGGTTATCTGTGAAATAAATGTGATCTTTTGTTGTAATATCTTTCTCTCCAATGAATTTAGGAATAATCTTCAGATATTTATCAGGCATGTCATGGAGATCATTTGGCATATTTAAAGGGCCAAATATATTGGCTATACATGGATTTACTATAGGGGGTGGAACTACTTGTCTTTTACCAACCATATTTAAATGTTGTAGGATAATGTTATGATCTTGGGGTGTGAGTGAAGTTCTTTGAGGTTGGACAGATAATGAATTAGGTCCCGATGTATTAGCAGATGATGAACGAGAAGTGAATTGAGGCTCTAAATCGGGATTCAAAGCGGTTTCAGGAATATTTTGCAGGTTTTCAAAATGATTTAAATCCTCAAATGATTTTTTATTATCTACTACATGAGATATCACGTTTGAATTAAAATAAGGAATACCATTCCCTTGGATTGTACAGATGTTCCTCCAATGTGCTCGAGAGTCAGGAAAACTCCAGAAATATGTTGAATGAGGATTCGATCGAGTATGTATTTTTCCAGGATCCAGCTTGATCCAATGAAGTCTCTAAGTGAAAATTTCAACCACAGTATCTTATTTGCTTCACCGCAATAGATCTCAAACCATCTTCAAATTGTAGTAGGGGAAACATTACTTTCACTTTCGTTCCCTAGTATGGTCACCATTTTTCATGTTAGTCCATATAGGTAAATTAGGTTGAAATGATGTATGCCCGTGCATGATAGAAGCTCAATTATTTAAATATATTAGAGCTATATATTTTATGAAATGTGTTTTGGATACATTCTCAAAGTTTCCTAGTTGGATTAGGTTATGCACAACATCAACGGAAGTAAAGAATTTTTGCAGAGGAAATTCACAACATTAAACAGACTATCTGAAAAGGTGAAAGCATATTTAATAGATGAAGTACTAGAATTATTCAAGAAGTGATTATGAAGGACAAATTTATTGAATCTTGGTGAACTTTGAATGTGTTGAAGCCTCAGTATGAGGAATTTCAACAATTCTTACACAATGTAAAGTATAAAACATAAGGAATGAAGGAAACACAACAAGATTTTATGAGTATAAAGTATGTAGGAAACTCCTTCAGATTACAAACGAGACATAAAACCTTTAAAATATGTAACAGGGGCAAAAAATTTATGAACCTATGACAAATATTTTATCTTCAAACATCATGAACATCAATGATATCATAATGAGATCAAATTTGCATCAGACTTCTATAAATCTCATGAATTTTTACGTGGAAGACAAAATGGAATAACAATAGAATCGATCAACAGAGGAAAAAACTTCTATGCAACAATGTTGTGTCTTTAATCTCATGCATAGCCAAATTACAAGAGCAAAAACTATCACTTGACTCTACAAAGCTAGACATAGAAACTCTCAACTAAAATTTCCATCCTTTTTAGACTGAGTCTAATCCACTTTATATAGAGTTAGTAAGCAATCAAATTCGGTTTCTTACATTCTAACAGAAAAGTAAAAGACTTGATTTACTTTTTACAAAAATATTTATACATTTATGTTTTACAACATTTATTGTTAAACTTAGCATATTTAGTTCCTTTTTATGGCATACTTCTTCTTTCCCCTCATGTAAATATTTTGTTGGCTAGGAGGCTTCCCAATTGACCCCACCAGAATTATGCCAGCTTGGTTCATTTGGTACATCATCTGTATATTAGATGGCCCTGCAGGTGGCATACATGACATAAGTGGTGACTGATTTGCAAATTGAGTTGGCACCTGTGATATTGATTTATCAGACTATGAACTTGAATATTGGCCTGATGGTTGACCTAAAACTTGAGCAGTGGATACTCTCGGTGGAAACACATAATTATGATATTGAATTACATATGCCACTCCTTCCCAAGTGGGTGCTTATGGGCTCTCAAAGATTCTAAGGAAATCTCGGCATTGTATATTTCTCATATGAGATTGGCCCCAATCTCTTGGCATTACTCTTCAATCCCACCCATATCTCAAAACAATTTTTTATTATTTCCACTATCTGTTGTTCTTCTATTTCCCCATCCAATGGCTCTAGAGGGAACTCATCTTTCTTCTGATTAATATGTTCTTGGTAAGTATCATTAGGGTAAGCATCTCCATTTCCCTCCCATGGGTAATACATTCCTAAATTTAGTACATCTTTGAACAGGGCTTTAAAAAACCTGATCTCATCAATGAGTTGCCTAACATTATCCTTCATTCTAAAAACATAGGTTTGTTTTATGATCATTGATATGGTTATTTTAATGATCTAAGTTCTATTGGAAATTCCCTTTTCAGCCAATTATCTTTTTGTCCTACTATTCAAGTAGTATATGACCTCTGAAGCTTTCTTTGCCATACCTCCTAATTTCTTTTCTACTAACTGTATTTATGCATTAGCCTAAGTGGCCATGTCATATTTATCTTGGAAAACCTCGAAGTAGTCCCACTTTTGCATTAACCATCCTTCAATATTTTCCCAAAGTACTTGTGTTATTATTCTCAACAGTTTTTCTCCATGAACATTCATTTGTAGAGATGTTATCTGAATTTTTAGATATCCTACTTCTCTTTCCAGTTCTATAATGTCATCTTCTTTTCTACTAACTTCATTTTCCAATTCAAGGATTATATTATCCTTTGTCTCAAGTTCTCTCTTAGAATCATCAAGTCTGCAACTTAGGTCATTGTCTTCTTCAATGGGTTGAGGACTTGACCTTACATTTTCATGATCATCTTCCATTGATCTACATAAATACTCTCTGAAGGAACATCATGTTGTTCACCTGTAGCCTCTACATATCTGTTGTTTCAAACTGACTTTCTACGGCTTCTGTTGCACCTGCTACTTTTGTTATACTTTTTGTAGGTGTACTAGATAATTCTTCCTACAGATAGTTAAACCCTCTCATAAATCAAACTATACTACTAGGTATTCAATTTATGATAGAAACGAAACAAATAGACACTAAATTCTTTCTAAATATGATTCATACATAGACTAACAAGTTATGGAAAATAGAAACAGATAGGTGACATACCTTGAACTCGATGTTTGTCCTTGTTTCTCTCGGATTGCCCCAATTCCGATATTTGATCATGGACTTGAGAAACTATAAAAGAATAGAAGGCCATACCTCCTCCAAAGCAATATATATATAAACCAACATCTAACTATGAAACATAAAGAAATTCATGCATTCGCTCTTAAAGACATGAAATGGAAAGAATAGGCTAAGTTATCGTATTAGAGAAACCAAAGAATATAATTACAAGTGTTTTCACCTTGATGTCCAAAGAAATGGCACTTCCTTCCAAGCTTCTCCTCTTGCTCTCTCTGCAAAACCCCTAAGACCATAGGTTTGATACCTCCAAATGTTCTCCCCTTAGCTCATGGATGGCATCCTTCTTATAGGATTTGGGAGGCCAACCACTAAGAGAGGAAGGTGGATCTAGGTGAGTAAATGGTGTATCAAGGAGTTGAACTAGGATAAAGAGGGAGGATGAGGTGAGATTCGAAGGGAATCCCAATCCCAAGAATATCTCCCCAGAGCTAAGATCCACAATCCAAGTAAAGAGGTTGTTAAGGAATTTTTGCGCCCTCAACATTGAGCATAGCACGAAAATGTTGATATTTTCGCACCCCTATAGACATGCAGGGCATGAAAATGTTTTATTTTCGTGCCTTGCACGATTAGCAGAGCGCAAAAATATGGGTAAAGTTGGCTCAATGAGGTGGCATTCGGCTATCATCAATTGGATTTTCCTCCAAGGAAGGCCACGGAGGGTACCAACAAGGTGGAAATGAGTTTCAACACTTTTTAGGAGGGAGGACCATTAGGTTCCCCATGGTGATATGACATGAAGACTCAAAATGGTATGCAAATAGACAATTTGAGGTATAATAGATGCCTCCTAAAGTGTGATGTCAGAAGGAAGTTGATTGCTAAAACACTTTACAAATAAATGAGTCTGTAGAGATAGGTGAAAGGAGACTCGAGAGGAGCTGCAAGGAAACATCAACAATATTCCAAATAACTCTAAGGTGGGCATACCCATGATCGAGACCATAGACACAAAGCATGGATGCCGACCAATAAAATATAGATCCATGATGATACCAACTCGATAATGACTAAAGATGGATCATGGCTACTGGAGACAAGCATAGATCCATGATAATACAATGACACATTCACGACCAATACAAGAGTGGATCTGTGTGATAGTACATCAATGAGGTCACCAACACAATGTTTATTTTTGGACCTACTCAACAATCGCCATCACAACCTGGATGTGAAAGAAACATCAGATCCATTCAGGGTCTTCTACCCAATCCCGCAGCGATACGAATATGACCATGTGATTACAATGTGTTGAAGTCGAACATGGAAGAGACTACTTGATTATTGGCCAATGATGTGAGTCGTTAACAAGTACGATGCTAATCAACAATGATGACAATTATCCCCAAGGTATCTCTAGTATAGCCCAAGGAATGTGAATAAATATTTTTTGAGGTCTAACATTCGAGGGATTATTCGATCAGAGGTCAATAATAAAAACCTACTCTTGAATATGAGGAAACCTGCCATTGAGGCATGCAAGTACTAAGGTACTATGGTTGGTTTCTAATCCTAATTCCTGGATAATGATTTGAACTCGGTAGGGACAAACTCATGGAAGGAAGGCCACAATTAATCCCACATCATCGACATGAAACCAATTTAGGAAAGTGTAATGAATTAATGAAGCAGATGAGTATGGACAGACACAAAAGATGAAGGTTGACAACATGTGTAGAAGGTTGACTCAGGTTAACACTGATCCTTTGAACATATAATGACATGGGACACCACTTGGAAGCATGAATTAAGAGAGGTAACAAAAAATAGGCAAGAGGACTCAAGATATTGATTAAAAGACGACTCGTGATTGTAGTTATGACCTGGATGTATATTGAATACCCAAAGAATAAAAGGTATGGATACATGCCATGTTCAAAGATAATGACTCAAAAATATAGACTCGACATATTCCCCCATTTTCTCCCATGGTTGATGAGTACCCGTTTGTTTGTTAACAAGCTTGAGGAGGATAACAGATGCTCTATATAGCTCACTTTTGGGTGAATTCAACCTTGTACATTTTACGAACCCAATGAAGGAGAGGTTCGGTTCCATAAGGATCCTTCGATGTTTAATTTCACGAGTCCAAGGAAGGAAAAATCAGCGATTTTTTCATGTTTAGAGATTTTGAAATAATCTAAAGAAGACTCCAAAATTTGAGTTTTTAGTAAAAGTTAGTCCCAGACCCGAAAAAGTGTAAAATAATGTCTAGAGGAACTCTCCAAGTCAAAGGTTGACCAAGGTGTACATTTTTAATAAAGAGTCTAGGAGGTCCAAAAAAGAGATAAAATACCACCGAATACATGTCCTTTCAAACACTTTTCCAAGTGTGAAAGAGACAAGTTCACTTGGCAACCTTTTCATATTTTGAGAGTGTAAAAAGAGCCTAAAGAAAACTCCAGGAGTTCCTTTTTCGTATAACTAGTTTCACGAGGTCGAAAAAGCGATAAACTATCACTCGAAAGACAACTTTTTCATGGTTGATAACCGAGTACGACAAAGGTAAAAATTAAACTCGGCATAGTTCCTTTTCCGTAAATAGTCTAGCAAGGCCGGATAAAGAGATAAACATATACTCGTTAGACACGCATTTTTACTCAATTTTAATGAGCACGAAAATGGTATCTAAATCACTTAGAATCTTTTTCATGTTTGAATCTAGAGCATGAAAAAAGGAAAAAGTAAGCTCAAACCACTTTTCATATCTTTAACCAGAGCACGAAAAAGTGACAAGTAAGCTCGACACCTCTTATTGTTTTAACGAGCTCGAAGAAAGGCTGGAAGAATCCTCAAAGTATCTGCTTCATTTTTTAACGAGCTTGCAACATAAAATGAACTATGCTTGAGATGATGGTTTCATTTTTTAGCGAGCTTGAAGTTGAAACTAAACTATGCTCGGAATGAGACCCATTGATGGGTTATTTCCCAACATGATGTCTAGAGGATGGAAAGTTTTCCCCCAACATTATCAGTGAAAGCTAGCAGATTAATTCCAGTATGATGTCTAGAGGCTGGAGACATGCCCCCAGGATTTGTTTCATCTACCTACTCTTATTCTTCACCCAATTAAATTCTAGAGGGGTAGGAATAATGAGGATTGAGTGACACAGGCATATGAAATGAAGGTTCAAATCCTAAATCTGTTGGAAGACTTGACTCAATGGGAGAGGAATCTATTTCATTTTTTAAGGAGCTTGACACAGAAAGGGAACTATGCTCAAAGTGGCCCATTTAATTTTTTAACGAGCTTAAAAAATAATGAAACTATGCTCTAAATGATGGTTGGTTTCATTTTTCCCCAAGCTTAAAACCAAAAGTAAACTATGCTTGAGATTGGTTCCTACCAACATGATGTCCAGAGGTTGGTAGCTTTCCCCCATCATAAGAAGCTAGTGTTATTAAATCCAACATGATGTCCAGAGGCTGAAAACATTCCCCTCTAATCTTCTTCCATGATGGGAAGAATTTATTGGTTCGCATAGAGCTCAACTCCGGTGTGATTTCCATAGCCGAGAGATATGGCTGACGATGGGGGAGTAATCACTAAGACATGCAAAACATTTAGTGAAGTATGGTGGCTGGAATTCATATAATGATTAGGTGTAACAAAGTAAATTTGATCAATCGTCACTATGTTTCCATGATGAGGAAAATACATCACTCGAAAGAGTGTGGACACTACAATTGTCATGGCATAGACATAACCTCTCCCAAGAAGCAGATTAAAATCTAAGGGACCTTGGACTACCATAACATCAATGCAGACGATTTTCCCTCCTAAGGTAATAGGTAATTGAGGAAGGATCCTTAAAGTTCCAATAGGTCTTCTATTAAAATCCAATATCTCATCAGTGGATGGCACAAGCCGATGATATCTTATAGCTTTCCAAGTAGTTGAGGATAAAATACTAACAGAAGCTCCTTCATCAACAATAGTGCAAAGTACATTCCTACTGGTAACTTCTACAAATATCTGGAAAGGAACACCCAAAGCAAGACAAGATTCTGTTAGACTATTTCAATCAAAGGAAATGACCTCAATACTTGGAGGGGTTCCATCGAAATGGGTAAAATCCCCCCTTGTCTAGAACAATCTGAAATGATAAAGAAAACATCAGTGGTTTTCGGTTCACTCTCAACTAGAAGATAAATATGAGATGAATATTGTGTCATGGTGACTACTTCAGTCTCGAAATTCTCCAATGAAAGAGTGGAATCGAGTGGAAATGATGTCTAATCAACTACTTCAACTTCACTCTTCAAAGGAAAAGCAAGATGAACTACTTGTTTTCCACTCATTGAGTAAAGAGTGGGATCGACCGAGGATGGAGCAGGATCGACTACTTTGGATTTACTCTTCAAGAGAAGACTAAGATCGATCGAGGATGTAACTGGATCGACCAATTTATCAACCAATGATGGGTCAAGGGACAACTTACGATATCCAGTCGAAAGGTGATTCTGGGATACAGTAATTTATTCCAACAATTTTGAAGCTTCATCCATTTGAGGACAAAGGTAAGTAAGGTGCATGTCCTTGCATAACAAACAAGGGTTCTTGACTTATCCTTTCTAACCCTTAACCATGGAGTCACTAGTCAATAGGGTATCATCAGTATGATTTATAGAGGTTGATGATATAGGCTGTTTAGATTTTTTAGACCACTCTTCTAATACTCTGGAAAGACCGAGACAATACTTAAGAATGTGATCCCCCTTACAAAACCTCCAAGGGAACTTGGGTTTACAAGGTTCTTGACTAGAAATAGAATCGTTAGGGGTAGTCGGTTGATGTTGGGTCTCTTTCTTATTCTTCTTCTTCTTAACCTTCCTTTTCTTCTTCTTCTTATCCTCCTGATTACTAGCACCACCACTTTTATCAGGCGAGGAAGACGAAAGGGAATAAGATACATCCGACAAATAAGGCAGAGGATCAATTTGGGATTGATGATCTCGTGATGGAGAGTTAACATTTGAAGCATTAGGGGAATTTAGGATGACCGGATTGGAGAATAACCATACTGGTAATCCTATAGACAATCTAGGAAGATTCAAAATAGCAATAAAGGGAGGACCAATAGCTCCAAATGGAGGGAGAAAAAGGAACCCCTTTAAAATGGGTCTCTTGATTGGCAGTTCAAGAAGGAGCTTGGGGGCATGGAGATGGTGGGAGACTAATTCTAGTTGTGAATGGTTTGGGACTCATTTCTTGCTTTCTTTGGGATTTATTTGGATCTTCCATGGAACAAGACTAAGTGATGTGGGAAAAGTCTTGTGAAAAAAGAGCTAAAAAACCCTCAAGCAACCGAGCGTGCAAAAGGGGAGCTAGATGAAAAAATAGGCACACTGGCCAAAAAGAAAGCTCAAAAAACTTAACTAGAACTGATGCCATAGTAAGTGAGCTATAACAAAGAGGCCAAAAATCCAACAAGTAGCACTAAAAATAAAAATACCCTCTACAAGGTATAAGATAAATCAATTCTCCTATCTAAGATCTGGAGGCCTCAACAGATCATATTCTCCACAAGGTGTTGAAATCCAAGTCAGACAATACGAAGTGAGAGACCAATATATATGAAGGGATATCCCTCTACCGAAAGGGATATTTGGTAAAAGAGCCCTATAAGGATGGTCACTAGGATACCTCGTTCATGACATGTATGGGAATGTTTACTGGAGCTTCTTCCTTTTGGCCCTTGTACAACCTGTATGGTAGATGAAAAATACAAGGAAAACAATGGATTGATATCCTTAGGCGCTAAGTGGAGTGTGGTATTCCACAAATTCCATCCCGAACTAGTCCTCGTTGTTTACGCCGATGGAACGAGAGCCCCCCCAATAAATTGGTGTATAACCGTGTCAATAATTACAAGAGGATTTGAGCACCCTAAAGGAAAACAACTATGTTTCAAATGAAATATGACAAGGGGGAATTATTTGGATTCTACCTAACTACACAATTATTTTTATGTCCTCAAATGAGGTTAATATGTGTTTAGTTAGGGTATGAATTTTAAAGGCTTGTTGTTTTACTCAAAGGGAGAGGAAGTGCAACTTAGTGATGTGTAGACTCGACTCAAAGCATGCAAACATGGATGAATCTATGCAAGTCTTTGATTTAAATGAACTTCTAGCCATGGGAGGGAGAGTTCTTTTTCATTCCCAAATGCACGAGACACAAATGCAAATGCAATTTTATCTTTTTAATGAATGATAACCAATCATGTAAAACCATACCCGAACTATCCTAAAGTGACAAAAATGTATCTTTCTATCAAAATGAAAAAATTCTAATTCGTTTCCTATCTTTTTACACTTAAAAAATACACATCTAAGCTATGGGAAAGAAAGATTCCATAAATGTTTCCAATCAAATGCAATGCAAAGAAAAACATTCAATATCTTTTTGTAATTCAAATGCACAAGAACATGAAACGATCTTTTCTTCTTCTTATGAATGTAAGACCAAGAATGTCAAGTGATCAAACAAAGTTAAGAAGAATATTTCTACTTTTTAAAGCTTGTAAATCTAGAAACGAGAGACAAAAAGAAGCTTTTCTTTGAAAAAAAATGGAAACAAAGATCGATCTACCCCAATAACCAATAAATAGCTAAAGATGTGAAGGAAACAAATTGTAAAACCCAAGAAAATGACTTCGAAAGACAAGGATGTCCCAAGTTTGTCAAAGCCAATCAAAGTAATCCAAACAACACTAAAAATCTCAAAAGGTTCAAAAAACCTTAATATGGGTCAAAGGGACTGTAGGATACACGATCCTTGCCCCCCCCCACAAATTTGATGTTTATTTTAATTAAATCTAGAGCAAAAAATTCCTAAAAATGCAAACATACACACACTCAAACTGTGGATGCAAGAGCACTTATAACTCCTAACAAACAGCAAGAGGTTAGAAAAATAACCTTGAATCAACAGACCAAGGAAAACCCTAGCAAAAAGATTCCAAAAACCCAAAACAAAGGATTTTCTCCCTTGTACAGACCAACACAGAGCGAAAACATCATGATTATGCACCCTAGAACACTGTGGGGTAGATAAAATTTGGGTATTCTTCGCACCTTACGATACTGTGGGGGAGCGAAAATGTAAGAATTTTTGCTCTGTGAGATATAGGAGCGGCACGAAAATTCACTGTAGGGAGATAAGGGTGAAGGTCTGAGAATAAAATTATGATTTCCTCGAGTTTACAGACCCAGAGAACTTGATAATGAGGATCAAATTGATAAATAAAGGTCAAAAGTGACTAATAACAGATATAGGAGATCAAATCTTGAAGATTTGATGGAAAAATGAAACCTGGGATGTCCCCAGCTGAGTCACCAATTTCTATACTAGTCAATTCTTCCCACAGATAGTTAAACCCTCTCATAAATCAAACTAGACTCCTAGGTATCCAATTTATGACAGAAACAAAACAAATAGACACTAAATTCTTCCTAAATCTAATTCATACATAGAATGACAAGTTATGGAAAGGAGAAACACATAGGTGACATACCTTGAACTCGATGGTTGTCCTTGTTTCTCTCAAATTGCCCCAATCCGGATCTTTGGTCATGGAATTGAGAACCTTTTAAATAATAGAAGACAACAGCTCCTCCAAAGCAGTATATATATAAACCAAGATCTAACTATGAAACATAAACAATTTCATGCATTCTCTATTAAAGACATGAAACGGGAAGAATAAGCTAATTTATCTTATTAGAGAAACCAAAGAAGATAATTACAAGTGTTTTCACCTTGATGCCGAAAGCAATGGAACTTCCTTCCAAGCTTCTCATCTTTCTATCTATGCAAAACCCCTAAGACCATAGGTTTGATACCTCCAATTGTTCTCCCCTTAGCTCATGGATGGCCTCCTTCTTATAGGATTTGGGAGGCCAGCCACTAAGAGAGGAAGGTGGATCTAGGTGAGTAAATGGTGGATCAAGGAGTTGAACCAATCTAAAGAGGGAGGATGAGGTGAGATTCGAAGGGAATCACAATCCCAAGAATATCTCCCCGGAGCTAAGATCCACAATCCAAGTAAAGAGGTTGTTAAGGAATTTTCGCGCCCTCAACACTGAGCATAACACGAAAATGTTGATATTTCTGTGCCCCCGTAGACATGCAGGGCATGAAAATGTTGTATTTTCACGCCTTGCATCATTAGCAGAGCACAAAAATATGGGTAAAGTTAGCTCAATGAGGTGGCATTCGACTATCATTAGTTGGATTTGCCTCCAAGGAAGGCCAATGATGGGACCAACAAAGTGGAAATGAGTTTCAACACTTGTTAGGAGGTAGGACCATTAGGTTCTGCATGGTGATATGACATGAAGACTCGAAATGGTACGCAAATCGATAATTTGAGGTTTAAAAATAGGATGAATTTCCATTGGAAATGTAGGAATTGGTATTGTGGTTTCACTCTTTGCTTGAATTGCAGGTGTTGAGGTTGTAGTACCTTCCCCACGGGGGATTCACTCAATGACTTCCTACCATATCACGTTCATTCATGGCATATGAAACAATACCCCTAATTTTAGTCAATATTGGAAAATACCTCCCAAAATCTTTTTTTTTACCCCCTCCCAATATGCCTTCCCAATTTAAAAACCCTTATTTTCCCTATATATTGTATGTATCCATTTTTTCATTTACATTTTTATACACCTTTATATATCTACCTAGTATATTAGCATGAACTGTGGGCTTGACTAAACCTCCCAAGGCCTGTAATAGGCACGAGTGGTTGGGTATTCAAGCCCCCAAGGCCTATCGATGGCCTATAACAGGACCTACAGGCTTAGAGTCTACCAAGGCACCCTAGCGGCTTGGATACCTTCATGGTATACAAACAAGTGAATATGGGATAAGTAAAACACAACAATTTAGATGTGTCTCAGATGTGGGCCTCTACAACTCCAAGACACTAAATACAACTAAAGACACTAAATATCGTCTCAGAAATATCTAAAGCTCTTAAATCCTTCATTGGAATCCAAGAAGGAAGGGAAGAGTAGGGATAGTCGATCGAGCAGAGCCATTTGATATTTGGTGAGTGCACCCAATTAGTTAATATTATTTCTACAAAATCACTAGAGTTCATGAGGACACATCCCCTTCATACTGAGGACACAGGAATGGGGTGGGTATATCCTCTGCATTTGGCTATTGACTGAGAATGCCATGGGAATTTCCATTAGTTGTGGTAGGGGTCAGTCTGAAGCTAAATGAACTATCTTGAATTTATTCTAATGGTGAAAAAGGGGAAGCCAAATTGGAGAAACAAGAAGCGGGATTGCAACAAGAAGAGAGATTGGTGGAAACTCATGCCTAACTAAAATCCTGGCAGAATTTGCAAAAGCTCCTTTGCAAAATCCCAGTAGAATCCCTTCTTCAATATGTGACCCAAAAAAAAATCCAAAGATCAAACCTAAACCAACACAATTGAAATTGATGACTAAATTAAAGTGAATTAGCTATGTGAAGTAACAAAATTAAAAAGTATTTCACTCATTTGGAGTGGGTACTTACGCCTCATCGACATTGGGATGGTAGATCTTGTTCACAAAACCAATTGATGGTGATGAGTATGGATAACCAACTCGTAATTCCACATGAATATTCCAAACTCCACCTTTGTAAAGACCTAAGATCAGTATAGACAATGAATCCCGTTTAGCATCCCATCCATTTACTCATTAAAAAATTAAATAGTAAACAGTACTTTAAAGTTATAGGCTTATTGCAAAAGAGCTCAGACCACAAAACCATCTCATGCATGCACAATAAGTAAATAATGTAGCAGCTAAAAACATATTAGCAAATATAATATTGGTCAATCAAAGAATATTTCAAATTTGCAAATAACTGCTTCTCATCAGGTAATCTTGAAATGTATTAAATTTACCACGAGTTTAACTCAAGACTGAAAAGGGGACATGGTACCCTGATTTTGGGGACACCTAGAGATGCTTGGAGACGAGGTACCTCAATTTTGGGGAGGCCTGGGGAAACTAGATGTTGATGGCATTGATGTTGCAGATGTAGATGGCATAGCAGAGATGGCGGTAGGAAGCCAAATAAGCGATGTTGTTCATTGTTCAATGTTTTCTGAATTTTCTATTTCATATTTGGACATTCCATTAGGAAAATTTTCGATTTAGTATGACAATGCACATATCTCACATCTATTATCAATATCAAATATGTAATTTGAATTTCCACTTGGTTTATCATATTCAGACTTATGATTCATAATTTCATGTGTAAATTGAAATTTCCATATTCCTGATAGCTTAACCATACACAGATTCTTGGAAGATTTCAGAGCTACAGCTCTGATACCATGTTAAACTTCATGACATGATGAGCAGATCTGCACTCAAAGAATTGATTCCTACAGCTAATAACTGAAGAATAGGTTAACTTTCAGTAGATCTACTTAAATAAAGCACTGTATGAAAACTCATTAGTGTCAACACTGCATATCTTGAGATTAGATCAAACTAGAAAAAACCAATGGTTAGATCTACATACACAGTAATCTGGAAATTCAAGACACCATAATAGAAATATGTTATATATCATCAATCATCTTTTAGCTCTATATAGTATAGACTCATAAGGCAGTGTAAGGCTAATGTCAAGCATGGTTGGTGACAAAATTTTCTATAATTCACCCTCATACAAATTCATACATAACAAGAGACCACATAATAGATCACCATTCTAGATGACAATTTCTAAGTTATACATGACTCTTTGGCCATGGAAACATTGCTTTGTCATATTGTAGTTATACAAGTGATAGAAAATTCCAAAGTTGTGGGAAAGTAAACATGGTATTAAAGGAGCTATAGACAGACCAGTAGACAACTGCAAGTAAATGCACCTAGAAAGTTGATATATGATGCCCACTCTACCACATGAAACTTCAGTGCACGAACTTAAGCATCCTTCTATCTTGACTAGCACTAATTTTTCTTTATGTGTACATACTACAACCTTGTTTCTAAAATCTAAGGTATGTACAAAATAGAGTACACTGAAAGAGGGGACAAGCTTGTGCATCAGAGAGATTCAGGCTATCCCTACAGAGGGGCCAGAGTTGGCCACTAGAACCATAATGGTCCCTGTATAGCTGTATGGTTGTTGCTACATATGGAGAATGAACCAATTTCTCACCAGATGTGTAGAGACAGTTGTCAATAATGTTTTATAGTCCCTAGTGAGGTACTAGTCAAAGAGAAGAAACAAGATTAGATTCTAGAAGAAGAATGGAATGCCCATACACATGTATTTTGTTTTAATGAATTTGACAAATTACATGTCTAGTGACCAAAGGTGACAAAACTTCCTTTTAGTTGTCTATGATGATTTCAACCCTTTGGTTGTAGCTACAGAGAATACAATCCTTGAATCTTATTCTAAAGTACCCAAAATAACTAATATACGAGGGACAAGTCCACAGCAACTAAAATTATAGGTTTCATCAATTTGCCATGACCAACATAGAGCTTCTTGAAAATTAAATTAATAAACATTACAAGTAAAATATATAATTAACACTTACAGCAGATGAAGCAGCTGAAGTGACTGAATCTTTATTCTTGGTTTTGCTGGAAGAATATTTTGCACCTTTGAGAAAGCTCCATTCAAGAGTTGCATGCATTGTTAGAGCCATATATGCTCGAAGAGGTGACACAACCATGCAGTAAGAAAAGTCGGAATGCAGATGAAAAATCATTTGAACAGTAAGTTTGAGGCCAGAAGAAAGATGTTCTAACTTTGAAGATGCTAATAAGGCCTTTCGAGTGTCCTCCTATGCAAGTAAGTTCTCTACTGCCATGCAGCTGTTATGGAAATGGTAAGACTTTCTTCATTATGGTCCTTGCCAGATTGATGAGATTGGCCTCTTCCTTTCATCATATTCCATTTTGTGGACATTTTTACTGGCCATTTAGTTTTCCTCTGTGATTTCCGTGATCTATCTTGTTCTGACATATTCACTTCACCTGCAATGTTTCCAGAACCAACAATATTTGAGGCATTCTGGAGAAGTTTTGACAAAGTTTCTAGGAGATCATCAAACCCTCCCCATACAAGTATTAACTTATGAGCTTCTCTAAATTATTCATGTTTTGTTTTATTCTGAAGAACGACGCTATAGTCCATGATAAGTTGGGTACAATGTTTAACAACTTATGATATGTCTTTGGGTGGAATAATTGCCGCAATCTTCAATATAGCTGTGTAAGCTGATGGAGTACTAGCAGAACCTAACATGCAATTGAAGTTATCAGATGAAAATAACTCATAAAGGGATATCTTGCATCACTGGTTGCTGGATAATATGCAACAAAGATTTCTAACTGCAAGCAAGATGCCTTTGTTTTCCTTGGTATCTAAATATGTCGGTATCATGAGAAGACTAATTAAGACTTTTTCTAATTCAATGAGATATTTTGGAGGAACCCCTTCAGACAGGGCATATTCACAAAACCTTGTTGTTGTGAGGGGAGATTGTTTTACTAGAGTAATGAAACGATTGCATGCCTCAGATACTGGCACTTTGGGGGGGAAGTATGATGGAATTAGAATCCTGGTTAATAGTTGGTCAACCAAACATTGGTCAGTTGCAAGAGAGCATATTATGGAATCCAGGTTCACCGCCTACATTGAAAAAAAAAATGAAATGAAACAATGAATAGCAATGCACTCCAGTTGTTTTATAAAACGAGGAAGCATTCTTCTAAGTTAACCAAGTACTGATTTGCATAATAATAGTCACGTTGTGCAATTTCCAAGATGCTCAACCAACAACCAAAAATGAAGGACATACTTTATGAAATTGAAGTGCTCTAATGTCTTTCCAAAGATGGAAATTGGATGGGAGGATGGACTTTGGAGCTTTTTGATAACTCTCCCAAATTTTCCAAAATATTTCCAAAGATGGAATAGGATGGGAAAATGGACTTTGGAGTTTCTGATAACAAAAATTCAACTCCATTTCCTCAAAGAATAAAACTTTAAAACCAGAGGAACTAATCCTTTCTATATAATAACTAAATCCTAATAAGTTTTTGTAAAAGAGACATCTAAATATCCAAAATCCATATCTATAAATTAATATATGAAGGTGATGCTGATGAAGATTATGAAGATCAGGACATGGATTAGGATGGAAATTACTAGGTATAATTTCATTGTGCATCTCGAACTCGAACTTGTATGTCATGAAATTCTCAGAATTTGTATGCTGCAATAATATACACTCTAAAAAAAAATTAAATTTGTGAATCACTTTTCATATGGGATATTCCAGTCAATACATGCATATGGAACCTTCCAACATGGGCCATATATGTTGCTTAGTAACCTGGAGTACTTATAAATGGCCACTTGAATACAAATGGCCCAAAAATATCCACTACAACTGATACCACCACAACGGCCTGGCTGTAACGTTGTCCAAATTCATCAAGCCATATCTGTAATTTTGGTTTGTTAAGTTGTGCTTCTTCAATCAAATGCATAATCTTGGACAATGTTGAATCCTTCCATGTCTCGGGTACCTGAAAAAGAAAATATCAAAATGTGGACACTTTAGAGTGTCTCTGTAAAATGTGGAGAAAATATACTCAAGAAATAATGAAATATACAGTAAACTAGAAATTGAGAAACTGATAAAAAAATTCTTGTGGAGACAATACATTTTCCAATAAAATAGACAAACTTGTTAATTTTAATTCATGGTAACAGCTCTCTACTCTTCACTCAAATATTTTACTTTACAGATGAAACTTAAAACATTAAAAAAAATCAACCAAATATTTTGATTTCCAAAAACTAAAAGCATGGGAGTATAGATGAGGAGTGTAGACATTGCATATCTAAATCTTGGATCTATCCAACAAGTGACGGACTATAAATATGAAAAGTAAGAATTCTACAATCACAAACCAACAACCATCAATTATATGCATCAAGCTACTTTCCTCTCTTTCACCTCAAAATATTGATTACAATTATATATGAAACACCCATAGAAGGTAGGAGCTCTACTTGGATGAGTGATCTCAAGGAAACTCATCTTGTGCTCATCTCAAGTAGACAAATGGAAAAAGATGATAAACTAACATATAATGAGAATAAGGAAAGACTAACTTAACTGTCCTAAACTAACACATTGGATATACTAATCAAGTTTCCTCACATCATACAAGGTCTCGTTGAAGCTTCATTATCGATAAGGAAAAATCAATATAATTCCCATAAACTAGCACGCTGGCTATACTAAGGATATTTCCCCAATTGAGAGAAGTTATCGTTCAAGTTTCATTGACATTTTTCAAATGATCCTACATCAGTCATCGTCACAAGAAACATGCACACCGTAAAGGAACTCAGATAGTATATACATCTTATCTGAGAAATAGTCTTATCTACCACTGTTTATGTGCCCAAGACTATTGTTTAAGGGATGCTTGGGGACTGAGGCATGCCCAGAATTGGAAAAGGTTGTTGTTCGTCACTTTTTTAGGGTTTTAATATCACCAAATGGTCTACCCTTTTACTTAATTTTTTAATAAAATCATTAATTATTTCAGGATCTTTGAGATAGGTTCCAACCTCATCAAACCTCATTTGAGGAAAATAGAATTTCACATCCATCCAATATTTAGCAGACAACAGTTTTCAGGACTCTAGCAAACAAAACTGCACCGAACCAAAGAGAATTCCACTAAACCATCAAAATATGCCACATGTCACTTGTTAAAAATAGCAGTGACCTCCACAAACATAGGGATTTGAGCAAAACTGATGTTTTCCATCATGAACAAATATAGGTCCAAAACCATAGAAAACTTGCTAAAAATAGCACAATCCTGTACCATCCCCCTGGAAACACTGATCTCTTAAATTCAAACTCTATAATGTAACTGAAACTTTGGAATTGAAATCTAACAGCTCTGGTGTAAAGGATCATGGCCATAGAACCGACTAGGAACATGTTCATGAATTGTCGATGTTGAACAACCAGGATGGACTAAGGAGAAGTCCAACATTGTCCAAGGGTAAATTCAATGTTAACAATGATGTCCTATTTTGTAAACGTTATATGCCAATTTAAGCTTGAACTTTTAATTGTTGACTTCATATTACAACTATTTGGTAATGAATATGATACTCTGTTTCATTTCATGGTTGATGTTATATGTTACATTTATTGATGACAATTGTTATATGTTGGAACTTGAAGGTTGATGTTATGGTTTCATTTGATGACAATGTTATAAATTCTATATGGTTGTTCTTATATGTGTACCAAATGTTTGATGCTTTAATGATTCATTATTATTCCATTTGTTAAATGAAATATATGTTTTCATCTTATCTGCAACTAATTCGACATTTTACTTTTTTTTTGAATTTATAGGTATCAAAATATATATTATATAAAAAATTCTCCCAAAAAGATCCACTCCTGGAAGCTTTTGAAAATTGTGCTTCATACTCCTGCTCGTGTTCCTACTTCCATCTCCTACTCCTGCTCCCTACTACCAACAAACTTGATAACATATGTTGGTTTCAGACTATTCCCAATCACAAACTATACTAATGTCAAAGTCATTTTATTGCTAAAGTAGGTACTTTAAACAAGGATTTTATCTCAACGTCTAGACTCTAAACTAGGATAGGTACTCTATTTTGGCAATTAGGGCCACTACATGTATGATGTATAGAATTGTGTTTATGAGTTTAGGGACACACATCATCCACTTGAGTTGTAGTTTGGATGTCCTCTTTAATAAAACACAACTAATATGCCTAAGCCACAAGCATTTTCCTACATACACAGTAAAAGTTCGGATCCATTGATAAGTTCTTTCTAAAATTTTTGTTGTTGAAAAAAGGTTGCAACTGTGAAAAATGTAAGAAAGTTTTTTCTACTTCAAGAGTGGTAGCATTAGAACAATTTAAATATACAAGAAGTAGAATTATTGGATATTGTGTACTGGAAAGAGTTTTTTGAGTTACTATCTATGTTATCAAGACCTTAAACATTTAGTTTGTTGAATTCAGTAATCTCAATCAAGTCAACTTTTTTGAAACATATGTTTTCGAAATTAGTGATTAATAAAATCACTAAGATGGATATTTTAACCTATACATTTGCATTTTCATTGACAAACTAGACTCTGGAATCATCAGTGAGCTCTGATCTAACAGCTCATAATATGTTGAACATTGAAGATGCAACCAAAAATCCATTTCCTAATATGAGAAAGTGATGGTTAGCTTAACGAGTAGTCGTCCATGGTTGGTTAGCATAGTCCTAATTCAACCATTATGATTTTTCTGTAGAAGGATAAGTAGTGCAGTGGTTTTTAATATTCCTAGTCAACAAAACACAAAGATCTATATAGGGTAGCAGCATGGTCCCAGAATAAAAAGCAACCACAACAATCGGATCTCCTCTTTGCAAAATCCAGGGTACATGCAAGGGGAAAGTGTGACCCCAAAATGGCTATCAATATAAAAATATGTTGCTAAATATAAACCCCACAAATCCACTACGGTGTGATGGGGAAAGCACTCTCCTAGAGCCACAAACATGCAAAAATAGACATGTTTTATTGCTTCTTACAGATCACAATTATGTGTTGTAAATGAAATTGGACATACAAATCTCTGATTCTATTTTTTTAAAGAGTAAAAGTGCTCCAAAATTGCATCAAAAGATGCAAGCTAGGTGCCATTGATAAAACTTAAAAAATTATAACTCCAACATCCTATTGTTGGAGAAACACATACGTGGTTCTATAATTTCAATACCAACCTAAATGAATGTTGGCACAGGATAGATCCGTAGGAAGTGCGGAAGCCAACAGGTGCGAAAGGGTCGTTCCGCTGAAGAAGGACCCTTCGCGGCATTCACGGAAGCATAGGAATTGTTAGATTAGTTAAGTCAGACATGTGTACCATTTTGTAATAAGATAAAAGCATATAAATAGAGTAGGATTGTAATCATAAGTGCATTGAAATCTTAGATGATGATCCTATCTTTTGGGTTTGCTTTTGTATTCGCAACATGATGTATTGACGGTTTCTGCAAGGTTAATTCCGCAGGTTTGGTGAATCAATGGATATGTTCAGTTATGATGTAATTTCTATCTTTATTCTTATGCAATGATGTGATGGTGAATAATGGGTTATGTGAATGTTTAGAATATTGATTGATGTGAAAATGTTATTAATTTGAATAAGTATGTTGAATCTGTTGAGCTCTGCGAATGACTTAAGATGCGAATGATAAGTTAATAGTATGATGTGTGTGTCATAATCTATGGTTAGTGCAAAGTTAATGTGTGCATATCCTCTACATCACTGCGGAAACATGGTTCCAGCAGCCCCCATATCCATCTCGAGTGAGACTGCACTTGCTCCACAAGTGTTGCTGGGAAGGGTTACACCTTTCTGGGCCGGTGTATAAGGGAGTTTGGGTTGATAGTTTGTTGGCGACAGTGAGAAGTGAACCCCTGTTGACAAACGCTGCATCAATAAATGGTTCCGTTGCTAGGACCCTAAGGAATAAAAAAATAGGATATGTTGCGGCATCCAACAAAACTAGAGATCCAAGAGTGGTTCAAAAAGAAGGTAGAGGAATTCGCAGAAAGAGAGAAGCGAGATCCTAAATAGACAGCGACTAGTTGGTTAGAAAGATACGTTTACTCAGATATCCACAAAATCTTTTTCTGTGAATTCCCGGTGTTATTACATGAGTGGCTAGCACAACTAATGTTCCGAAAGAACCACTGCCAGAAGACTGAACCTGATTGTTGGACCCCAGAGTTGGTGCGACAGCTGAAACAAGTCAATAACAAGGTATCGTGAGCTATTGATTTTTGGGTAGACAGTTGTTGGGTCTAGAAAATGCCCCTTTTTGGCCATCCTTATTACATCATTTTGCCTTGATTACATCCTATTTTCATAAGCTATATCTATGCCTTTTCTCTAGATCGACCAATAATATTGACAGGTATAATTTGTTATTACTTTATTTGTTTTATGCCTATGATTGATAAAGATTATGGATCCTAGTCCTTGATTTATGCTAATCTGTGTAATTTCATTTAGTCAAGTTCTATGCGCAGGTGTATCAGCCCAATGGTGCCAGCTGTTACTCTTCAAAGCCCGATTCCTCATAACTCCAAGGGATAGCGCATTCCTCCACAAGAATCTGTAACATGCCTCCACTGAAATAGAACCCAGCTACAATAGACAGATCACATTCCAGCTTTCTAAATCCATTGATCCATTGATTACTGGAGTAATAGCTCCTTCATGAGTAACAGCCTTGTTTAATACGGTTGTAACAGTTAGCTGTAACTCCGCAGCTTGAAGATCATAGATCTTTATTGTTGCACGATTCTAGTGGATCGTGATCTGTACTTTCAAATGTATAAATATGAGAAGGCTCCTGTAGCCTGGGGTTGGACAATTTCTATTTTGCATAAGCTGTAACAGAGCACTGAGACTGTCAATTTCCATCATTAATATAAGAGCAGATTTCTTCATTTATGTGTCTTAATTTGTTGTGATTCTTGGCATCTCTGTTAGAAGGCCAGGGCCCACCTTCTCACAGAGATAGCCAGTTTAGGTAGGTAGGTTAATTTAGCTTTCTTTTTGTGTGTGGTGTGGAATTATTGTAGATGTTACTGTTAGCTGCAACAGAGGTTAGCTTTCCTTTTGGTAGTTCACGATTGCATCTTGAATAGCTGTAACAGAGTTGTGTGACATTTGACTATGTAAGTTAATTCAATTTAATGCATGTTTGTTCGAATCAGCTGTAACAGCCAAGCTCAATTCCAATATCTTCCAGTTGTTTATGCTTTCTAGGATTTTCAGTAATTATCAATTAGGGTTCAAGCTTATGTTTAGATTATGGTTGTCATTGTATCTTCAATTGGTTTATTAGAATAGGAAGATTGTGATTGAGTTACAGTAGCTACTAGATGGATCATTTTGGTAAAGATTTAATATTGTAGTTTGATAATTATAGGATTTAACTTCTTGCAAAAGTAATCTAGTTTATTTCTATTCTTAAATTTATAACTGCTAGGTTGATCTCTGTAGGAAGGTAGCTGCAATTGAATTCCTAGGTGTGTGAATTAGGTTAGTTCTTTTAGGGGATGAGTTTGGCTGAATAGACTGGTAAGATTATTATCTCCATTAGTTAATCAACTGCTTGACATGTTTATGCACAAATTATGCTTATTGCCATTGAAATAAAAGACCTCCCTGGGTTTGACAATTTATATTGACCATCCTGTGTGTTAGATTTAATTAATTGACATATAGGGTGACCAACATTTTGGCGTTGTTGCCTGGGATGGTAATAGATAGACAGAGTTAGTAGTTAGTTTCATTTGATTTCATTTTCGATTAATTATTTACAGCATGCATGAATACAAGAAAAACAAATCGGGAACCCCCTTTGAATACTAACATTGCAGGTGGAAGAGGTCGAGGTCGTAATGCAGGTCAAGGAAGACATACATACATTGATGAGATAGTTGCTAGAGCTGATTCTTCCACTAGACCATCGTGGACATACACAAGTAGGGTAAATTATGTTCCTCCCAATCTTGAACATTCAGCATCGACAGTGGAGAATACAACGAGACCTTCAACTCTTGTTGCAGAAAATAAACCTCCTGAAGATAAGGGAAGTGTTGTAGGTGCACCAGATAGAGCGGAGATCTATCATATCAATGGAACCAGAGTTACTAAATAAGTGTGGTTGGAGACTCACCGAGTAGCATAGGAAGAGAGAAGGCAAGAAAAAGAGAGGAGAAGAGAAGAAGAAGCCAAAGCAGAGGAAGAACGCATAAAGGAAGCTGTTGAATTTTGGACTAGAACCATGGCTGGTAGAGAACGGGAAGGGGATAATGAACATGGGGAGAACCGGGAGGAAGAAGGAGAAAATAATCAGCCTAGTAATACTATGGCTACATTGGAATTCCCTATCCTCCAGACACCTGGAGGATCTCCCATGAAAAATATCTCACCATCAGTTCTCCCGAATTTTCATGGTAAGTCCTCTGAGGATCCTGATGAGTTTCTTTTTGAGTTTGATATCCTCTGTCGTAGCTATGATTACACCTCTAGTGCTCAGAAGCTGAAGCTATTCCCAGCCACCTTTAAGGGAAATGCTTTGCGTTGGTTCATGAGTCTGGGTTGTGAAACCATTACTACTTGGGACCAAATGAAAAACACCTTCCTTTCCAAGTACCAGGAATATTGTAGAACTAGGGATAGTAAGGAGGAGTTGTTTAAAATGGTTCAGAAGGATGAAGAAAGCTTGGAAGACTTTGTGGAAAGATTGTTGTACAATTTACAAAGATCTGGTCACACTGAGATTGGTAAGGATGTGCTCAAGATCATTTTACTAAGAGGAATTAGAGAAAATTTCCTTGATATGTTGAATCTACTAGGAAAAGGAGACATCTCGAAGGAACCTTTCGAAAATATTGTTGAATTATGTCAAAGGTACTCCAGGGGATCCTCTAGAACCAACAAATGAGACAAAGATCGAGACCAGGATGTCTTCACTAGGACTTAGAAGTCAGCTAATGGAGGGGCCACTCGAGCAGAAATAGGCAACTTACTATAGAATTTTAAAACAGACATGACGAGCTCCAATTCATCAGAGTTAGATTTCATGAGAGAAAAGCAGAAGCAAGTATTAGAAGATCTTACACTTGGTGTTTTTTGTCCTAAATGTAGGAAAAAGCACCCACTAAAGGAATGCCCGTTGGACAAAGCACAAGTATGTAGGATATGTGAACTAGAGCATGATACCAGGGAATGTCCTTCATTACCTGAGGTCAAAGCAATCATGCAAGCATCCATTCCGAATGTGGAGCCAGCTTACTTCATGGCGTAGAAGAAACCATGGCAGCCTCGAAATCAAGGTATGAATCCATACCCCTCATTTTTTCTGAATAATATGAATGTAATGAACAATATGCATAATATGAATACACAATTCCCTTCACATTATTCTAACAATCAGTGGCATCCATCTCAGAACCCAATGCAAAATCCTAACTCATGGACACCATGGTCACAGCAGTCAAACAATCAAGCTCCTTGGAATTCCAATTGGAGAAATTCTTACCAAGGAAATAACTTCCCCCATCACCAGACTCAATATCAACAGTACCCTCCTCAACAGTATTAGCACCAACATTATCAGCAACCGCAACTCCCATTCCAAAACATGCCGCACCTATGAATGCACCACTTCGACCACAGCTACCTACACAACCTAACCCGAACCTAAACAATAAAGCAGTCCACCAATTTGAGACTGCCAACATGCCTTTGTATTCCATCACCCAGATTCCCTGCAATGATATACAATTACGATCAGGGGGGGTGGTGGAACCTATTATCACTAAGGATATTTCATCCCCAGTGATTGAAACTAGAGTGAATCAGCACTATGAGAATATGGTTAATTCAGCAAGCCCCATCATTGAGGATGCTGATACTCCTACAGAGACAGTAGCTGAGAATCGGAGAGTAACACACGAAGTATCACAGCCTACATAGTTGATGAGAGAACCGTCATACCCTGAACAATTGGCCCTACAGAAAATAGTGGAAGAGCCCCAATTCGATCTCGTGGGAGAATTAAAAAATTTGTATGTTAAAAATCCGTTGTTATAGGCCCTCCATGATGTGCCCAGTTATGCTAAGACTGTTAGAGATTTGTGTGTCAAGAAACCAAGAAGAACGCCCAGGGACCCCCCCACTATCCATGTATTGCGAAAATTTTCAGAATTAATAATGGGGAATGCCCCTGTTGCAAAATACGATGACCCTGGGAACCCGACTGTTACAGTTCACATAGGGAACACACAAATTCCCAATGTCTTGGTAGATTTAAGCGTAGCTATTAATGTTATGACCATAGAGACTGTGAAGAAATTGGGACTCACTAACCTTCGGATGACCCCTACTATTTTGGAACTTGCTAACAGATCAACGATCAAGCCTGAGGGGATCCTAGATGACCTCGTAATCTCAGTTGACTCGTGGGAATACCCTGCAGATTTCCTGGTGTTACAGTCGAAATCCCAGTTGGCGGGACACCCACTGATCCTGGGAAGACTGTGGTTGGCCACAGCAGATGCCCGTATCAGCTATCAGTCAGGATCTATGACCATTTCATACGGAACTGAGATCAAGATCCTAACCCTGTACCCTCCATCTTGACCAAGCACAGAAGCTGAAACTCCATTGTGGGAAGATTTGGAGGAGGAAGAAGCTGTGCAACCGTTATTAACAATAGGGAGAGCCTTAACGTTTAAAGATGAAACAAAGGATGATGCCATTAATAGTTTCATCAGTGAGCCCACGTCAGTCAATAAAAATTTCTATCAGATCTTGGATAGTACCCTAGCTGCAACAGAACAAGAAAATTTTACAGAAGAAACTCTAATCGGTGATGCCAGTATAATTCCAGTACTCAAGAATTCGAAGAGTGTTCCAGTAGAAATTGGGCCAGGGAAAACATTGAATATCAATCCCAATCTTGCGCCTAGCAAGCTGGAGTAGCTAGTCACTTTGCTTAAACAATGTAGGGGAGATTTCGATTGGGAGTACACAGACATGAAAGGGATTCCTTCCAATCTGTGCACCCATCACATTTATATTAAGAGTGACTACAAGCTTGTGTGTCAACCACAATGAAGGATGAGCCCAAACCTAAGAGACATAGTGAAAGAGGAGATCCAAAAACTTTTGGAAGCAGTATTTATATACTCGATTTTAGATAGTGAGTGGGTTTCCCCACTTGTGATTGTGCAAAAGAAGAATGGGAAATGGAGGGTCTGCGTGGATTACAGAGAATTGAACAAAGCAATGCAGAAGGACCACTTCCCCTTACCTTTCATCGATCAGGTCCTTGATACCTTATATGGGGAAAAAGTATTTTTCCTTTCTGGATGGCTTTAGTGGCTACAACCAGATCCAGATTGCTCCAGAAGACTAGGACAAAACCACTTTCACCTATCCATGGGGAACTTTTTCATATCGAGTGCTTCCTTTTGGGTTGTGCAACGCACCAACTACATTTCAGAGGGCAGTGATTGGAATCTTTTCAAAAATGGTGAATGATTGCATGGAAATTTTTATGGATGACTTTACTCCATATGGTGATAGTTATGAAGAAGCACTGAAAAAATTAGAAAAGGTCTTGAAATGCTGTGAACAAAGCCATCTCTCTTTAAGCACTGAAAAGTGCCATATGATGATGAGTGAGGGCATAGTGTTGGGGCACTTCATCTCTTCTGAGGGAATCCAGGTAGATCCATCCAAAATCAAGGTAATTGAAAATATACCAACTCCCGGAACACAGAAGGATGTACATAGCTTCTTGGGGCATGCTGGCTATTACACAAGGTTCATAGAAAATTTTTCCAAACTAGCTTCTCCTTTGTTCACTTTGTTGATGAAGGATGCATAGTTTGTCTGGAATGATGCATGCCAAACAGCATTTACTGAGCTAACGAAAAGGCTATCTACAACACCCATCTAACGAGAGCCCAACTGGGCTCTGCCTTTTCATATTTCTTCAGATGCTTCAAACACTGCCATTGGAGCATTTTTGGGACAGTAGGAAGGTAATGCTCCTTATGCAATTTATTACATTAGTAAGAACTTATCTCCTGTTGAACTGAACTATACTGTCACAGAAAAGGAATTCCTTGCCATTTTTTATGCCATCAACAAATTTAGACATTATATTACTGGATATTCCACTTTTGTGCACACTGATCATTCTGCTATCAAGTATTTAATGAATAAACCAATCACTAATGCTAGAGTTACTAGATGGTTGTTACTGTTACAGGAATTTGATATCACAATTATTGATAGACCAGGGAAGGAAAATGTTGTTGCATACTTTTTATATCGACTTACCATCAGTGATGACAATTTACCAGTCAAAGATTCCTTCCCTGATGAACATTTGTTTGCAGTATCAGCTCATTCCCCGTGCTATGCAAATATTACTAACTTTTTGGATGCAGGTAAGCTCCTAGCACATCTGTCGAAGAGAGAAAGAAAGAAGATCATACAATAGAGTGCTAGGTACTGCTAGATTGATGGTCATCTTTTCTACATAGGGCTCGATTTAGAGATTAGGAGATGTGCTAGAGAAGATGAGGTCATTAGCATTCTTAAAGCTTTCCATGATGAGCCTTGTGGGGGCCATTTTGCTGATAAAAGGACAGGTCATAAAATTTTGAGAATGGGCTATTTCTGGCCTACCTTGTTCAGGGATGCAAAGAAGTATGTTCAGGAATGTGATAGCTTCCAAAGGATGGGCCAACCCAACAGATTAGATGAAATTCCTTTGCAGCCACAGTTTGTGGTTGAACCATTTGATAGGTGGGCTCTAGATTTTTTAGGGCCTATCAACCCTCCCTCAAAATAGAAAGTTCACATCTTGGTTTGCACAGATTACATGACCAAATGGGTAGAAGCAGTAGCCTTGGTTAAGGCCAATGATTAGGATATGATTGATTTCCTGTATGAATAAATTTTTACTCGATTCGGAGTACCTAAGGAAATCATTACAGGCGGTGGACCACAGTTTGTGTCTCACAAGCTGGAAGAACTGTTACAGAAATTCCATATTCAGCACAGAATAACCTCGCCATATCATCCACAGGCCAATGGCCAAGTGGAGAGTACAAACAAGGTCATTGAGGCTATTTTGACAAAAACAGTGAAGATCCATCGCAAAGACTGGGCTGAAAGACTTCCAGAGCCACTATGGGCCTATCGTACTACATGGAGTAACACCACTGGTTTTTCCCCATATCAGTTAGTGTATGGTAAAAATGTTGTTTTTCCAATCGAATTTGAAATCAGGACTTTGAAAACAGCTGTGGAGGCAAACCTTGATTTATCAGAGGCACAGACGAACCGACTGAATCAGCTCAATGAGTTGGATGAGAAGCGCACAACTGCAGTACATCATACAACTCTAATCCAACAACAGCGATCTAAGTGGCATGATCAATTTATAAAGAAGAAAATATTCCAAGAAGGAGACTGGGCTCTATTGTATGATTCACGGTTTAAGAGGGACTTTAAAGGCAAATTACGTACCCATTGGTTGGGCCCCTATCAGATAGATCGGGTATTTGATAATGGAACAATTCGGTTGATCACCATTGATGAAAACAAAACACCATTATTCGCAAATGGTCATCGGCCGTGACTGTATCACAAGCCAATCTCAAGGGAAGCTTTCATTTCGCATGTTGCAGGAGATTCAGACTATCAGCTAACACCGGGACAGGGATCTTTCTCAACCCCTGTCAATTTTTAAGAACTGCAACATCCACATGATTTGTACATAAATAATTCATTTTCTTTTTCATTCTGTATTTTATCTATTTTTCATTTTGCATTTGATCGGGTTTGTTTGAAGAATTCTGTGCAGGAATTAATTGGAGGAACAACGGTCGTGACTGGGCTAGAAGATTGCAGGCACCTTGCATTGTTCCTAATCTAATAAAGCTCTTTTTAAGAAGATGGATGATTTGTTACCTTTCAGCAGTTAGCTGAAAATTTGCCTGTTACTTCACTATTGCGCAGTTGCAACTCCTCACCTTGCTCATTCTTACTATTTCAGTAGCTGCGACTCCTTACCTTGCTCGTTCTCACTATTTCAGTAGCTACGACTCCTTACTTTGCTTATTCTTCCTATTTCAGCAGCTACGACTCCGCTATTCTTGACCATTCCGCTAAATCCAGCAGTTGCGAATCCGCTATTTTCCACTTCATTTTTCGCTCTTTGCCTGTAGCTATGACTCCGCTATTCTTGACCATTCCACTAAATCCAGCAACTACGACTCCGCTATTTCCACTTGGTTTTCGCTCTTTGCTAGCAGTTGTGCCTCCGCTATTCTTGACCAATCCGCTAAATCTAGTGGCTGCGACTCCGCTATTTCCACTTCATTTTCGCTCTTTTCCAGCAGTTGTGACTCTGCTATTCTCAACCATTCTACTAAATCCAGCATCTGTGACTCCTCTATTTCCATTTCATTTTTCTCTTTCTGTACAGCTGCGGCTCCGCCATTCTTGCCAAATTCGCTAAATCTAGTAGCTGTGACTTCGCCATTTTCATTTCCATTTTGCTTTTCCCATATAGTGGTAACTCCATAAGTCTGCCTGCTCTCTGAATGATGATGCCAATAATGATTCAATTGGGCGTCAGTTTAGTTGCTTGCTCCACAAGAAACAATCACATTTCACCACGAAGGAAACTTTCGGGTGTCTTGGGTATCTGTCAGCTCGAGTGGCGGTGGCCACATCACTTCAACACATGTGCATTTATGCTCGTTTTAATGGAGGAAATGATAAAAGCAGATGATGATGATTAATTCACGGCTGAACGCATAAATCAAAGGTACGGATTCAGAACTTTTACATGATTTGGCAGGAAATTAAATACAGTAATAACAATTATGCACTGTCTTAGCCCTCAATTAGTGAACCCATACCATTTAACCACCAGAGAATATGTCAGAACCACGTTTGTATTTATTTCCCGGCACCTTACATGAGTTATACCGAAGTACTCCAATTATGCCAACTTTCCATAACCGTCTCATCTTACCTGGATTTTACACCAGTGCCGACTTTCCTAAAATACCCTATTTTCAAACTCCAACTATCTCTTGCATGTTTGTATGCTGCAACTCCCATGTCCAGACTGGTAATTGTTGCATTCATTCTAAATTTTGAGGAAATATTAAGATGGGTAACCCAGTGCGGCATGAACCAATAAATACAGAAGTTCTTGACATTTTCACAGCAGCGGGTTGGATGGAATACTTTGAACGGTTGAACGGTTTCCACACAGAAATTGCATTGCAATTTTCCCTCAACCTGACTGATACTCACTCTGAGTTCAGGGGACTGCATGTGAATGTTACAGAAGAAATCATAATAGAGGTTACTGGCTTACCCCAGGTTGGGAAGAAGTCATTTGGACGGAAGGCACATAATGCAAATGCCGTGAGAGGATTTTTGGCAGTTGGAGATCAAGTTAGTCCAAAGCGTCGTGGGTTGGAACTAGCATCTTTACCACCACCCTGGAATCAAGTGGCAATTTTCATGAAAAGATACATCTCTTGTGAAGGTAGGTACCAAATCATTTCCTTCTCTGAACTTCCCTTATTGTCTCATTTATGCCATGGCAATTTGGTAAATATACCATTTTATCTACTTAAAGCCCTACAAACCATGGCTGGATATGCAAAAAATTCCCGACACCCAGTTTCCTCCCTTTCTAATCATGGCCTAATCAAATTACTAGTCTTGAGAGCCATTACAAATCGTAATTTAACCTGGGAACAATTTATGGCTGGAGATGGGCCAATTATAGAACCTGTATTAGAAATGGAGGGTGTTGGTGAAGATAATGAGGACCGACGTTCCTCAAATCCATTTGGGGGGGAGGCTGGAGCATTAGGAAACTAGACTAATGACGTAGAGGAGGTAAATATGGGAGAAGAAACATCAATAGAAAACCCAGTTGCTGAGGAAATTATGATGGAAGCCATGGTACAGGAGGCAGTGATATCAGAAGCTGTAACTGCAGAAGCAGATACTCAGGTGGATGAAACTGAAACTGGAGCAGCTGTTGAAGCTGCGACAGTAGAAGCTGCAACTATAGAAGCAGGAATTCGGGAGGAAGGATATCAGATAGGAACAGCAGGAGAAGGGACTATGGAAATTTTGGAGGTTGTGTCCTCCCCTGAGATAAGGGGGACCATTATTTAAGAAGAGAAGACCAAGGAAAAGACCCCTATGTCAAAGAAACGAAGAGGAAGCTCAAGAAACAAGGGTCAGACATCCACTGCAGCAAAGAAAAGAAGAACCAGAGCTATCACAGCACTAGTAGCAGTAAGCATTGAAGAACACCCAATGGGAATGGTGAGGAAAAGAAGGACTCGATCAACTGTAGCAGCAGAAGAAGCTGTAACAGCAACAACAGCACAAGCAGCGGGGACAGCAGAAGAAATAGTGACAGTGGATGCAATAGGGGTTAATAATGAAGCACCTTCAGCAGAGACAGCAGGAGCAGTCAGAGCAAATATTGACTCACCTATGGTAGAGATAGCACCTGTAACAGGCGTAGATATAGATATTCCCATTTTGAACCCCAAGTCATCTGCTGCTATGCAGGAACCTTCCATAGAAGAACCTCAAATCGAAAATCTCCTACATGAAAATGAATTATTAAAGGAGGATGTGCAGACATTGTGAAATGACCTGGAAAGATGGAAGGGAATAGTTGGAAAACAAGCAGAGAAGAATTTGAACACATTAGTAAAGGCTGCAAACTTATTAGAAAATTCATCTCTTACATTTGAAAATGAGGAGCAAGGAGAGACTGTTTGTCCAGAGTGTGGAGATATATTTTTTGCAGCAGGACACAGAGTTGTTGTGTTAGGAGTTGTATCACAAAGGCATGCGCAGATAGAGGAGGTGGAATAAAGAATGCCAAAAATAGAATTGATGGGGGGAAATGAGCCAAGAATTGAAGAGATTCCTGATTCGAAATTAGGAGATGAAACAGTGCAGTCCCAGCCCTTAGGGGATACTGAACTGCTTGAGTCCCAGCCATCAGGGGATACTAAACTTCTTCAGGACCAGTCTCATCAGTCAAAGGGATTTGATATAACCCAGAAACAATCTCAACAGTTCAAAGAAATTGAATAACAGGTGACTGTTACACAAGATCCAGTACCCTTGAAAATATATAGTGAGGTTGCAACTCAGATAGCAACATTTGACATCAAGGACCAAGAAGAGAACATTGTTACACAAGAACCAGTGTTTTCAAAATCATTTGCTGAAGTTGCAACACAAATTGAGATGGTTGAGGTTGAAATGGAAAGGAGGGATGTTGTCACACAAGAACCGGCAGTCCTAAGAATATTTGTTGTGACTGTAACACAGACTGAGGGGGCTGAGGTTGATATGGAATTAAAGGATGTTGTTACATAAGAACCAACATCCCCAAAATCCATGGCAGAGACTGCATTATAGGCACAGACCACTGCAACTCCAATGGAGGATGAAACTGTTACAGTGCCAAAGCAAAACGAGGAAGTCATTTATCTGGACTCTGATGATGTTCGAAGGATGTGGAGAACAAAAGATTTCAACAGCTAGAGAAGAAGATTCTCTAGCTAAATCTCGAGTTGGATAAATGGCACAATAGATTGATCAGTTCAGGACAGGTATGATCTCTATCCAAGAACATATAAATGTCATTAGGGGGTTGAGAGAAAAGTGGGCTGAGGATTTATTCTTCCAGAAACTCTGGTGGGAGAAACTTCAAGAAAAATTGGAAGGATTGAAGAAACTTAAGTCCCTGCAACAAGAAAAAGACAAAATGTATACTCTTTCCCTAGAATTATTGAGTTGCAGGGCTCCGTCCCCCTCTTACCCTATCTTCCTCCATGAACAAACAACTTTATTTCAATTAAGGGCTCTGAAGGAAGGGAGATCATTTGATTTGGCAACATCTACCCAGTTCTTAGATACTTTTCTGAAAAGGTGATTTTGAGGATCAGCATTTGTTATGCGAATTGTATTTGCATGATAGGGCTTGTTATATTGACTCTCATTCCAATCCATTTCCTTGTTTGGGGGGTGTTCAGCTGAGGGAATTTGCCTCTTTTGTCATTAACGATGTAAGATGGCGAGATGCTTTCCAGACCATCCTCAAGAATGAGGAGAATTCTACTCTCTGGATTAGGGGTGAACCTCAGAACCCAAAAGGACTCATAAAAAACCATGCTAGATCTCTCACGGTTGCTACAATTTCCCAATATTTTGAAATTTTGAGAGATAAAATCCTCACCACATGTGTCCCAATGATTCTTAATATGCAGCAGGATGCTCTGGAAGGAAGTGAATACAGATGCCTATATTCTTCTTCGTCTCTAAAGGAAGGGGATCCCTACTACTTTGAGAATTTCAAACAAGCTTTGACAAGGGTTCCTAAATATGTGCAGTGAATGAATAAATGTGGACCCTGGTGGATTGGGTTAAGATTCAGGTTCCCTCTCATATGGTTGCCTGTGATTCCTTACAGAAACAGCTATGCTTTGACTAAAGAAGAAGAGAAGCTGTGTTGGGAGAAATGGACAGCTTGCTTTGGGTTTGTGCCTCAAGGGGAAACACCAGAATTTTCCTACAATATCACAAATCTCCACAGATTGAACTTAGACTCAGATTCGGACTAATGGAGGTTGTTGCATGAGGACATGCAATCGGATAGTTGGGGGGACATGTTGGGTCTAGAAAATGCCCCTTTTTGGCCATCCTTATTACATCATTTTTCCCTGATTACATCCTATTTTCATAAGCTATATCTATGCCTTTTCTCTAGATCGACCAATAATATTGACAGGTATAATTTGTTATTACTTTATTTGTTTTATGCTTAATATTGTTAAAGATTCTGGATCCTAGTCCTTGATTTATGCTAATCTTTGTAATTTCATTTAGTCAAGGTCTATAGCGTAGGTGTATCAGTCCAATGGCGCAAGTTGTTACTCTTCAAATCCCGATTCCTCATAACTCCAAGGGGCGGCACATTCCTCCATGAGAATCTGTAACAGGCCTCCACTGAAACAGAACCCAGCTGCAACAGACAAATCGCATTCTAGCTTGCTAAATCCATTGATCCATTGATTACTGGAGTAACAACTCCTTCATGAGTAACAGCCCTGTTTAATACGGTTGGAACAGTTAGCTATAACTTTGTAGCTTGAAGATCATAGATCTTTATTGCTGCACGGTTCTAGTGGATCGTGATCTGTACTTTCAAATGTATAAATATAAGAAGGCTCCTGTAGCATGGGATTGGACAATTTCTATTTTGCATAAGCTGTAAAAGAGCACTGAGACTGTCAATTTCCATCATTAATATAAGAGGAGAGTTCTTCATTTCTCTGTCTCAATTTTTTTTTATTCTCGGCATCTCTGTTAGAAGGCCAAGGCCCTCCTTCTCACAGAGATCGCCGGTTTAAGTAGGTAGGTTAATTTAGGTTTCTTTCTGTGTGTGGTGTGGAATTATTGTAGATGTTACTATTAGCTGCAACAGAGGTTAGCTTTCCTTTTGGTAGTTCACGATTGCATCTTGAATAGCTGTAACAGAGTGGTGTGACAGTTGATTGTGTAGGTTAATTCAGTTTAATGCATGTGTGTTTGAATCAGCTGTAACAGCCAAGCTCAATTCCAATATCTTCCAGTTGTTTATGCGTTCTAGGATTTCCAGTAATTATCAGTTAGGGCTCAAGCTTATGTTTAGATTCTGGTTGTTGTTGTATCTTCAATTGGTTTATTAGAATAGGCAGATTGTCATTGAGTAATAGTAGCTACTAGATGGATCATTTTGGTAAAGATTGAATATTGTAGTTTGATAATTATAGGATTTAACTTCTTGCAAAAGTAATCTAGTTTATTTCTATTCTTAAATTTATAACTGCTAGGTTGATCTCTATAGGAAGGTAGCTGCAATTGAATTCCTAGGTGTGTGAATTAGGTTAGTTCTTTCATGGGATGAGTTTGGCTGGATAGACTGGTAGGATTATTATCTCCATTAGTTAATCAACTGCTTGACATGTTTATGCACAGATTATGCTTATTTCCATTGAAATAAAAGACCTCCCTGGGTTTGACAATGTATATTGACCATCCTGTGTGTTAGCTTTAATTAATTGACATATAGGGTGACCAACAACAGTATCCTCGAAGGGTACGTGACTGAGTTCATGGTAGATACTATCAAGTCATACAATGACGTCAAAAGAAACTTCTTTAGATGGCCAAGAGGAATATTATTGTCATCATTAAAACTGTGGATTAAAATGCTTGTCTGCGAAAAAGGAATAGTGAGGATGTCTTATGACGAGTAGAAGAATCGGTGTGTGGAGGGTGAAGGTATCGCGTAAGTGCGAGTCTGACAGAAAGATGTGGGAGATGGACATGAGTGACGATGAATTTCTAAGGGAAGCTGACGAAGAGTGTGGTACCTTGAGGAGTGGATCAATATTTCGGAGTCCTAAGAAGAAGAGGATGACTGAGAGAGAGTCTCCTAAGAGGACCGGAACAAAGAACTGCGAAACAAGACCATAAGGGAGGAAGCGACTTTATTGCGAAGGAGACGTCGACCAGGATACCCCAGAGGAAGAGGGAGGTCAGATCGTAAGTTACCACATACCTTCGACCCCGCATACTACTCTGAATTTTATAGGAAGAAATCCAAACTACTTGCGGAGTTTCCCTACGTGCAGCAGCAAGAGTAGCGCTTCAGTGAACAACAATACTAGCAACGTTAGGATGGAAGATGAGGCAAAGATGCCCACCTTTCAAGGGAATGGGACAAGGATCCCGAACAATATGGGTTTATATGCGAAGCAGTCTTGACCGTGAAGTAGGTTCAAGACAACGTTATAAAGATGGGACAGCTAGCGACGACACTTAGGGGTCGGGCATTAGACTAGTACATGAGGTTTGTAAGGGTTCTAGCAGGAACAGTAGCCAAGACATTGGCATAGGTTAGAACGGCGATGATTGATGAATTTAAAAAACCAAAATCTGAGTCACAATACATCACTGAGCTTAAGGAGATTAAGCGATTCCCGAATAAGTCAGTATGGGAATTTGATAAGCGGTACAAGACGCTGATAGAAAAAGTGAGTTTCCTGATAAATGAGCTGCAACACAAAGAATGGTTCATCACAGGCCTGGTACCACATATCCGAGGACCACTGGTGCAACAAAAGGTTGCGACAAAGGCATAAGCGTTAGAAATTGTGATGAAGCTAAAGGCTTCACCAATCGGCGAAGAAGGGATGGGAATGGACAGAGTCCAAGTGCAGTTGTCCAACTTAACACTTCAATTGGAGGATTTTAAGAAGGGAAAGAAAATCCGCAAAGACATATGGTGCACCAGATGTAGAAGTGAGGGGCACCATAAGGACAATTCCCTAAAATTACATGAGTATTTTTAGTCGAGGGCACCAAACCCCCTTCGTCAAGGAGGCATGCCATGGTGTACTGTCTTTCATACCAGAGGGCATTGACCGAACAAATGTGTATATCTACAAAAGATGGTATCAAAGCCAACAAACCTATACTGCAATTTTTGTCGATCTGTTAGCCATGACGAGAAGGACTGCAGGGCCTATGACCTGCTCCAAGATCGAACAGCTGACACGTATTTTATGAAGGGAGAGGAACCACCGGTGGTGCAGCAGCAATCGCAGTATAGTCAAGCGCAGTTTAACCAACCACAACAATATGACCAAGGGAAATACGAGCAGCCGCAATATGGGCACCCGCAGTATCCACCACCACAGTATGGCCAGCCGTAGTATGGGAAGAAACAATATCAGAAACTGCAGTATGGGAAACCACGGTATCAACCACATGGACCACCACGCGGAGGTTTCAGGGGAGGATTCTGCGGAGGTCGAGGCATCGGTATGGCACATGGAGGAGCTGCTAGACGGGTAAGAGGACCAATCATTTGCTAAAATTGCGGACAACAAGGGCACTATCAGCGGGATTATCCAAACCCTGCGCCGCAGTGTACATACTGCAGTGCTGTAGATCATAGTATAGAATACTACCCTCAACTTATTGCAAAATGGAAAACTAAACATCCACCTCAAAACAAGAACCCAAATAATATGAATGCGCCACCTGCTATACAGATGATTTTGACAGAAGCCAAAGGTAACCACGCAATGGTCAGGATAGTGACACAAGGAGGGGCAGCAACAGTTGGCGATAATCCACACACCAATGTCAGACCAACACAAACACAATGGAAGCGGGTCACCATTGGCACAGAAGTGGAAAAGGACATCTTTTTTAAGGCACAGGATGCAATGAGGAATAGGAGATGGGTACCTCTTGGAGAAGAAATCTATGACTGCCATCGACATTCGACTCAACGAAGTCACAAAGGAAGGAAAACACTCTAACAACCTTCTTGGGGAGTTTCCTAGATTTAGCAAAGGACCCAGATGTATTGGAAGAGATAGCTAGTTTACTACAACAACGAGGAGGTGCACAACTGGAACAGGGAGTTAATTGCATACATAAAAGAAAGACAGGCAGGGAGATGTGGATGTCAGCACAGATCGAAGAATTTGATGTCGACTCCATCATTCTTGATTTGGGTTCGGACGTGAATATCCTGACTAAACAAATATGGGAGATAATGGGGAAGCCATGGATGACCTCATCACCAGTACAACTACGACTAGCGAACTAGAGAAAGGTCACCCTGCTTGGTCGGGTATGTCAACTTCCGGTTGAAATTGAAGGGCTCAAAATGTATGTGGATTTCGATGTCATTGATATTGTGGATAACACCAGTCCCTATTCGGTACTGCTGGGGATAGACTAGCCCATGTAGAATCAAGCAATTATCAACTTTAAGAAAAGGATAATGTCATTCGAGAATCAAGAAATAAGGGTTATCGCACCACTGGATCCCGCGGAAGGGTTGCGCTATACGGAGCCAGCCATAGACGAGTTTACGGAAGGATGGGACAATTTGTATAACATTTCTAAGGATTATGTTAATCCTACCATGAATGGAGAACTAGGATAGCACAGTGATAGCTCTGCATCGTCTGATTCGGACGAGGCCCTTAAGAATTGGCAGAACCGATTGCATGAAGTGTCCTTTCGAAGATGCACACGGATAACACAGTCCCTGCGAAGGGTAGCCACGGAGGAGTATGTGTTACCTAGCTATGAGGGATTTCCCAACTTAGGTACTTTCTCACCAAATTTTGGGAAAAAGTGGCAGAACCACAACATCTCCTGGCACTGGAGGAATCCCTAAAGGCTACTCCTGCACGATGGTGGGCGGTGCATAAATCAAATATCACATCTTGGCCACTATGTCGACGCCTCATGGAGGTTCGGTTCGGCGAAGCTATGGAAGATGACCATATGCAATATGATGGACGTGGAGATCCGAAGGTGCATCTGAATGCCTGTCAACATCAATGGGGATCGAGAGCACGACCAGAGTGGATACATGCATTCATACACACATTAGATGAGGTACCGCGGAGCTGGTATGTCGCAGCAAAACTATGACGTGGGACGACATCTTGGGAACAGCTTACCATTAGCTTCAGCCAATCGTTCTCATTCTCAGATGAAAATCCCTTGATCCACACCGTGCTTCAGGAAATCCACGGAAAAATATTTTAAGTAGCACCAATTGGACAACCGATGGCACTCTAATGGACTGCGACACCAGAAATGTTGATGGAGTGTTACAACATCATTGTAGAGCCCAAAGATGATGATGACCCTAGGTCTACGTATCTACCAGAATCGGAGGGTAGTCGCAGTGTTGTGGCACCAGATATACCGTCGGACAAATTTCAACAACCATTAAAGATCAATAAGGTGAACATTGGGTCGGAGGAAAACCCCAAGTTTGCAAGCATTAGTGACTACTGGGACAAGTCAACCATTGCGAAGATGAATGACTTACTACATGAGTTTCAGCATTTGTTTCCAACAAAATTCTCAGAGATGAAGGAATTTCTGGATACTTAGGGGAAATGAGGATCCCCATGAAACCTGATGCGAAGCCGGTTAAGAAGCAGCCATATCGATTGAACCCAAGATACAAGGAATGAGTGCAAGCCAAAATTGAAAGATTGTTGGAGGTAGGGCTTATAGAACCAGTGGACGAATCAAAATGGATTAGTCCAATGGTTGTCCAGGAAAAGAAAACCAGCGAAGTACAAATATGCGTCGACCGAAGAAAACTGAACAATGCCTGCCTACATGATCCATTCCCGACCCCATTTACGAACAAAGTGCTCGAAGGAGTAGGAGGTCAAGAGATATATTCCTTTACGGATGGATTTTCGGGCTACCACCAAATCAAGATTGCAAAAGAAGATCGACACAAGACTACCTTCATCATAGAGTGGGGATGCTTTCAGTACATGGTGATGCCATTTGGATTAAAGAGTGCTCTCGCAATCTTTTCCAGAATAGTGGTAGCATCCTTCAAAGATTATATTCATAAGTTCCTCATTGTCTACATGGATGATTGGATGGTATATGGGTTAGTCAAGGATCATGTCGCGAACTTAAGACTCATGCTAGAACATTGTCAACATCACCAAATTTCCTTGAACCTCAAGAAGTGTATCTTTTGTGCTCCATTCGACATTCTGTTAGGACACATTGTCTCCAAAGAAGGAATGTTGGTAGATCCGGTGAAGATTTCCATCATTGTCAACCTCCCACCACTAACGACGACCAAACAAATACGAGTGACATTGGGACACATAGGTTACTATAGGAAATTCATCTGAGGATATGCAGCTATCACAACACCCATGGAGAAGTTACTAAAGAAATATGCTATGTTTGAATGGACCAAGGAATGTCAGAAAATCTTGGACATATTGAAAGAGAAGATGGTCGCAGCGCCAATCCTCGCATTTCCGGATTGGACGAAGGAATTTCACGTACACGTTGATGCATTGTCAGTCACACTTGGCATCATCTTGGCCCAACCAGGAACCGACAACATTGACCACCCGATAGCATTCACAAGTAGAAAACTGTTCACTACGGAGAGGAACTATACGACCACCGAGCGAGAAGGGTTGGTAATGGTCTATGCTTTGCAAAAATTCTGGCATTACCTCTTAGGGGGCTACTTCAAGATGTTCACAGATCATTCTGCGCTGAAATACTTGGTGAACAAGCCTGTGTTGGGGGGGAAGATCTATCGCTGGCTATTGTTGTTTCAGGAGTTTCATTTTGATATTATCATAAATCCGGGATGATTGAACGCGGGACCTGACCATCTCTCACAGATAGAGTCAGGAGAAGAACCAGGGAACATCGATGAAGGTTACCAAAAGCCCAATTTTTTAGGATTGGCATGGTCGATAACCACTATGAAAAAATTATTCAATTTTTGGCGATAGAGGAAGCATCGGTCGAGTTCACCACCAGCCAAAAGAAGAAGCTAGTTGTCCAAGCTACATATTTTCAGCTAATTGCAGGAGAATTATATAAAATGGGCCTAGATGAGATTCTGCAACGCTACGTCCTTCCGCATGAACAGGAACAAATTCTATCGGAAGCTCATGACTGAATTGCTGGGGGACATTATGGTGGACGAGTAACTACTAGGAAGATCCTTCGAGCAGGGCTATGGTGGCCAACCTTGCATGGAGATGCCGCGTACTATACCAAAAGCTACGACGTATGACAATGAACTGGGAATCCCTCACGTCGAGACGAAATGCCACTGGTACCACAAGTAACGTTGCAGGCCTTCAACAAATGGGTCGTTGATTTTGTGGGACCCATTAGCCCACCTAGGAAGAGAATAGGGTCGTGTTACATCATCACTGCAACAGACTACCTGACACGTTGGGAAGAAGATACACCAGTGAAAGATTGCTCTGTTGCAACTGCAGCACGATTCCTATTTGACAATGTGGTCACTAGGTTCAGTTGCCCAAAAGTATTATTAAGCGACCAAGGGACACACTTTGTTAACCAAACAATTGCCATGCTGACAGAAGAGTTTCAGATCCAGCAAAAGAAGAGCATGCCTTACCACCCTCAGGAAAATGGGACATTCGAGGCATTCAATAAGATATTAGAGAATGCCCTCACCAAGGTGTGCAATGTGAACCGCGACGACTTGGACCTAAAAATCCCAGCAGTCCTTTGGGCATATCGCACCACATGCAAACGATTGACTAGGCAGACCCCATTTAAGATCATTTACGGCCAGAAAGCAGTTATTCTGATGGAATACATAGTATTGATCTTGCGTATCATAGCAGCAATAGGGATGAGCAACGATGGTATGCTGGAGGAACAGTTGACACAACTAATACAGTTTGACGAAGATCGATTCATCACAGGGTTCCATCAGAAGGTAGAAAAGGACCGCCTGAAGGCGTGGCACGGCCACCATGTCAAGACGAAGCACTTTCAGAATGGGGATAAAGTTCTAATGTATGATAGTAAGTTTTTGAAACACCCCGATAAGTTGCAAATGCACTAGTTGGGACCATACGTTATCACGTTTGTCACCAACGGAGGCACAGTACAACTACAAAGTCTAGATGGAGTGTTGTTACCTAAATTAGTCAATGGGAATAGACTGAAGCCCTATCACCATGATTTGACGCAGAGCAGATGAGGACTGATGATAAAAAATAAAAAAAACATGATACCAAGTGGCCGGACGGCACACTAGCCAGGAGAAAATGAGCAAATGGGAGTGGTTGTGTCGTAGTTTGGGTTGCGACAGCTTTAGGGTCATGACCCTGTCAAATCAGTAATCATTTCAGATCGTCAACAAATGGGACTCTTTCAGATGATCGGTCTTGTTGGAAGGTATGATCGCTAGCTGGCCCGGATTGGCGCCGAGGTCAGACACGTTTGGCACATGGAAACACAGTGTGGAAGCATGGCCGGTGGCACCACAAGTAATAGTTCGCATGGTTTTTCAATGAAGGGAAGCTGGGAGAAGTATGGTCTCCCATCATGCACGTAGAAAGTCCGGTCTCAACACGCAGGAAACAAATGATGACAGAATCGGCACACCAAGTGAACGGATCTGCGAATGATTTCTGACGCAGGCGTCCTCGAAGGTGAAATGCATAAATACAAACACCAAAGGCTAAGAAGAGCTAAGTGGAATTTACCAGAAGAGAGAAATACATGTTGAGAGTAGGTCAGGTAATTGGATAAGCTAGGAATTCCAAGGAGGTTGTGGAAATGATCCATTTCATTTCGTGCAGTAGCACACTAGGTGCGTCATAGGCCCGAACGACGAGTGTGCATGAGCGCCTTGAGAAGGAAGAGGCGTGGGAACTCAAGTGCCACAAAGGCAAATTTTCATCCAAGATGTCTAGGTATGTGATAGTAGTTCGAAGCCTCGTGGTCATGTTGACCACCAGAATGACAGGGGCGGTAGCCCCCTAGCCCCGGTAGGAAGCAATACAAGGTGTGAAATAGATGTGCTGGAGCAGTCGGCCTATTTCCCACCTTGGAGATGTCAATGACCTTCTCCCCAGTTTGGAACGAACATGGAGCGAACCAACAGACTCCAAAGAGGTAGATGATGAAGGTTTCCAGAGATTGGAGGATGAGTTCAAGAAGTACATGAAAGCAAACCAGAGATCGACGGATGAAGATGAGAAGTACACAACATTGAGCTCCATACGGCAAGAACAGTTTCAGAAATAGAACACAGTGAAGGATGGGTACAAACCAGCACTGTCCAGTTGAGGTGGCTCGAGACGAGCCACAAGTTTGTGTTGGGGGCCTATTAGCATGGGATAGATCTGCAGGAAGTGCGGAAGCTGACAGGTGCGAAAGGGTCATTCCATGGAAGAAGGATCCTTCACGGCATTCGCGGAACCATAGGAATTGTTAGATTAGTTAAGTCGATCATGTGGACCATTTTGTAATAAGATAAAAGCATATAAATAGAGTAGAATTGTAATCCTAAGGGCATCGAAATCTTGGATGATGATCCTATCTTTTGGGTTTGTCTTTGTATTTGCAACATGATGTATTGACGGTTTCTGTGAGGTTAATTCCGCAGGTTTGGTGAATGAATGGAGATGTTCGGTTATGATGTAATTTATATCTTTACTCTTATGCAATGATGTGATGGTGAATAATGGGTTATGTGAATGTTTAGAATATTGACTAGTGTAAAAATGTTGTTAATTTGAATAAGTATGTCGAATCTGTTGAGATCTGCGAATGACTTAAGATGTGAATGATAAGTTAATATTATGATGTGTATGTCATAATATTTGGTTAGTGTGAAGGTAATGTGTCCATATCCTCTACATCACTGCAGAAACTTGGTTCCAGCAGCCCCCTTATCCATCTCGGGTGAGACTGCACTTGCTCCGCAAGTGTTGCTGGGAAGGGTTACACCTTTCCGGTCCGGTGTATAAGGGAGTTTGGGTTGATAGTTTGTTGGCGACAGTGCAAAGTGAACCCATGATGACAGACGTTGCGTCAACAATGAAATACAACTACAAATTTCCACCTTTGGAAGGAAAATATGTGCTATATAAGCAACTGCCTTGTGTGAATATGTTCCTCACAGGGATTTAAGTTTCCATTGTGATTAGTTCTAAGATACAATCTATGTAATTATATTATCAACGTCATTATTTATGTCAACATTCCAGGGGTGTGCAACTCAAGTGACAATCTCACCATCAACCAGATGGTGTAGATAAAGGGACTATCACTAAAAATAATCCTTCAAATTTTCTAACAATAAGATATTCAACAATGGAAAGGACATACAAAAAATCCCACACACAAAAGAAGAATTGTATCCAAATAAATACAAATTTCCAATTGGCAAGTATTATATGGAGCAATTCAAAAAGATTGCAGGGGTTTGATTCTATGTGATATGCTTTATGATGGAGATATTCATAATTCAACCCATTACCATTAGTAACTATGTATAAAAGACGACAATTTATTAGAGTTGATGCAATTACAACTTACAACAAGAAAACAATTTCTATATGAACATTTAAAGGCCTAAATTTCAGAAGCAAAGAATACAAATTCTCATTTAATCAGGGGAAATCTATGTTAACTCTGATATCCAGTCTAACTAATATGCATATTTATGGACCCCAAGAATTCTTGGCAACCAAACATCACTTTATGAACTCAACTATTATGATGATAGTTTCTGCATATAATTACCAGCATTCATTTGCATTGATTGTAAAAGAAAATACATAAGTAAACCATTTCATTATTATTGCCAATCATTGCATTCTTTCTAATACAATTACAATTTAAGCAACATGCTAACTCTTGTCATTGTTTGTATCAATAAAGCCATTTGTGGAAAATTAAAAGCGATAAGAAAAGGGTCAAGCCCTTAGTTTGAGGATTTGAGTAGCCAATATGATAAATGCCAACAAATTTTTTCTACTTTAATGGCTACATCAAAGCAAACCCATTAAATCAGTATCAGTTCTATGGAGCGAACACCATTGCAAACGAAGGGAGATAAAGGGGTAGTAGGCACATATATGGAGGTAGCTTAAACACATATCTTTAGGTGTCAAGGATAAGATGATAGAAAGGATATAAGTGCCAATCCAGCTCACACCAATGTCAATCCTTTGGCCCAACCTTTGGAACTTGACTATTGCAATTCAAAGCAGCGCACAGGAAGGCATTAAAAAGATTATTTTGGATAGCACAGAACATTCCTTTGACCTCTACTTTTGTCTTTGGTTTGGAAGTATTCTAATTCAAGTTTAGAGTAGAGTTCATCCAAAAGGTTAGGTCTAGCATTCATTGATAGTTTATAACTATGGCCAATTCTTCTTAATATTAATCAACTTTTAAAGGTATGTCATGTTGTTTATCCAATGAAATCTTGTATGAGGTTTCTTTCCACCTATAGGTGGCTCATTTTTTTTTATAGATTTTGTAACCCTCTTTTAGTTTACTTGTTATTGTTTAGTTATAAGATTTCAAACATTGTTTTGTTTTCTTCCCTTTAGTTGTCAACTCCAAGGCTTTGTGTTTTTCTTTGGTTTCTTGAGCCTTCTCAATGCAATGGGAAAAAGAGGACAAACCTCTTTGGTACCTTATTTGGCCACTGATGAGAAAATAAAATTGTAGGGTTAGACCATTTCATGTTGTAAGTCATAGCAAAGAGATTCTCTAAAAGAGTAAGATGGGATGAACAAACCAAGAAGCAAGTGGAAGACAAAATGGGCCCCATTGTCCTAAGAAATGTTAAATAATATTTAGAATAGGGGTAATGTAAGTTCCCAAATAATATCATCGGAAAGATCTTATTGATCTTATTGCAGGTCCAAAATAGGCACATGTTAGGAGTCATTACAAGACTGCATTGGATGCCAATTTTCATATAAAAGATGTTATAGATGGTCAATGTTATTATTGATTTAAAATATCCACTAAGACACATCAAAACCATAGTAACTAGACCATCAAACTAGCAAAGTAAATGTTGGAAAATGGAGCTCGAGATGAGAACTAGAAATAAGAGGTGGAATAAAAAATGAAAAACTTGAAAAATTTAATCATGCATGTATCCATGGAAGCTGAGAAAGATAAAGGAGCCATCCAAAAAATTATGGAAAATAGATGGGAAATAATAATATATAAAAAAGGCAAGGAAAATCAACAAAATCAAAATAGAGTAAAGGAATTGGAGATGCAGACCTAATTAAAATAGAACAATGAAGCAAAAAATACCAAGGAAGAAGTTTTGGGAAGGTTTTCATTTGTTTGTGCAAGATGCTCATTTTGTGTCATCAAATTGGTATCTCCAACTTTTTTATACATCTAGAAAAACATACAGTGATATTCCAAGACCTGAAGTTGTATCTATTCAAAATTATGCTACTTGCAGTATGGACTAGACAGGATTTCAATTTAAATCAAGGAAGAAGAAAGGGAAACTTCTATACGTAAATAAATTCTGGGACAAGGACACAGCTATTAGTAAATTGACATTACACCTGCTAGACAAGGATGGTACTTGTTCATAGAATCACTTTAAACTTTCTCAATGAAAAAGGGCAATTTGGGTTGATTCCTATCATTGCAAAAAAGTACTTGGGGAAGTAAGAATTGCATACTCGTGAGAATTGTGGGACAATGACACAGCTATGTGTTTATCCTAGACAACTCTTAATCAGCCTTGACAACTTCAGGTGGTTGACCTACATACATTTACTGTAATTTGCAAGATGATCCTCAATGAATAATTGTTTTAGTTAATTTTGAATGTTGAAGGCCACGATGTTCTCTAAAAATGACTTCAAAATCTACTAACCTGGTGGGTTAAGAGGTGTCATGGTATCTAGAAGTCTCACTCTTATTTTAAGACAAGTACTTGGGAGGTTGGTCATAACTAACATCCTAGAGATACATCACTAAGACTCTTATTTTAGCTAGATTTAAACTTTAAAGATAGATGTTGATGTAATGTGGAATTGCAAAGTTACCACATCGTTTTGGGATTGGGTTGTATTGTTATTTTTGTTTCAACCCTTCAACAGAAAGAGGTTTGGGGAAAAATGGATGATGTGACAGCTAGTTTCGAGTATGTGGAATGTGATCAGACTAACAACCATGTCTTTCTTCTGGAGACGATGTTGTAGAGAAACTTTTCATAAGGAAAATACTCAGTTCAACCTGGGGAGTGTTTTTACATTTAAATCATATACAAGAAGAACAATCAAGATTTCAGATAAGATTGCTATCTTTGGAAAGAATATATATTCTCTTCAAGTTGGAGCCAAAGCCAACATAAAGGGATCTGGCATGATCATTCTTTGGCTGCCCTTTCACTCCTGGATATGATGATATTAATGTCCGTTTATATGTATATTTACTATGAAATACATGATGCATTGGATAAAGAATTGCGATATCACATATAAAAAAATTGAATGGATCATCAAATTCCATCATGGCCCTATTCCAAGAGATTTCTTAACAAATTCCTCTACTTCTCATCACCAGATGAAGCTTAATTTTACAATGACTAAGCATTGTTGCATGTCATGGTATACAACCCAGGGCTTGACACTTCAATAGATCAAGATATACTAATCCTTCCCATGTGTATGGTACTCCATTCTGTCTACTAGTTCTGAGTACGAAAAACATAATAGGACAGAAATATTCCTCAACCATTTATCTTTGGGATCACCAAACCAAATATGCAAGAAAACACCTACGTTAAACATATTTAGTATCAAGCAATTCAATTCCTAAAGAGGTCAACAGACTGTTTTTCTTTATGTAAAATATGTTATTCCATAATGTATGTGTAAAAACCAAATCAGTGAAAAAATTCTTACCCTTGGTTTGCTTCAATGTATTTGTTGAAGTCAATGTTGGGCTCACAATCCAACATTAAGGCTAGAACCTGAAGTTGACATGTTTGCATTAGAAGCAGTCAATTAGAATCATAAAGTATATAGCAGTGTTAGAACCCAAATTGGTTAGGAATATTACATAGATCAGTATTTGGATTACCTTCTGAATACTGGCATGTACATGTTCTCCTTGCAAAATAAATGTGCGGTCCCTGATCTCAGGGTGTAGAGACCTATCAATATCAAGAGGTAATTGGCTCACAGACAACAACCCACGATTTCCACATTGAGCAAGGAAGAGCCAGTTCTCATGCTTTTCATGCAAACCTCTCAAATAATCCAGTGACACGCTATTTTCTCAAAGGACCAAAGGTGACGTAGAATAGAGTCGCTACTCAAGAGTCAAGACATTGTTAACTCATCAAGCTATCAAACGGCTTCTACAGACTGAGAAGATTGGTCAGGAGAAAGACAAGAAGGCATGTATGCTGAAGGAGAGAGAATAATAGTACTGATGATCAATCCTCTTGCTTGCTCCCCCTTTTATGCTTGTGGATGTGCTCTAAATCTGGGGTCTTCTTCCAAAATTAGCTTGCTTTTCTAAAGATGGATGTACTCTGAATTTAGGCATCGCCAGATCTGATCGTGCATGTATTTCTCCTCAAGAAAAGCAACTCCTTTCTTGGCCAAATTGATACTCTCAAAATCATTTCCAAAGATGTCGCACCATGCCATAAATAATAGATCTTCTTCATGACCACACTTAGTCCTGAAATGAGTCCTTCTAAGTTTGATTTTAGGGCCACATAGAAACAGCACTTAATGTTGATTTGTACCTTCAAAAGCCAACATCCTCCCTATACCCCTTTATGACAGCAACAACACCTGGTTCTTGTAATGAACAATAGTTCATTAACTGAATGTACAACATAGGAAGGACAGTGAGTTGAAATCCATATAGGACAATTAAATATTTAATGGGATAATGAATGAGATATGAGTATTGAGATGATTGATACAATGCCTTGTGATAGTGTACTCATATGCATTGACTAGTCACAAAGGTGAAGGTTCATATCCCTTAGTTAGGTCATGTCCCTTAGTTGGGATATGTCTTTTAGTTTTATTGTTATTGTTATATTTATATTCATTGCAGTTCTAAATATAGTTGAAGCTTTTCTTGCAAAATACCATTATTCTGGTATCTGTCTACAACTCAAATCAGCTTCTGATCCATTATTAGCACGTCTATTTTTATCCTTCAAACAGTACCTTATCTTCATGTTAAATTAAGCCCACAACAATGCTAAATATGGGACAGAGCAGCACCCTCCTAGCCATAAAATTAGCAGCAGATATGGCAGTTCCCTAATATGCTACATTTAGCAGCATGCTTTATAAGAAAAGAAACCCTCTTACTCTAAATTACACCTCAATCATGTGCAAATTCCCTCTTGGGATAAAGGTCAAAATTTATGTAGTCTCGCCCTTGAAAATAACTCTTCAAGCACTAAATACAATCTTATCAAGTACTGTTGTGGATGCTATAGTTCTTCTCATCATAACATTGATCTTGACTTGCTAACTCACACATTAATTTAGCTCCAGGGATAGTGCTCCTAATCTGCTAAGATGGATCCCAAGAAAAAGATGATATGTAGGTTGACTATCGCACCACAAAGGCATTGTAACAAAGTATGATGATAAGTGTTGATTATATATAATAACAGGCTTACGGAGCATTTGATTTGGTGATGCTTTCTACTTTTGGAGTGTTATAATAGGCCTTCAAGGGTAAACACTTAACTTCTAAGCTAAGTCATCTTAATAAGAAAGCAATCTTGGCATTAGATTAATTTTTAAGAAAACCCTACTCTAACATTGTCATCATTCAATCTTCAATCTAATCACCTTCAGGATGAATGTGGAAGCTTCTCAAGGCAGGTATGGATACGGTGATAACAATACTCATGCCTCTTAATGTGATTTACATAAAATTCTTATAGATTGAGAATAACAGGTCTCCATGTGCAAGATCAAACACAGTAAGGGAAGACATTTGTCACTAGCTCAACCAAATTCCAGGACACCAGCATGACAGGTACATGGATAGAAAACACTCAAGTAGAGAAGTCCTCAAATACTAAGGGAATATCCTCATAAGTTATTACCTTCCTCAACCACATTAATTTTGAGCTTCCCGTCTGACTATGAACATTAAGCCTTCTACTCAAGAAGGTTTCCACCTTTAACACAAGAATTCACTATGATGATTGTCACATACATTGCAAAAACAAAACCATTCATCTGGAACATTACAAGAAAACAGGAAGCAAGGCACACCTAATTTTCAAATGCAATAGAAATATAAAACTACAAATATAGAACTATAGAAAAATACACATACCTTCCATTGTTGTTCATTTTCTATTCCTTTGTTGCAACCAAAAGGGGTTTCATTTTCACCAAAAACTCTCTAAGATAAATAGGAGGCTTCTCATCTATATCGGGATTTTTCCCAAATGACTCCATTGCATATTCAGGTTCAAATTCTAACTGCAGTCAAGAACATGAAAAACATAAAATAGTCAGCACGCGGAGTTTGTTTTAGTGTAGAGTAGCTATATGTGTCTTTACATTGCTAGTTAAGGGGGGAATGTTGGGTATCTTTAAGGGCCAAAGAATAGCAAGGGGTACAAAATAACAACATGTAATGTCCCCATTTTGACCCCATTGCATTCAAATGTAAATGATGTAATATTGTTATAAAATCGTGGTGAGGAGCTCAAGGCTAAGGCCCTGCCATCAATTTAGTGATGCATATGGTTTACATGTTAGCCAGGCACATTGGAATTGCAATATCATGTAAATATTCATTTTAATAAAATACCCACAACTAGCTATGCAATGCAACAAGAGATGGCGGCATGATTTTACAAGGAATTGGGAGGGAAACATTCAAACCTTGGAGCCAATCAAGTCAAGCCAAATGTCAATGAGAGAACCCATGAACCCTCAACTACCCATGTTGACTTTTGTACCCAATCATTCATTTCTCCCAAGATTTGGTTGAGGTAGTTAATGCCTTGGGGAATGGGAGGAATGGCTGTCCAAATTCGAGTATGGGCAAAGCCACCCTTCATGGAAAATCATGTTTGGATTCTTGGGCAAGAAAAGAGCCATGAATTGCTTCCCAAGCCATTATCCATCAACCAATTGCTCTTCATCACGAGTTTGGAGCTACCTGGGCGTTTTCCAGTCACGTTTTTCTGGCTTTTCTTTGTTTCGCAGCTGGGAGAAGGGCGTTTTTGTGTTATATACCAATGGGGAAGAAGGGGAATCGAATTGGGGTTCCATTGAGACCATTTTGGTTGTTAATGCTCATATATCTGTGGGAGAAATCGTTTTCTTCCCTGTGGTTAAATTTCCCTCTCCCAATCCATTGTTTTGGATTGAGCTTGAGTGCAAGCATCCAAGGTTCTGATTTAGCCTGATAAACCCAGTTGTGGACTGGATTGGCTTAAATGCAATGATTACTTGGTTGTGTATGAGTTTGAGTGTCCCCTTTTCCTTGTAAGAATCATTCCCAGCTCGGGGGTGGCAGTTGTGTTGAGAGAATTGATGAACACAACTAGCCTATGGTCGGGTGGAATGTTGTTGCGACATAGCTAGTTGCTTGGGACCATTTCACCATAAAGATAAGTATTATCTATGTGTATTTACTTCTGCAATGCATTAATTTGATGACTGTTGATATGCTTTATGCATGAGTAATGTGCGTGGATAGTTTAATTCCACTGTGTATATTTGATTTGTTTGCATCTACACACAAATGTTTCATTCATATGATTCTAATGAATGGGTTGAAATTATGGGAAAGCCCAGAATTTGGCATCATGTTCCCTTCCTCGAATTGGATCCAAGGGAGGGGATTTGACACAACAAGTCATTTTTATTATCCCTCGAGTATGCAGGTAAGCATAGATGTACAAGGGCATCGAGATATTTCTAGAGTATCAGAGAAGGCAAAGAAAAATTTTATGCTTGAAGTGAAATCCTTTAATATCTGTGTAGTTGTCATACTTACAAACTCTCTACATGAAAAGAATGATTCATAAGGAACAACATGGACATGCTTTGACAATCAAAAGCAGGGTTTGAGATGCAAGTCCCTAGTTGATGTGTTAACATTCACCCCCTTTTTCGTACTAACAACACTTGATGGTGTCAGTGTGTTTGTCTGTGTCTTCGTTTACTTGTGGTTGGGTTACATATGTCTAGTTAGCCAGATTCCAATCCCATCATGGCATGCTCCCTTGAAAAATGTGGGAAATATATTACTATGTTTAAACTACCATTCTTAGCTCGCTCAACTCTATCCCAAAAACTTACATGTCAAACAAATTCCAACATGTCTACAAGTGAAGAAGCAAGGAGGGCTAATCAACCTATAATGAAATAATCATTTTCACTTTCAATCAACTTTAATGGTATATTATTATATCAGTGTAGTTTAGTTAAAACATCCCTTTGTATGTGGTATGTGGATGCTCGGTATATAGTTTAGATTTGGGCTAGTGTGTGTACTGGGTATCCAATCCTATCAGTCTGTGTTCTCATCAAACCAGGGGTGTCCAGTAATCTTGAAAAATGGCAAGGGTTCTTACAGCATTACACTCAATGCGATGTAGCACGACACAGGTAAAGGTTAATTAATGAAGAAAAAAACCATATGCAGTTAAGTATCAAACTTACCAGCATATTTGTATGCAGAGCATCCTCATAGATATATTCTACTGGATCTGGAACAATGTCTCCACTAACAGTATCAATCTCCTCGGAAATCTGGTTCCACTTCTCCTCCCCAATCTGCTTCACTAACCGATCACCATATGCATCATCCACAAGGAACAGGTCCCCGATATCATCAACTGTAGAAATATTCCCTGTATCGCCTCGGCCACGGCCATGGCCTTGGCCCTGGCCCCAACCTCTTCCCCTACCCTGCATAGCACCTCTACCTCTGCCCCTACCTCTTCCAGTCCCACCACGCCTGCCATGCCCTTCTGCAAACCTGCTATCCTCCGCCCGCTTGCTCAATATGTCCATTGCTTGCTTCACAAAATCCTCGCCGACAAGTCTAGGAGTGGCAGTCGCAGATGTCGGGCTTGGCCTAGACTATTTCCCTATGACTCACCTCACAGGACAAGCGTGTCAGTTTTCTTCGGTTAAATTCGTTCCAATTTGAGTTGGTCGAGGGTAAACAGGCATACCTCATCCATAACCCAGCGATCCACCCACAAAACCCTGGCATGTGCCTAGCCTCAAGCAACACAATTTCCTTCAACTCTATAAGCCAAGACAATGAGGAAGATATTTGTGAGCCACTTGTGAGCCCACCCCTATAAAATATACCCCAAAGTATTTGTGTATTGTTGTATTAAATAAAAAAACCCTAATGCCCCTTAATATATAAGCAATATAATATTTGGGTTTTCATGTTTAATTAATACCCCCAATATGAACGAACGTGGTATTGTATTGGCCCCCTAGTGAAGCCCCCGTGACCTTCCCCAATGGAAATTTTTGTTATTTCCAATTTCAAATTGGTAATATTCCAGTGTAGATCATCAGATAAATGTTGGAACTCTATCATGCTGGCATAAATTCTTTCCTTTTCCTTTTGTACCTGTTTCAATTCCTCGGTCTGCACTGGATCTGTTGTGGGCACATTCAATGTTTTCTTTAGATTTTCTATTTCATTATCTTTTTTCTCAATCAATGACTTAATCTAGGACCCATTTGAAGGTTTATTTGCTAATGCAACCAGCTTTGATTCCAAAGAATTGATGGTGATTTGTTTGGCCCTAGTGGTCCACTTTTCCATCTTATATAATTTTTCAAATTTTTCGAGGGGCAATTTGAGCTTTCTTTATTCTTTCTCTTATTCAATTTTAGTGCACATCATGTCACTAGTTTGCTTGTAAAAATCCATTTGTATAGCTTACTAAACTCTTTAAAGTTCACAATGTGCTCTTCTGCTCTTCAGTCACTTAGCTTGACAGGATTAGCCACTTTTGGTTCAAGGATTGAGAATCTTAATGTGTCCTATTGGTGATCAACAACTGATATTAGCCTCCTTCCTGTGGTTGGGAGGTCTTCTCTCAATTCATTCACCTTGTTTATTCATTTTTCCTTTATATTTATGTAACCAGTCTGAAGATCTATCCTTACAGAGACTGATTCCATTGATAAAGAACCTTGTATCTTTTGAGGAATGGTAAACTCAATGGAGAGATAACTGACCTACTGAATTGGGGTTTTCTTGGAAAGTATGGATTTTTTTGTCATCTCAATGATTTCCCTAGGATTTTCAATTGATTTTGATCTTGTTGTTTCTACTAATGATTGCTCATCACACTCTATTGTTGTTCTGTCCCTTTTAGGTCTTGATCACTGTCAATTTCTTGGGCTTCTTTAGTTACCCTTTTTTTCCCAATCAACCACCGCCGTCTTTCTTCTTCTTCAAAACTCCTTATGGCCTCCTGGAAATCCTCCCAAGTTTCTTTATTTGCCATTCTTTCCCAAAGAGGTCTAGTTGGGAATACATAGGCTGAATTTTTATTTCCAAGCCTATGTTTGGATATAACCTGATGTGGATCATATATATCTCTTTCAGCCTTTTCAAAATTGAGCTGACTTAAGTATCCTTCTACATATTGGGGAGAATTTAACCCTCTTATGATAATAAGTCCTAATTCTTGTGGAAATAAGAATGACCTATGTTTTCTGAAATGTCTAAAATGCAATTCATCTAAGTTCATTTTTTGCATCGCAAATTCCATAGTAAAGATTCTAGGTGTTAGGAAAGTATGCAACTTGTAAGGTTCTTCTTCAAATCCATAGACCTTAATTACTTTGTGATCTTCATAGAGAAACCAATCACCCACCTAGATATCTGAGGTAAACTAAAGATGTATGTTAATATCTGGTAGCATTCTTGGGGGTTAAATGCCATGTATCGGGCTATATGCAACACTCATGACCTTGTTTGTAAATTCCAAGAAGTTAGAATTATCTGCTCTCCTCGGGACCAAATCAGTCCACCCATACACAGGGAGTTGTGTTCTCTGTTCAACTGTGATTCTCAACCCCAGGTGTTTAAAGCTCTCAAAATTTTGATAAAAGAATAATGAGAATAAGAAGGAAGGGAACCTAAAGTACTTAGTTGCGGGAAATTCCTCCAATTGTTCATGGATCTTATTAGCAAGGTAGGTACAAATGTCCCAATGAGTTTTTACCAGGTTCAATGTCAATTTAATAAGAACTCCCAGGATCACCTCATGTACAAATTTGTCATCCTCTAAACCAACAATGGTGCATATGATGGAGATGGCTTTTCTAGAATTTTCAGAGAACAGATTTGTGGCATAGGGAGGTGGAATGTCACGTCCCCTCCCATCATACCAGCATGATGGAGAGGACGTGGTGCTAAACCAGGCAATTAGCCCCATGAACTTCTATCTAAGCATTCACATAAAAGACATATGGAAGTGTACAATTATAAGAATACACAATGGAATTTATTTCAATTACACATCCATCATTCATTCAAGATATTCATCAAATAACAATTGCAAGATTAACGCAGGAGAATACTTATCTTGACAAAGTAGTCCCAAGCAACTGGCTATGCAAATGCAACGTTCCACCCAACCATAGGCCAGTTGTGCTTATCAACCTCTTGATACAACTGCCACCCCCGAGTTGGGCATGATCTCTACAAGGAACCAGGGAACAACAGACTCACACATAGCCAAGCATACACCAAGATGAGCCAAGCCAATCTGCAATTGGGTTTATCAGGCTACCAGGACATGGAAGGGAAGAATTGCTAAGCTAGTATGCTCAACCACAGAGCTATGGATACCCCTCCCATATCTATTCAGCTTGGCACTCACAATGCCTACACACCCAACACAAGGAAGTATTATCTTCACTGCCACATAGTCCCTCAATCCATACCTTCCTTTCTAGTGCTCTCAGGGTGTGCATAGAAAAGTAGCCAAAGCCGTCTTGATCTTCTTGAGAGGTTACTCCCTCTACTAGGTTTATCAAGCCAACTCTGTCCACTGCCAGTCCAAGGTTCTTGCTCATAGGTTCAAATCAAAACCAGGATGCACATCACAATAGAACCACACTTATTGGGCATGGTAAAACGTTTTTACAGTGAGATACCCAAAGATGGGGTTTTCATTAGCTTCAAGACAACGTGGGAAACCCAAAAACAAAACTGGAAGATGGGGAACAACACTGGGAAGCTAAATCCGTTTTTAGAAAAACGTCCATGGACATTCTGGGGCAAAAACGACCTCCATAACAGTCCCCAAATCGTGGCCCTTCTCTCCCAGCTACTGTATATGCAAAAACGAACTCCCAGGCATGGAAAAATGCAGAGAATGGATGAAAAACGTGTAGGGAAAGACCCAACTAGCTCCAACTGCGTGAGAGATGAAAGACTGACTGTTCAGAATGGCTTTTGGGCACCATTTCGTGGGTGTTTTCTTGCCCAAGGAGACAAAGCACGATTTTCCAGGTTGATGGCTTGCCCATACCCGAAATTGGTTGCCATACCTCTTCATTCCCAAGGCATTAACTGCCCCAACCAATTCTTGGAAGAATTAAATGATTGGGTCCATAACCCAAAATGGGTAGTTGGTGGTTTATGGGTTTTCTCATTGACACGTGGATTAACACCATTGGCTGAAGGGTTTGAATAATTTCCCTCCCTATTCCTTGTAGAATCATGCCTCCATCTCTTTGTTGAATTGCATAGCTAGTTGTGGGTATTTTTCATTAAAATTCGTATTTACATGATGTCTTATTTACATCGTGCCCATCTAGCACAAGAACCATAGGCATCTATTTCTTTAATTGCCGATACATAAAACGCTAAATCAATGGTGGGGCCTTGGCCTTGATCTCCTCACCATGATTAAGTAACAATATTTACATCATTTACGATTTAAATGAGAAGGGGGTCAAAATGGGGACGTGACATACCCCTCCCCTTACATTAGCACTGTCCTCAATGCTCATCAAAATTGAACAAAAATGGATATGCGACCCTAATGGCATCCTCCAACTCCCATGTAGCCTCATCGGGACTGTAGTGCTTCCATTGCACCTTTACTTGTCCGATGGCTCGGTTCCAGAGCAATGTTACTTTCTTGTCTAGGATGCGCAATGGATCGGTTTGGAATTCTCCCTCGGGTTCCACCTGGATCACATCCCAATTAATCACATGGTTAGGATCATGTACATATTTCTTAAGCAAAGAGACATGAAAAACATTATGAGCTTTAGTGCTAGCAGGCAAGGCAAGTCTATATGCAACTGGCCCTATTCTTTTAAGTACTTCAAATGGTCCGCAATATCTAGGTGATAGCTTGGCACAACTCCCAAGCTTCAAGGAACTCTTCCTTGATCTCACTCTAAGATACACATGATCCCCAACACTGAATTCCCTATGCATTCTATGTTTATCTGCATAGCTTTTGTGTCTATCATGGGTTGCTTTTAAATTTTGCTGGATCCTTGCAACCTCTTGTTCCATTTCCTTAAGCAATTCTAGCCCAAGTACAATTCGGTTCACTGGATTGTCCCAAGTCACTGGTGTCCTACATCTTATGCCGTACAAAGCCTCATATGGACTCATTCCCAATGATTCTTGCTGCCTATTGTTATATGCAAATTCTACCAGGTGTAGATAATCCTCCCACTTGGATGGCTTGTCCATTACATACATGTGAAGCATGTCTTCAAGCACCTGATTTACTCTTTCTGTTTTCCCGTCTATTTGAGGATGGTACGCGGTGCTAAAGTTCAACTGTGTACCCAAATATGCAAAGAGACCTTTCCAAAAATTGGAAGTGAACTTGGTATCCCTGTCAGAAATTATTTCCTTAGGCAACCCATGTAATCTGAAAATTTCCTTCATGAAAATATTTGCAATGGCATCGGTTTTATGTGTGGACTTAACCGGTATGAAATGTGCTGCCTTTGTTAACTTGTCCACCACAACCATAATGGAATCATGTTGTCTCACAGTCATTGGCAATCCTGTAATAAAATCCATGGATATTATTTCCCATTTCCATTCTGGGATTGGCACTGGGTGCAGTAAACCTGCGGAGTGTTGGTGTTCAACCTTCACCTGCTGACATTTCATGCACTTAGAAATGTATTCAGCAACATCCTTCTTCATGCCTGGCCAGAAATAATATTTTCTTGCTGTAGCAATTGTTTTCTGATATCCTGGGTGACCAGAGTATGGAGCTTTATGGATTTCATCCATAACAATCCTCCTCAAATCTGCCACATTGGGAATATATGCTCTATTGTTATAGGTAAGAACTCCGTCTTCCTCCAAATGATAACCTTCATACTTCTTGCCAAGGTCTTGCTGCTGTAATTTTTCCTTTATCTACTCATACACTTCATCCCCAACCATATGGTTAACAATCTGCTGTCGCAAATCTGGTTGGCAAGTACTAAGTGCTGCCACATACATTTCATGTACCTTCCTGCTGAGTGCATCAACCACCTTGTTTTCTTTCCCTTTTATGTGTTTGATTTCAAAATCAAATTCACACAAAAATTCCAACCATCTAGCTTGCCTAGCATTTAAAGTTGGTTGATCAAACAAGTATTTCAGACCACAATGGTCTGTCCTTAACTCAAATTTTATTCCCATTAAGTAATGCCTCCACATCTTCAAGGCATGTACTATGGATGCAAGTTCTATATCATGAGTAGCATAGTTCTTCTCATGCTCCTTCAACTTTCTTGACTCATATCATATCACGTGGTTGTCTTGCATAAGAACTCCTCCAATTCCTTGATTGCATGCATCGGTACACACCACAAAGTCGTTTTCTGGGTCTGCAATTTTCAAAATTGGTGCACTTGTAAGAAGATTCTTCAACCATTGAAAACTTTCCTCACATCTTGGTGACCATTCAAACTTTATCCCCTTCTTTTGCAAAGAAGTGATTGGGTTTGCAACCTTGGAGAATCCTTCGATAAACCTCCTGTAGTAACTAGCAAGGCCCATAAAAGATCTCACATCAGTCACATTCCTTGGAATTGGCCAATTCATAATGGTTTCAATCTTCTCAGGGTCTACAGATATCCCTTCGTCGGAGATGATGTGACCTCAATAATGAATTCTATCTTTATAAAAGTCACATTTGCTCAACTTGGCATACAGCTTATGCTCCCTTAGTAATTGCATTGTCATTCTCAAATGTTCTTCATGCTCTTCTTCATTCTTAGAATAGATGAGAATGTCGTCTAGGAATACAAGAACAAACTTGTCCAAATACTTTCTAAAAACATTATTCATGAGACACATGAATGTAGCTAGTGCATTTGTGAGACCGAATGGTACCACTACAAACTCATAGTGTCCATACCTCGTTCTAAAGGCGATCTTATGAATGTCTTCTTCTTTGATTCTTACCTGATGGTAACCAGACCTCAAGTCAATCTTTGAAAATACCTTTGCTCCTCTCATTTGGTCAAAAAGGTCATCAATTCGGGGCAATGGGTATTTGTTCTTTACAGTGACTTTGTTCAACTGCCTGTAGTCAATACATAACCTGAGTGTTCCATCTTTCTTTTTCACAAATAGAACAGGTGATCCCCACGGGGACACACTTGGCCTAATATATTTCTTTTCCAGCAACTCTTGTAATTGCATCTTTAATTCTAGCAATTCCGGTGTACTCATCCTGTAGGGTGTTTTAGACACTGGTGCCGCTCCTGGCACAAGTTCAATTGTAAAGTCAATGTCTCTCTTTGGAGAAAGTCCTGGGATCTCATCAAGAAAACATCCCTGAATTCTTGCAATACATGATAGTCCTCCAGTTCAAGAGTTTCACTCTCTGCTGCCTCTAAAACGTGGGCTGCATACAGTTGACATCCCTTCCTACAGAACTTCTTCAGTTGCATGGCTGAAACCTGTCTAACAGAAGTCACCTTTGGAATTCCTTTTCCAACCCTCAGGTTTCCTTCTTCGTCCATGCATTCAAATGTCTTATTGTAGCAGTCAAGTTTAACCCTGTGTGCTTCTAACCAATCCATTCCTATGCGAATATCATAGGAACCAAGTGGAAAAATATTCAAATCTGCATAAGTGAATAGCCCATCCATCTCTAATGGACATTTCTCTACTATTTCACTAACTTTTCTCTTGGTTCCAGTGGCTAGTTGAACTAACCATGATTTACTATGCTTTAATTTCTTGAAAGCACAAATCTCAACAATTCTAGGAGTGACATAACTGTGAGTAGATCCAGGATCAATCAAAATAGAAATAGATTGCTTAGCAATCTTACCTTCAACTTCAACCACAGTTGACTGATGATCTGCCTGGCGGTCTTCTAGTGCTACATAGATTCTAGGGATTGTCCTCGCCACTTGACCCACAGTTTCAGCTCCTTGGATGTTGTGAACTTGATTTGCATTCCCATTCCTATGTGGACACTTCCTAAGCATGTGGTCTCCTCCACAACCCCAACATTGAAGTGGTTCTCTTGGCTTGTCTCCCATCATCCTAGTTGGCTTAGTCACAACCTGTGATGGCTGCCTTTGCTGATTCTGGAATTGAGGAGGATTGAACCCCTTCTTCCTTTGATCAAACTTTTCGTTTTTCCTATCCTTCCATGCCTTATGGAATTCTGGTTTGCTTCTGTTTTGATCAAAGCAATACTTGGCCTTTCTTATGGCCTCCTCGAGAGTTCGAGGTTCATCAAAATCAATTCTATTTTTATATGACTAGGGTAGTCCACTTAGGAAACGCTGAATTTTCACCTTATCATCTCGAATGTACTTGACATACCTCAGTAGCTCCAAGAACTTGTTTGCATATTCCTCCATGGTCAATTGTCCCAATCTCAGCTCATGGAACTCTTTGATCTTATCATCATAGTACCTATCGGAGAGGTACTTCTGCTTGAAGTATTTCTTGAACTGCTTCCACACAATCTTCCTTTCGTTGATCTTCTTCACTTGCCTGGTGTGTTCCCACCATATAGATGCTCTTCCATTCAAGTTGAAGATGGCTACCCTTGCCTTCATATTTCCCTAGTAGTCTTGGACTTGGAAATACTTTCTCATCCCAAGAAGCCAAGCCTCAGCTTCTTGACCGGACTTAATCTCTCCATCAAATGTAGGAGGTTTTTCCTTCTTAAATTCCCCATGTGAATTGTTCTTGTAGTGCTTATTCCTCTTACTCATGCGAGATGAAGAGCTTTAACACTCAATGGATTCTTCAGAGTCAGATGATTCATTAGAGGAGGTTTCTAGAGTATATGTTCTGTCTGTAGAAACTCTTCTTGGGCTACCGGCCCTCTTGCGGGAATTCCTTCTAGAGCTACTCCCACCCCTTTCTAGATTTGATATCTGATGCCCAGAGTTTATTTGCCTTTGGATGTCTGTTAAACTCTGTAGCATGGCTACATTCAACTGATTTTGTTCTTCCTGAGCTTTAATCATCCTTTCATTATCTTCCCTATAGCTTTGCAACTCCACCCTTAGGCTTCTCATGGTGGCTGCAATACTTGGAGGAGTCTCTTGATTTCTTCTCCCATTAGATTATGTTTCAGCATTTTCAACACGTATGTTTTCCCCCACGGCATCTATCTCAGGTTCATAGGGATCCTGTGCATCATCCATAATGTTGATTTTCTTGGCCCAACCAAGATCCAAAACTCTCTGACTGTATTATCTAGAGTGCTACCCTGCTGTAACTGTGATTCTCTGAAATATGTTCATCAACACAATTGTTAGCTGCATTATATTCTCAGAATTCACAAATTACTTCATGCATGTGGGAAAATATTACGTTGACAATTTGTCAAATCACAATCTGTTGAATATTGTAACTTCAAAGAATATTATATTTGTACTTTATTATTCCGGAGATGGTTCATTCCTCCGAGGTAACCCTATCATGTATCTGGAGATGTTTATTCCTCCAGGGGTTTGTATTAACTAGGGTTATTAGACCCACCATGTGTGAGTCGGCCCGGAAGTTATATTTTAGGGGTTATTAGACTTCTCCAGGTGAGGTCGGCCCCATTAGTCTTTTAGTCAGTTGGGAGTCAAGTATAAATAGAGGAGGTGAACTCCTCATTAGATCATTCACTCACTTGTGGAAGAGTGCGCACTAGTTGAGGAAATCTGCTAAGGAGTCAAGGAGAAGGAGCACATCTTGTATTTTGGTTGATCATCTTATTGAGGAAAGCTTTGCTGGGTTTTCTACCCCATGAGGGTTTCCCAGGGTATATTGTGTGTCTATCTTGTGATTGTGTTTCTTTCAGAGATCTTGTTTGTCTATTTGGTTTAAACTTAACATGGTATCAGAGCTAGACTGAATAGGACATCTTTCACAAGGTAAGAATACCTCTTTCTCTCTCTTTGGTGAAGTTAGGGTTTTCAGCCCAAAGTTGGTATTATTGATTTTTGGTTGCATGGCTGGATAGCTCTCATCAATACCTTTCTTTTGAGCCATAGATCGAACTTTTTGGTTGGGTAGAACTTCGGGAAAGTCAAACCCTAATTCTACCAAAAGTGCGATACGTCAGATTTTGGTTTCAGAAAAAAGTTGTAATTTTTGATTTCTGATTACATGGCTGGATAGATCTTCTCAAGAGCATTCTTTTGAGCTATAGATCGAACTTTTTGGTTGGATAGAACTCCGGGAAAGTCAAACCCTAATTCTACCAAAAGTGCGATAAAATTCTGTTCCAGATTCCGGAAAAGTGAAAAGTAACTTCCCAGGTAAGTCTGCTCTGTCTCTTGGACTCCCCCAAGAGAAGATGGCTCCAAATACTAAGCTTGAAGACAAGCTAGAAGGCATAGAGAATTTCCGGGCATGGAAATACAGAATTGGTCTCATTCTTGAGGAGAATGATCTTGCTCATTATATCAAGGAGGAAGTTGCAGAACCAGAAGATGATGAAGCCAAAGAAAAACACAGGAAGGACCTGATTAGGGCAAAGAGAATCATAGCTGATTCCATTAAAGACCACTTGATTCCCCAAGTGTCTTCCAAGAAGACTCCAAAGGAAATGTATGATGCCCTAGGAAGAATGTATGAAGGAAAGAACATCAACAGGAAGATGAATCTAAGGACTCAGTTGAAAAGTACCAAGATGCACAAAGGAGAATCCATTCAAGACTACTTCTCAAGAGTCTCTCTAATCAAAGAACAACTAGATGCCATTGGTGATACTCTTGATGAAGATGAACTTGTGATGACAGCTCTAAATGGTCTCACTAGACCTTGGGAGTCATTCATTCAAACTATGTGTGCCAGAAAAGAAAGTATGAAGTTTGATGTAGTATGGGAAGATTGTGTTCAAGAGGAGGCTAGGGTTGCCAACAGAGAAGCACTTCTCAAAGAGGATGACCAAGCTTTGGCCACCCACACCAAAAGAGGAAAGAGAGGCTACTTCAAGAAAGTGAACCACAAAAGGCCTCAACCCTCTCATAGATTCAAAAAGAAAGGGGGAGACATCTCCACAGTCCAATGCTTCAATTGTCTCAAGCTAGGACACTATGCCAGAGACTGTACCCTACCAGAGAAGAAGAAGAAAAGGTTTGTTCACAAAAGACATCATGCTCATATGGCAGAAGATGACAGTGAAGAAGAAGAAGAAGAAGAAGAAGTGGAGGAAAGGCCTCAAAAGAAAAGATCTAAAGTAAAGAAAGAAGAACCAGAAGAATATGTACTATTTTCTGCTCTCTCTGGATCTGTGTCCCCTGGTGAAGGCACTTGGCTCATTGACAGTGGTGCTTCAAAGCACATGACAGGTCATAAGGAAACTCTCTCCAAGATTGAAGAGAAGTCTTCACCACAGAAGGTATCTCTAGGAGATGATTATCAATATCCCATCAAGGGAATTGGTGAAGCAAGCTACAAGCTTGATTCAGGAACACCTTTGAAGATGAAAGAAATTTTATATGTCCCAGGTTTAAAGAAGAATCTACTTTCTATCTCTGCACTAGACAAGAAAGGCTTTAGAGTAGCCTTCATAGATGGTCAAGTACTCATGTGGACCAAAGGAAAATCAATCAAAGATGCAATTGTCATTGGTGAAGAAGAAGGAGGACTTTATAAACTCAAGGGTCATCCAGAATCTGCCCTTGCTCATGAAGTTTCTAGTCCCAGTGAGCTATGGCATAGAAGACTAGCTCACATTAACTATAAAGCTTTACCATATGTGAGTAAGATGGTTATAGGTTTGCCAAACTTAAAGGTTGATCATGATGGCTCATGTAAAGGATGCAAGAAAGGGAAGAATATCAAGAATCCCTTTCCGAAAAGTGAAACAAAGACTAAGGGTTCTCTAGAGCTAATACACTCAGATGTATGTGGACCTATGCCTACCACATCTCTAAGTGGGTTTGAATACTATCTCTCTTTCATTGATGACTATTCAAGAAAAACTTGGATATACTTCCTAAAGGGTAAGAATGAAGTCTTTGGAAAATTCAAAGAGTTCAAGGCTCTAATAGAAAACCTCTCAGACAAGAAAATCAAGATTCTCAGAACAGATAATGGTGGAGAATATACTTCCAAGGAATTTGAAGAGTTCTGTAAAGAAGCTGGAATCAAAAGGGAACTAACCACTCCTTACAATCCCCAACAAAATGGGGTAGCTGAGAGGAAAAATAGAACCATCATGGAAGCTGTAAAGACTATGATACATGATCAAGACCTTCCCATGTATCTATGGGCTGAAGCAGCCAAGACAGCAGTATATGTTCAAAATAGACTATCTCATAGTGCTCTTGACTTCAAATCTCCAGAAGAAGTCTTTACAGGAAAGAAGCCTGAGGTAAGTCATCTCAAAATATTTGGGTGTCCTGTGTACATACACATTCCAAAAGAAAAGAGATCCAAATTGGATCCCTCAGGTAAGAAGGGAATATTTGTTGGTTATTGTGAAACCTCCAAAGCCTTCAGAATCTACATACCAGGTTTCCATCATATAGAAATAAATAGAGATGTTACCTTCGATGAGGAAGCAGCCCTCAAGAAATCTAGAAAGTGTCAACTTGAAGAAGTTTATGAAGAAGATACATCTCCCAGAATCTCAGAGAATGCTCACATTCCTGAAGAGGACACACCAGAGGATCATGACATGCTGGAACCACAAGAACCTCCTGTTACAGAATTGTCAAGGAAAAGAAGACCAGCATGGGCTAGAGACATTATTCAAGGAGCAGAAAGATATGGTGCTCCTGAAGGCTCCACTAGAGAAAGAAAGAAACCAAAGTTAGTATCCAACTATATGGCCCTGATGTGTGATCTAGTGGATCAACTACCTACCAGCTATGAAGAGGCAGCTCAAAAGAAAGAATGGGTAGAAGCAATGACTGAAGAATATCAGTCAATAATGAAAAATGATGTTTGGGATATAGTTCCCAAACCAAAAGACAAAAGTGTGGTTTCTTCCAAATGGATCTTTAAAATAAAACATGCTGCGGATGGAAGTATTGAAAAATACAAAGCAAGATTTGTAGCCAGAGGTTTCTCTCAGAAGGAGGGAATTGACTATGAAGAAACATTTGCACCAGTTGCTAGGTACACTTCAATTAGAACTATCATGGCTCTTGCATCCATGATGAAGTGGAAACTACATCAAATGGATGTTAAGACAGCTTTTCTGAATGGTGTAATTGAAGAAGAAGTATACATAGATCAACCACAAGGGTTTGAGGTAAATGACGGAAGGACTCATGTATGCAAACTGAAAAAGGCATTATATGGGTTGAAACAAGCTCCCAGAGCTTGGTACGGAAGGATTGATAATTTCTTAACTAGCATGGGCTTTACCAAAAGTAAAGCTGACCCAAACCTTTATCTCAAGGTGATGGATGATGAACCAGTTATACTTTTATTATATGTAGATGATCTATTTCTAACTGGAAATGAGAAACAAATCATTGAAAGCAAGAAGAAGCTTTCTTCAGAATTCGAGATGAAAGATCTCGGATTGATGCACTACTTCTTAGGATTAGAAGTGTGGCAAGAACCAAGAGGAATCTTTCTGAATCAAGGTAAGTATACTGTGGAAATTCTGAAGAGATTTGATATGTTGGAGTGTAAACCCATGGCCACTCCCATGGACTCCAACTTAAAGATTTTGGTTAATGACTCATCAGAATTAGTGGACCTAACTTTATATAGACAGATCATTGGGTCACTAATGTACTTAACAAATACTAGACCAGATATATGCTTTGCTATAAATACCCTAAGTCAGTATCTAGTAGAACCCAGAAAGGTTCATCTAATAGCTGCAAAGCATGTAATGAGGTACTTAAAAGGTACATTAGATTTTGGTTTACTCTATGATGGAAGTCATGAACTCAAGTTGCATGGTTACTCAGACTCTGATTGGGCAGGCAGTGTCTCAGACAGAAAAAGTACTTCAGGTGGATGTTATAGCCTTGGATCTGCCATGATCTCTTGGTTCAGCAAGAAACAATCCAGTGTAGCCCTCAGTTCTGCTGAGGCAGAATACATAGCTGCTTGCTCTGCCAGCTGTGAAGCTGTATGGCTTCGGAAACTGTTATCTGGGGTGTTTGACTTAGAAATGGATCCCACTATGATTATGTGTGATAATCAAAGCTGCATCAAGATGACAGAAAATCCTGTGTTCCATGATAAGTCAAAACACATAGAGATCCGATACTTCTATATTCGAGATATGGTGCAGAAAGGAGCTATCAAGCTTGAGTACGTGAGCACTGAAGATCAAATTGCTGATATCCTAACCAAACCACTGTCTCGTGTGAAATTTGAATACTTTCGAGACAAGCTTGGTGTAGTTCAAAAGGACTCTCCTAGAAAGGGGGAGTAGCATGGTTCCTGATGACAAGCAAGTCTCATCAACAATGAGACTTCACCTAGTCACTTAGAAATAGTTAGATTTAGGACTATTTTATTTTCATTTAGTTTCACTTATACATGATTTGATGATAGATGTATTAGTGAGAATACATGCTAGATATATCCATGCTTTTGATGTTAGATGTATATATGATTTTGATGATAGATGTATTAGTGAGAATACATGCTAGATGTATACATGCTTTTGATGTTAGATGTATACATGATTTTGATGATAGATGTATTAGTGAGAATACATGCTAGATGTATACATGCTTTTGATGTTAGATGTATACATGATTTTGATGATAGATGTATTAGTGAGAATACATGCTAGATGTATACATGCTTTTGATGTTAGATGTATATATGATTTTGATGATAGATGTATTAGTGAGAATACATGCTGGATGTATACATGCTTTTGATGTTAGATGTATACATGATTTTGATGATAGATGTATTAGTGAGAATACATGCTAGATATATACATGCTTCTGATGTTAGATGTATATATGATTTGATGATAGATGTATTAGTGAGAATACATGCTTTTGATGACAGATGTATACATGCTTTTAGATGTATTAGTAAGAATACATGCTTTTGATATATGACGTATACATGCTGTTGATGCTAGATATTGATTATGTACTTGTATGGATGAGGATACTTGTACTTGTATTGATGAGAATACAGATTGAGGGGATTGAATCATCCCTGGACTTTCAGTCCTAAAGAGAGCCGTAGACGTTAGGTCTCCGAGAATGAAGTCCTTAGTGGACAGTTGAGGGGATTGAATCATCCCTGGACTTTCAGTCCTAAAGAGAGCCGTAGACGTGAGGTCTCCGAGAATGAAGTCCTTAGTGGACAGTTGAGGGGATTGAATCATCCCTGGACTTTCAGTCCTAAAGAGAGCCGTAGACGTGAGGTCTCCGAGAATGAAGTCCTTAGTGGACAGTTGAGGGGATTGAATCATCCCTGGACTTTCAGTCCTAAAGAGAGCCGTAGACGTGAGGTCTCTGAGAATGAAGTCCTTAGTGGACAGTTGAGGGGATTGGATCATCCCTGGACTTTCAGTCCTAAAGAGAGCCGTAGACATGAGGTCTCCGAGAATGAATTCCTTAGCGGACAGTTGAGGGGATTGGATCATCCCTGGACTTTCAGTCCTAAAGAGAGCCGTAGACTGGGTCTCCGATAATGAAATCCTGAATGAACAGGTAGGGGATTGTATCGTCCCCGGACTGAGGTCCCAGAATAGAACCGTAGACTGGGTCTCCGATAATGAAATCCTGAATGAACAGGTAGGGGATTGTATCGTCCCCGGACTGAGGTCCCAGAATAGAACCGTAGACTGGGTCTCCGATAATGAAATCCTGAATGAACAGGTAGGGGATTGTATCATCCCCGGAATGAGGTCCCAGAATAGAACCGTAGACTGGGTCTCCGATAATGAAATCCTGAATGAACAGGTAGGGGATTGTATCGTCCCCGGACTGAGGTCCCAGAATAGAACCGTAGACTGGGTCTCCGATAAATGAAGTCCTGAATGAACAGGCAGGGGATTGCATCGTCCCCGGACTGAGGTCCCAGAATTGATCCGTAGACTGAAGTCTCCGAGAACTGGAGATTGGATTGTATCATCCATGGACCTATGTCCTAAAAGGAGCAGGATTGATCATCCTAGGAATATGATCGTGTGACGACGATGCTGATGATCGTGTGACGACGATGCTGATGATCGTGTGACGACGATGCTGATGATCGTGTGATGACGATGCTGATGATCGTGTGATGACGATGCTGATGATCGTGTGATGACGATGCTGATGATCGTGTGATGACGATGCTGATGATCGTGTGATGACGATGCTGATGATCATGTGATGATGATGCTGACGATCGTGTGATGACGATGCTAATGATCGTGTGATGACGATGCTGATGATCATGTGATGATGATGCTGACGATCGTGTGACGACGATACTGATGATCATGTGATGACGATGCTGATGATCGTATGACAACGATGCTGATGATCGTGTGATGACGATGCTGATGACGATGCTGATGATCGTATGATGGCGATGTTGATGATCGTATGATGACGATGCTGATGACGATGCCGATGATCGGATTGATATCGACACTGTTCCAGTAACTGGTTGAGTTACTGATGAAGATGAATTGAAGAAAGCTTCCGATGATTTGTAGATGTATCATATATGATGACTCCTTGCTCTTGCAGATGTTGTTATAATATCCTTCTTGTTAAGGGGGAGTGTTGAATATTGTAACTTCAAAGAATATTATATTTGTACTTTATTATTCCGGAGATGGTTCATTCCTCCGAGGTAACCCTATCATGTATCTGGAGATGTTTATTCCTCCAGGGGTTTGTATTAACTAGGGTTATTAGACCCACCATGTGTGAGTCGGCCCGGAAGTTATATTTTAGGGGTTATTAGACTTCTCCAGGTGAGGTCGGCCCCATTAGTCTTTTAGTCAGTTGGGAGTCAAGTATAAATAGAGGAGGTGAACTCCTCATTAGATCATTCACTCACTTGTGGAAGAGTGCGCACTAGTTGAGGAAATCTGCTAAGGAGTCAAGGAGAAGGAGCACATCTTGTATTTTGGTTGATCATCTTATTGAGGAAAGCTTTGCTGGGTTTTCTACCCCATGAGGGTTTCCCAGGGTATATTGTGTGTCTATCTTGTGATTGTGTTTCTTTCAGAGATCTTGTTTGTCTATTTGGTTTAAACTTAACACAATCAACGATGTATGAGAGGAAAAACAAAGGGGGTCAAGGGGGCTTGCCCCCTTGTGGCTTCCCTGCGCCACTGCAGGGTGGGTCGAGGGCAGCGCCCTTGTTTTTTTAGGAATCTTGCCGCAACGAGCGGTTCGCTGAACGCTCCCGCAACTGCGGGGCGGTTGGCTGAAGCCTTCCGCAATTGCGAGGCGGTTGGATGAAGCCTTCCGTAATTGCGGGGTGGCTGGCGGAATGCTTCTGCAATTGCGGAGCCATTCGGCGAAGGCTCCCGCGGTTGCGGAGCCATTCGGCGAATGCTCCCGTGGTTTCGAGGCGGTTTGCGGCTTGCCTCCGTTGCGGGGCGGTTCACCGAATGCTTCTGCAAATTCGGGGAGGTTCGCGGAAGCCTTCCGCAATTGCGGAACGATTCGCCGAAGTCTTCCGCAGTTGCGGAACGATTCGCCGAAGTCTTCCGCAGTTGCGAAACGATTCGCCGAAGTCTTCCGCAATTGCGGAATGATTCGCGGAATCCTTCCGTAATTTTGGAAGAGAATTCCTTCTGCAAATTTCGGAACGATTTCCCAAACTCTTCCTCTTTACGGAACGATTCGCGGAATCTTTCCGCAGTTTCGAGACAACTTCCTGAATTCTTCCCGAAACAGACTTAAACAAAAATTTCAAAAACACTTAAGAAATTTTTTTTGAAATTTCCCTACTTTTAGTGATGACTGCTGCTCATCAGGAGGTGACTTTACCCCTGCAAACTATCCAACTTAGCCATTTTTTTTTTAGGCCCTATGCTGCTATCTATGGTGATCAGGAAGGGACCTTCCCAAGTGGTTGTGATTAGATTTGGCCCATAGAGGTCCAATGTTGCAACCAACAGCTCTGATACCATTCTGTCACGTCCCCTCCCATCATACCAGCATGATGGAGAGGACGTGGTGCTAAACTGGGCAATTAGCCCCATGAACTTCTATCTAAGCATTCACATAAAAGACATATGGAAGTGTACAATTATAAGAATACACAGCGGAATTTATTTCAATTACACATCCATCATTCATTCAAGATATTCATCAAATAACAATTGCAAGATTAACGCAGGAGAATACTTATCTTGACAAAGTAGTCCCAAGCAACTGGCTATGCAACTGCAACGTTCCACCCAACCATAGGCCAATTGTGCTTATCAACCTCTTGATACAACTGTCACCCCTGAGCTGGGCATGATCTCTACAAGGAACCAGGGAACAGCAAACTCACACATAGCCAAGCATACACCAAGATGAGCCAAGCCAATCTGCAATTGGGTTTATCAGGCTACTAGGACATGGAAGGGAAGAATTGCTAAGCTAGTATGCTCAACCACAGAGCTATGGATACCCCTCCCATATCTATTCAGCTTGGCACTCACAATGCCTACACACCCAACACAAGGAAGTATTCTCTTCACTGCCACACAGTCCCTCAAGCCATACCTTCCTTTCTAGTGCTCTCAGGGTGTGCATAGAAAAGTAGACAAAGTCGTCTTGATCTTCTTGAGAGGTTACTCCCTCTACTAGGTTTATCAAGCCAATTCTGTCCACCACCAGTCCAAAGTTCTTGCTCATAGGTTCAAATCAAAACCAGGATGCACATCACAATAGAACCACACTTATTGGGCATAGTAAAACGTTTTTACAGTGAGATACCCAAAGATGGGGTTTTCATTAGCTTCAAGACAACGTGGGAAACCCAAAAATGAAATTGGAAGATGGGGAACAACACTGGGAAGCCAAATCCATTTTTAGAAAAACGTCCATGGACATTCTGGGGCAAAAACGACCTCCATAACAGTCCCCAAATCGTGGCCCTTCTCTCCCAGCTACTGTATATGCAAAAACGAACTCCCAGGCATGGAAAAATGCAGAGAATGGATGAAAAACGTGTAGGGAAAGACCCAGCTAGCTCCAACTGCGTGAGAGATGAAAGACTGACTGTTCAGAATGGATTTTGGGCACCATTTCGTGGGTGTTTTCTTGCCCAAGGAGACAAAACACGATTTTCCAGGTTGATGGCTTACCCATACCCGAAATTGGCTGCCATACCTCTTCATTCCCAAGGCATTAACTTCCCCAACCAATTCTTGGAAGAATTAAATGATTGGGTCCATAACCCAAAATGGGTAGTTGGTGGTTTAAGGGTTTTCTCATTGCCACATGGATTAACACCATTGGCTGAAGGGTTTGAATAATTTCCCTCCCTATTCCTTGTAGAATCATGCCTCCATCTCTTTGTCGCATTGCATAGCTAGTTGTGGGTATTTTTCATTAAAATTCGTATTTACATGATGTCTTATTTACATCGTGCCCATCTAGCACAAGAACCATAGGCATCTATTTCTTTAATTGCCGATACATAAAACACTAAATCAATGGTGGGGCCTTGGCCTTGAGCTCCTCACCATGATTAAATAACAATATTTACATCATTTACAATTTAAATGCGAAGGGGGTCAAAATGGGGACGTGACATGGAATAGTCAGAATGGTCATCATAGGTTCCATATGCTTGGACATAAATTGATGATGCTCATAGGGGCCGATGCTAATAAAAGCACTTGGTAGGGATTTTTCATTGAAAGGATTGGGAGCTAAAGACTCTGGTATACATAACATTTTTTTTAGGGCATCTTGGGTGATGAAGCATAGTTTTTTGGACATAATTGAAGACAAAATCATCTATTTGGTGGGGGAGTAATACTTGGAACACTAGGTGACAAGTTTGGGGAAAAACACAGACCTAGGGAAAACTGACTAGGCGAAATTCGACTTCCAAAGGTTAAATCTATCTTGGTCAGCAAAAGCCAGGGTCTTGGCTTCTCTAATGGTTTCAACTAGGTTGGAACTGGTGATGATGGTGTCGAAAATGTCAGCCTCGTGATCATAGACATGTTCTTCCCCTTAGAATCGGGGATTCAAAAGGGATACCTTGGATTTGGGTGCCATTTCAACTGACTGGTTTAGTGAATTTTAGTGAAATTAGGGTAAATTTATAAAATTAGGGCTTCATTAAATTAATGGTAGAAACAAGGTTTTAGCAACAGTGCTGGACAATAGTGACAGAAAGAAACTCAGATGATAGTTGGCAGATGACTTAGACTGCTTTGATGTTGAGTTGGACCGATAGCTTCTTTGCACAGTTGACTTGGTATGATGGTGTGTCAAGGGCATGCTTCTTTGGGATAAAGAAATAATAACATTTAAAAAAGGTCAAAATCTTTTTTATCGCTTGGGTAAAAAGGCACTTTACATGTTAGAGTCTGAGGTGGAAGACAAAACAGAAGTATGGTGTCAGGTATGATAGATGGAAAACATATATACGATAATGGAAAGGTGGGGTCTCATGACATGTGACAGGCAGGGATGTGGTGGGTTGTCAATCATGATGAGTTGTAAAGCGCTTTCCAAAATATCGGGTGGATACCACCTCTAGTTTCCTAGAGTGGTAACGCATCGATTGTTGGCGGCTTAAGAAAACCACGCTCAAGGAGGCGCCACCAATCGCCAAGAAGCACATGTCATCAATGGTTTTGAGGACAACGCGTGCCCAAGGCCACTTTTTGGAGGGCACAACTTGTCGATGCGCTTTTAATATGGGCCATCGATCTAGATCAAGCACCCTTGAACTTGCACGCGTGCATCTTGTCTTTATCTTCCTTACACTTTATGGGCGTGCATGCTCTCTAGGCAGTCGATCCAAATCACAATCTAACGACTGATCACTCTTGATTCCATAATGCCCAACATTAGGCCCCGACCTCTAGCTATTGGTCATTTTTAGTTTTCTGCTATCATTCCTTAAACTTTCTTAGCCCTCGGGGGCTGAAAAACCAAAGCAAAGGTGCCATTCATGATATCTCCATAGGATTATTTTTCTCATAGAAAAATCTAGGTACTAACAAGTTTGTTGCTACAAAATTAATTGATAGTAGTGCATGATCTCTTTGGAACTCCAATATTTATTCTCACCGACTTCCATTCCAAAAATGATTTCAACCTTCATACTATTGCTACTCAACAGTCTCAGCATCTCTTGTTGATGCACTTCATTGATGTTTTCAATCTCTGCAAATACGGTGCAATCTTCAGCAGCAAAGCAGTCAACATCATCAACATTCTTGGGATTTTCAAGCCATTCAACGATATACTTCAATTCTGCATCAAGGTCCATGTTTTTTGCTCCAACTGCTCTAGCTTTTGCACTCGCAGGAACATCAACAAGTTTTTCGTTATCAATTGCAAAAACAATTGAACTATCATCCACTTAGTCTTCATGTCTAAGCAGGTCATTTCTATCAACTAGTAACTTATCTATCAAATTCATTTCCATCTCAACTACAATCATTGCTTCTTCACTTAGGCATTCTTCATCATAACATGGTGCAACATATACTAAGTTGCTCTCAACGTATGCAGTATTTTCAATACTGCATTCTTCTTCACAAAATTCAGTTCCCAAATTAATATCCATATCCTCCATTTTTTAAATTCTCAGTCCTTCAAGACAATCTCCTTAATATTTATATGCAGCCTACTGACTCCAACTCTTTCAACAGCTGACCTCAATAGCTGGACGTCCTTTTTCTATGGTCCTCTTCATCCAACACAACTACAGCTTCCAGTTGACGTGATAAATAACAGACAAGAATAATAAAATTTTAACTTGCTTTATTTTATAACAGATAACATAAGCAGATTTTCTCGGGTGATATCATATGTTTTTAATTTTTTATTATGTTTTACGCCTTCAACCAATCACATACCAAATATTATAAATAAAAAAATTAAATACAAAATTTTTTTTCTCTCAAAATTTTCTATATTAAGTGAGTCTCGAAGCTCTCAAAATTCTTGGCCAAAAATTTTCAATGCACACATTCCCCTAAAGCTAGAAAGTTAAGAACAGGGTATTCCAAAACATTGATTATTGCAATTATAATCCTATGGTTGATGGTTGGACCGTTAAATTGAATTTCTCTGGAAACTTGTCCAATATTAAAATGCATGTAGACAATGACTTGTCAGGGTGCTTTAAAATAAAAAAGAGTCACGGTAACCCTGCGCTCAAAGGTGTGAGAAACTCCTTACGGCATGGTAAGGTTAAGCTACCTTGCAGTTGAATCTTGTTTAATTACTTTATCACCCATTTCCTTAATAAATTGCTTCATATTTCAATATTTCTTTGAGAGAGATTGGTTGGATGTACTCAAGCATAGTAGTATGGAAATCAAGGGTAAGCTAGTTATTATTTATGATTGATCATTAATAATAGAAATAAATATTAAGCAAGGTGCTTATTCTTTTGATACAAGGGGCGTTCAAGTTTATGAGGTGCTCTTAATAAGGATTCTCTTGTTTTAATTATAATTATCAATACACAATGCACAAGTTGAAAGATTGGAAATCTATTCACATGGTTAGATAATGACTTGTTTTCGTATTAAGTGACAAGAATTCTAACTAATATTTGTAAGTAATAAATATAAATAAGAAGAAACATAATTAAAATGAAAATGTTTTGTTTTGTGGCAATAATCAGTTACTTGTGCTTGTTGTTTTTTAAAGAGAAGCTTTACATGTTTTTTTGTTGTTTTTAGAGTGTCCCCCTATATGGATAACAATATGAAAGTGTTAAGCACAAAATCTAAATTCATTGGCACTTATCAACCTTTTATACTAAGGCGCGATGGTAATGAAGCCTAACCATCACCCAATCTCTATGTTTCACATATTTTTTCCTTCAACATGAGTAATGACACAATGAATTTCTTGATGAAATTAAATGAAACTATGATAAATACCCTAAGGAATGATGTTAAATTTCTTTGTGATCCATTGTTAGAAAACAAGATCGCAGTACAATAGCATAAAAATAAGATGCAGAAATAAAACACATAAACACAATACAAGAGACACCAATATACGTGATTCACCCAATATGGGCTACGTCCACAAAGAAATTGCTAGTCCTTTTACTATACAATCTTGCAAAATGAAGGGATACAACCCGCAACACATTCGTTGCAACTTCATCTTCACTATCTCACATAATCATAGAGATCTTTACAATACAATACTACCACACACACAGTCGTATTACAATGTCTTCCTTTTAAAGAGGGATTACCATGGGATACCCAATACCATGGGCCCATAAATAACCCATTATTGACCAAGTCATGACTATGAAATTACAACATTTTACAGGGCATTTTTCTCGAAATTTTTGCTACGAGGGCACTGCCTCCGAACCCCCTCCAGGGGGGGCTCCCAAAAGTAGTCGTCGCCCCCCCGGACCCCCCATGGTGACTATAGTGGGGCGGAAATCCCCCCCACACCCCCCCATCATGGTTTGGGATCCAAACACGGCTGAAACATGACCTCTGAATCTGGAAGATTAGGCTCCACAACCAACATCCATATAGCTTCCATGTGTAAAAGAAACTTAATCAAGTTCTCTAGTTATATTAGAAAAACTTATTTATAAAGAACTAAATAATGCTTCAAAATGTGTGCAAGGTGTGATGATAATGAAGGTAACTAATTATTGAAACTTGATAAGCACACAAAGACAAGCCTAAAGAGTAAGGGGGGAATTTTACATGGTTGTTCAATATTTGTTTGCTACCCCGTTGATTCCTTTACATCAAACAAGTCTTTAGATGGTTCCATATTGCTTAAGAAAATAAACCAAGATAACTAGTAGATTCCTTACCAGTTTAGCAATCCTTTTAGCGCTTATACATGAAAAATGACAATGAAATTAACCGAAAATTAACATATGATTATAAAAACAACAAAGAAATATGGTTGTCCTAGAGAGGGTAAACTAACCAAAAGAGTGGTCAATAGGGTAGTAATATAAAAAAGGTATAAACACAAAATTGAGCGTGAAATAAATGGGACAAGGACATAACCACTCAAAAAAGTAACATAATGAATAACCCTGAGTTGTTGTAATGGATTCCTATGGTTTTTTGTTACAAACCAAGTTGGACAAGTACTTTTACTCCAACAAAGCTGCACAAAATATCACACAATAGATACACTAAAATCGGTAAATACACTAAAATCGATAGTAAGAATAATTTGGCATAATAAAAACAAGGAATTAACAAACAACAACCTAGATAACCAATCCCTCTCAAATATAACTAACATAACAATATGCTACTACTATCCCTCGACCCTAAACAAGCAAGAATCCAATCCTAATAGCTAAAATGAATACAAGAGAGCAACATTCACCATGAAAAATGAATACAAGAGAGCAACATTCACCATGAATTCTAAGAATAATAAAGTGGCACTTCGTTACTCTCATTCACGGACTCCTATGAAATTACATATGTCTTCCTCATTTTTGTAAGTGAAGAAGAGGTGAGGGGAAATCAAGGTCAAAAGGTTACCTTGGGTTTCAAAAGATATTACAATTAATTTCCTAAAAGAATTAGGAATCCAAGAGAAGAATTGCCATTAAGAAAAATCTTTTTGTGGAATAGGTGGCAAAGGTGCCACATCACCAATCCATAATCCATGTAGTGTGATTTGTGTCTCTATTGGGGTTGGTCCTTAGTATTCATTAATTTGTAGTTGTAAATAGAAATGAAGTTATGTGCCTAATTGGCCAACGATGGATGTTGGGTTAACAATAGAAGAAGCCCATGTTTGAAGCCCATGTTTGGGTCAATGTTGATTTTTTTTCTAGATTGTAGGGGCATGAAATTGATTGCGAATATGAAGAATATGTATGTTGTTCAAACACATTTTAGATTTGAAAATAACTTTTCTTCAATATCTAAATTATTGTTCCAACAAATGTTAAACTATTGCCTCAAATTAGGAAAATTTTACTAGATGGCCCTAAGTGCATGAAAACATTGAATCTATATTTATATAAGTTTTGATTCAGGGTGATTCCATGAAGATGGGTAACTCTTTTTGACCAACTATGATGGTGAAAAACGAAAATTTTACCCATGTATTAAATTGAAGCCCTCGAAACTCATATTTTCCACATGAATTTTGGCATGCGCTTGAAAAACGAAATGTAGAGAATTATGTTGGCTTTCCAACGATATTTTTTTTCAAAATATACCAATGTCATTTATCGTGTCGAATTTTCATTTAATGAAACATGTGTACTTAAAATATTGAAGACCAATTAACAAGTAGTTTGTGTTCGTGCACGATAATTTAATGTTAAAGTAATAATTTTAAAAAATGAAATATGTGAACATGATCTAGACAGAATGCACTAGTTCTTCCCTATTTTTCTTTTATTTTTTCTCGAAAAATTATATTTATTATTATTTTTTGAAACTGACCAATGAATATTTCAGTCGCATTTTGCACACATGTGTGTTCATGCACCAAATCTTTTGATTGTTTACATAATTTGCAAAACTAAAAATCCCTTTTTGAAGAGGACACGCTTATCTAGTGCTTGTGTATTTTTTCATTTTTTTTGGATGTGTATTTTGAATGTTGTGGATTTATCTTTGAGCTCAATCGAAGTTGTCCGCGGGGTTTTTTAGGTCAAGTTTTAGTAGAAATTAAAAAACAAAAGGCATATGAAGATAAAAATTTGAAAATTCTATGTATATGGATAGAGGATTCATTGACGAATCCAATGGTATCAAGTCCACCCATTAATGGGAATTTAATGACATGGTTTAACCCTTTAGAAAGTAGGCAAAAGTTTCATTCTGCAGTGAAAAGGGCTCTCAGCCTATTTTTTAAGCCCTCGATCGAGGTATTTAAAATACCTCAATCAAGGGTTTAATATGTCCTCGATCGAGGGTTTAACAAGACCTCGATCGAAGGTTTAATAAGACCTCGATCAAAGTATTAATAAGACCTCGATCGAGCAAATAACTCGATCGAGGATATGTAAAATTACCTCAATCGAGGATTTTTATGTGTAAAGAATATATAAAAGAAAACCCCATATTGTAATTCAACTACCATTAAATGTTTTTATGTAAAGAATCTAAATCCTTAACTTAGAATGAAAAGGTTATTAAGTTTTATTTTAATATATTTAATTCTTAATTTAATCTATAAATATTCCTAACTAATAAAAAATACATAAAAATAACAAGAATGTAGGTTTGTCATTATAAACATGGAATTATTTACTATTTCATAAGCATAAAAGTAGATAATTGAAAATCAAACAAGAGAAATATATGTTTGAATTACTAAATATGATTCCATATCTATGAGGACACAACTTTATTTTGAAGAAAAGAAAGTAAGATTAATTAATAATACATCATAAAATATACAACATTACTGAAACACTCTTACAATAATCCCAAATGCAATGAACAATAAACTAATAGTATTCCACGAAGCATACAAAAGAATTTAACTCCTCCAAAGTTTTGGCCCAAAATTGATTCTCAAATTTAACAACCAAGGGATCCAAAAAGCCCATTTCTCATTACCTTACCCCAATTTATATAAAATGTTTTTTGAAATTATAATTGTTTTAGTTACTTAAACCTAACTACTTTTTCCTCCCAAGTTTGTTGAGCTACTTAGGCCAATTTTGTTTTTCTATTAAAGCTTTTCCAGGAATCAAATAAATTTTTAGAAAGGTTGATTGATAAAAGTCATGCTAGTTCAATGTGGTTCTAAAAAAGACAAACTTCTAGTTTTTATGAATAGTTTTATCTAACTCTCGAAAAAAAATTGAATTTGAGCAGTGCTTTTTGTTGTATTTTTCAATAAAGTTTCATGTGAGATTTTGTAACATTTGTTCCGCTATCAATTGCTCCTAACTTGTGAAAGTGATTTCTTTAATGCTTGAAGATCAGAAGGAGACTGCGTTAGGTAGTTAAACTTCTCGACGTTTCAAGCCACAAAGTAGGGCTCATCATCAGGAGAAAAATTATCCCAAACTTAGATGTTGAAAACCATCAAGTATTCTATAGCAAGTGACAATCTTTAGGCAACTTCTCAATGAACATATGGATTTTAAAATCATCTACGCATTCCTCATATACTTCTTCCCAAAGCTAATTTTGAGCTAATACCTTCCCATAACAAAGTCTCAATTCAATATCTATAAATTCTTACTAACTTATAATAGGAATCTTAGGAGGATTCTAATCCATTAATTCTTGACATTTCCTCACTAATTCATACTACAATTTCACCTTTTCATAAGTTATTTTCCAAACTTTGATGTGTCTGGGTTTTACAATTAAGCTTTATAGTTGCTAATCCTTCTTGTAGAATTATCTTTTCACTATAGTAACTCCATCTCATATCTCCAAAGTATATTCAATAAACTCAAATATTGATCCTTGTGCATATTTTTAATATTGTATATGATTTTTTTAGAAATGATTATCTTCATATTGCTTTATTCCTTTCACATGATCTTCATCTTGGTCCACCACTACTTGAATTATGACTAATTTTGTTGAAGCTACAAGCCTAGTTTATTTTATGTTTTAACACCTCAACTTGTATAATACAGAAAATCTCATCAACCACCTCAATGTTTTTCCTTTTGTGATTTTATCATCACTATCTACTTCTTCTTTTCTCTAAATGCAAATAATTCCAAACTTACTACTTAATTTGTGGGCAGGGACATTGGTGAATCTCCCAAATCAATGTGTTATTGAATGCGATGGCAGTGAGACTTCCTCTAAATCAACCATGTTGACTCCTAACAACTCAATTTCGATCCTAGTCCACAAAGTTAAGAATGAAAGCTTCCATTTTAACTATCTCAATTATATTTTCTTTGAGAGTTTCCTTGAAAAGTTATTTCAAATTATTTGTACCAACTCTTATAATTTACATGAAATTGTGGATATGTTACCTTGTCTATTTATTAATGCTCCATATAGTATTAATATTTCCCCATTTTAACATAATTATGAAAAAAATAATATTTTCATCATCGTGAACTATCCAAGTTGCTTTACTCTTTTGTATCCACTTTGCTTCCAATCTAAGATCTCTTTCTTGGAACCATTTTTATGTCGTCAATTTATTAGTTCGTCTTCATTGAAAACTCCATTCATATTCGATTTTATTGTATTTTCTATATACTCTTCAATATTCCAAAGTTGTTACTTGTAATCCTTATATGTAGTTTTTCCCCACTCAATGGTTTTCCTTTTCATTATATTTAAGTTGTTGCTAAACTTAAACATTGCAAAGTCATTAAATTGGCCATCAATGTGTCTCCATTCACTTTGCACCAATTCCTTGAAATTTGAGTTCTTCAACCAACTACTAGAGTTGAATTTCAAGGGCCCAAGTGGTTTGGGATACCTCATTCACTTGCAAAGAATTAAGGACATGATCAGATGATCCCCCTCACCAATCCAAGTTATGATTCTGCCCATAATGTCTACAATATGATATGAATAAACATGTCTAATATTTTTTATACCACTACAAACCCTACCTTGTTATTGGTCCAATTCAACATTAATAACAGTGGCTCTATGCCACACAACCCCGGTTCTTCAATCTTGTGAAGTAGAAAGTCAACCAAAGGATCCATCCTCCCAGATTCACCCAAAATTCACTTTGTCTCAAGATAAAATTCATGTCTCCTTCCAATATCACATCTTCCTCCCTTATAATCATATCCCCCAAAAAAAGTTTCCCCAAAACCGTATCCAACCATAAACAGGCCATCAACATTAATGACATTGAAAATTATATCAATCTTTGAATATCATATCTTTATACATATATGAAAGTGAAGAAAGGAACAATTTTTTACATGTAGAATCTTACACCAACCTACCACTAAACCTCCCTATCTCCCCTCAAAACTAGGAGCTTCAAATCTCCACCCATGAAAAGTATCCCTTAAAATATATTTTTCTTAAGTGGCCTTAAGGATCATCTCTTTAGTCAAAAGAATCTCTAAATTATGAAGTGAAACTAATGCTTGGAGGAGTTTATTTTGAGGGAACTTGCCATTCCCCTTATATTATAAGAGAGAACAATCATTTTATACTCTTAGAGTGGTATTTCCATGCTCTAAGGGCTGCTTGAATAGTCATTTGTCCAAATACCACCTCTTTTTCCACTTTTTTTTTTTGTAAGGCTCGCACCCAAGGAGTTTCAAATCAGTGACCTTATGTAAGGAGTTCCTTAACAGTACACCCATTCATTGTCTATTCTACACCCTGTGGGATCTTTGTCCACTTGCTTCATTATATGTGAAATATAGGATTTCCTAGCAATCCTCCCTTGACTTCCATTTGGATCCAAACCAATACTACCCTCCACCTTTTTTTTTTTTACAGAAACATGTAAGCGGCTTTTATATAAAATGAGGAACATAGTTTACAAAAGAGTTTCAATTGGACTGCTCTCTGAGAAGTAGAAGAGCCAATCCTGCATGATTGATTTCAACTATTCTAATCTACTCGTGATAAGTACCTATTCTAGGAGGCTTGTAGCTCCTTACCTACTAGCCTAAAAGAAATACACTGAAGAGCATAGCATTGCTTGACCCAATATCAAAACATAAGAGTGGACTGTAAAAAACTTCCATCCTATACATCTAAACCATCTGAGTTCTAAAACAGAGCATGATAAAACCAAAAAAAGAAGAAGTAGAGAAACAGAGTTGCAGCGAGTTACGGGTGGTTGGGATCCACATTTCCTTTGAGCTCCTCGAAGAGGCTATTGATGTTTGCACACATTCTATCAAGCTTAGCTTCCACCACCTGAGCTGTGTCATGAACTGCAAGGATCCTTGCATCCAAATTTTCAAGCTTTTCCTCCACCAGTGTGGCTACCTGACCAATGATTTTCGGGATGAGACTGCAAACCTCAATATTTGTTGTATGGACCAAAGAAAAGAGGTGAGTGAAAGCCCGTTTCAATTCATAATTTTCATTACGAAGTGTTCGATCCTGAGCTTCCATATCCTTCAGATATGTGTGGAACTCTACAGTCAAGTTGGAAAACCCCATTCCGTCAATGGGCGCACTAAGACCCTGTACAATAAAGTCAGCTTTACCTTGGTTCGACACAGAGGGATGCACATTGCTAGTTCCTGCACTATTCTGACCGGCATCCTTCGAACCGTTCTGATTCATAGTTTCAAAGTGAAGTCTCCCATGTGCAGCAATCTGTTTCATGCAGAGACTAGACTGGAGCATGGAGGGGTCCTCTTCCATACTGTTGCTAATGAGAGAGGCCTTTCAAGGGCGCTCACTCCTGTGCAAACTAAACCTTCTATCCTTTCAAATCCTGATGCAGAGCTCGAAGACTTTGCTGAAGCAGAGTTCGAATGAAGAGGGAATGGCGTCCTTTCCAATTTTGAAACCAATTCTTCCTCGGAAGTTGAGAGCATTGACACCCTGCATGGGATCCATGTGGTTCAAGCATGTAAGTTGATCCTAGATCCTTGAAAGGGCGCTGAGGATGACCTCGAAGAAATCTATGATGTTGATGTTAAGAAGCCCAATTTTGGGTTGTTTTGGGCTTGTGCTATTGTATGAATGGCCAAGCCAAATCCAAAGGGGTACGTTGGGAGTGAGTCTAGACATTAGAAATGAAGGGGAATTTACGGGACCCAAGCAAAGCTATGATCTTGTTGATTGCAAATCAAGACCCCACAAGTGAGCCTAACTCTGTTGTTTGCCATTTTATCCGCATACTGGTTGTTGGATCTTAAGATGTGTAAAACGTTGATTGCTTTGTATTCCTTGACAATGTTTTTCAGTAGATGGTGAGTCTTGGTAGTAGGCATATTTCTACATCTTTCCAGACTCCTAGCTTCCCTAATAATCAGTATAGAGTCGTCGAATACAACAAGATCCTCAATTCCATCACTTATGGCTAGTTCCAGGCCTTTGATCAAGGCGAGGCATTCAGCTTCCTTGTTGGACCTTTTTCCAATTCCCCATGCATAATCTTTCATTTTATTTCCTTCAGAGTCATACAGGACTCCTCCCGCACCTACCAGCCCAGGGTTGCCTTTTGAGGCTCCATAAAAAAAAAAAGAGAATTTCTACCTAGATTGTTTTTCCAAGACTGAAAAGAGTCGTGGCTCATTCTAATATGCCAATGCTTGGAGTTTGGCCTCCTGGGGGGATGAGGCTGACAGTTGCTCGGAGATGGGGTTAAGAAGTCAGTGGCCCAGATTTTTTCTTCATTGGTCAGGTTTTCGTTGTTAATGCTTTTCATGCCTCTAGAAATTAAGGATTCTATCCAAAGAGCTTTAGAAGAGGCTAGGATTGAGCTCGGAGTGGATATTTTTTCCTCAAATATTTCTTTATTTCTTGCATTCCAAATATTCCAACATATGAGTTTTGGAAGTGCCTCCCATGCTCTTTTGAAGTCATGTTTATTTGACAGCGATCCATGGTAGTAATCCTTCCAGCATGTAAAAAGGTCATTCCATTCAATGGGCAGAGTCAAGTCGAAGGGAATATCTTGATACGCTCGATGCCATACTTCTAGGGAGAATTTGCACTCGAGGAATAGGTGTTCAAGTGTTTCTTCATTTTCTTTGCAAAGGATGTACCTTGCAAGGCCTTCGATTCCCCTTTTTCTGAGGTTTTTTGTAGTGAGTGTTTTGAGATGAGCAAGGGTCCAAGAAAAGGTGTTTATATTTGGAGGCCCATCCTTACTCCAGACTGCATTCCACTTTTTGTTCTTGCTTATGTTGTTGTTGTTGCTATCAGCTATTTGGTAACGTTCTTTAACCATGTACTGACCTGACTTTCCCCATCCCCTTTTATCCATCAACTTTCTGTGCACTGGGGTTGTGCCATGAAGAGAAGAGAGAAGAAGCTTGAATTTAGAACTCAGATGCATTGGTATCTCTAAATATTTCCATCCAGCCCAACGATCACGGCTAGTCCAGGAAGAAAAGTAAAAAAGAGTACAAATATTTTCATTATCCATCCAAAGTTTTAGATCAGGAAGGCCTACGAGGAGAAGGAGGAGGGGGATGCGCTGAATTTTTCATGCCAGATACTAAGGTGCTTGCCATTTCCTAGAATCTAGAATAGATGGTCCTAAATAATAAAAGACGCTTTTTGGCAGAGAGCCCAAATTGGGGAACTAGTTTTGTTCTGCTCAATACTTTCTACACATCTTTTCCTGCTACCGTGCATATATTTTTTACAAAGGATTTCTTTCCACCAAGCCTTATTACCTGAGATAGTTCTTCAGCGAATTTGTGTTCCCAATGCTATATTCATAATCGATGGATCTTTGACACCAGCCCCCCCGCATTTTTTGGGCTGTAAACTAATTCCCAATTTATCAAGTGAAATTTTTTTGTGTTATTTCACTTGCCTCCCTACCACAAAAACGTCTTTAACTCTTTTGTAATTTCTTTAATCACAGTTTTGGGGGCTAAGGAGATGGAGCAGGCATACAAAGGGTAAGCAGAAATAATAGAATTTATGAGAACAAGCTTCCCGGTCGGGTTTAGTCACCTAGATCCCCATGAGACAATCTTTCTTTTAATTTTATCGATCAACCCGTGCCAATCAGCGACTCTTTTCTTTCCCTTGAAGATTGGGATGCCAAGATAATAGAATGAGTTCTAGACTGTAATCCCTTCGAAACCAAAAATCCTTGCTATACGAGCCAAGGTCCCTGTTGGGCAATTCCATCCATAGAATTTAGATTTCCCAGAGTTAATTTTTCCAACAGAGGCTTTGAGAAAAGTACTCAGGGCATTGTTGAATCTTTCAGCAATGATAGTGGAGGCCCCCCCGAGAAAGATCGTGTCATCAACAAATTGGCTGTGATTGGCAGCTTTAACCCCTCTGGCGATTTTCAAACCTTTAACTCACCGGATTCTTGCAGAAGCTGGATTTTCCTACTCAAACATTCTGTCACCAAGAGATAAAGGAAAGGAGACATAGGGCAGCCTTGCCGCAAGCCCCAGGAGGCTTGGAAGAAATTGGTAGGCCTGCCACTAATAAGTGGAGCAATCTAAGGGTTGCTAATACAGGATTTTACCCATATTACAAATCTATTAGAGAAGCCAATTTTAACCATAATTTCAAATAGGAAAGAGTGATTTACACTATCAAAAGCGTTACCCATGTCCAGTTTAACGGCCATACCTTGCTGATGTTTTTCCATGCTGGAGTGGATAGCTTCCTAGATGATGATAATGTTGTCTAGGATCTGGCGCCCTGCAATGAAGCTTCCATGTGACTCAGAGATGAGGCGGCTCATGATTCTTTTCATCCTAGTGGCCAGGATTCTAGAGAGAATCTTGTAAGAAGTGTTGCAAAGAGAAATCAGCCTGAAGCGGTCAGTAGTGAGGGTTTTTTTTTTCCTTCTGGATTAGGGCCAGAAATGAAGAGTTGGTTGATCCACCGATATTGTCTTTCTTCCGGGTCCAGTTGAGCATTATCTTCAGGTCTTCTTTTATTATTCCCCATGCTACTCTATAAAAATTTATGGTAAATCCGTCTGGACCAGGTGCTTTGTCCGATTGAAGGGACCAAATTGCATTTTGGATCTCGAAGTCCAAGACGGGTTTGGAAAGCTCTATGTTTTCTTCATTAGAGATCAGTGAAGGGATTCCATGAATAAGGGTAGCTTGTGCTTCCAAATCTGCTTCCTCTTTATCGGTGTAGAGATCACAGAAGTGACTGAAGGCATGGCTTTTCAAATCTTCTTGGCCAGTAATATTGATCCTATTTTTGTCTTTCAACTCAGTAATAGCGTTGTGACTGAGATGGATCTTAGATTGCTTGTGGAAGTATTCGGTGTTGCTATCTCTTCCTTTTAGCCACATTTTCCTGGATTTCAATCCTCACGTTTCTTCTTCTTGTTTAGCGGCAATGAGAATTTTTTGATTTAACTCCTTTCTTGGCAGAGAGAGAGTGGCATTACAACTTCAAGAATCCATTATGGATTGGATTTCAGCTAGATTGGATTGAAGAGTGAGTTTCAGCATACCAGGGTTCTTGAAAGAGGATTTTATTTAGCATTTTAGAGCATAACAGACAGAGCGGAGTCTAGTTTCCTAGATGTAACTAGGAGAGCCAACACAGGGAGTGTTCCAAGCATTTTGAACGAGGACAAGGAAGTTTGAATCCTGAATCTAGAGTGGGTTGAAATGGAAGGGAACAAGGCCAAGGCTGACCGGGGAGGAGAGGTTCAGGGAAATCGATTTGTGATCAAAAGTTGCTGAGGGGATAATAAAGGAGGCGAGAAGGAGGTCTTTTTGCAGGAAAGAAGTACTTACCAAAAATATATCCAATCTAGCCACAATATGTATTCCCACCCTTCTATTGTTCCAAGTAAACTTCCCATTCTTCAGATGGATATCTAGAAGATCCAACTCTGAGATGAGATCTTCCATCCTTTCACCAAACGGATCCCTGAGCTTGCTGCCTCCACGCTTTTCAATCTGTGCTTTGGTTACATTGAAATCGCCTGCAATGAGAAAATCCTTGCCTCTTAACTCCCCTTTTAAGTTGGAGAGCTCATCCCAAAATGCTGCCTTGTCCCTGTAGTGAGTCGGCCCATACACATTGGAGATGTAAAGCGTGTTGGAGTTGTTCTTGTCCTGAATTTCGTGAAGAAGCTAGTGTTGGATTCCCTTGGTTGATTTTATTAGAAAATCACTGGAAGTAAAGGTGGCGATGCCTCTGGAGGAACCTATGGAGCTAAGGGCAGAAAGATTACAGTCTTTCCAAATGGTGTAGGAGAGTGCCCTGATTTATTCCTCCTACATTTTAGTCTCCTGGATGAGCAAAAGATCCGGTTTTTCAACTTTTATCATGATTTTAAGTGCTTCAACTTTGTTTGAGCCGCTCAAACCTCTGCAGTTCCAGGAGACTGCTTTCATTATTTTTTTTTAGATTGAGATCCTACACAGGATCTGCCGTCTTTGTTTCCTCCTAGATTTTTCGGGATCTGCAGAAGCTTTGTATCTTCCAAGCTTTTTTTCCTTCCCAATTCTAATTCTCTTTCTACCTCCATTTTTCTGTGGTATCTTAGGGACCTTTTTCCTTCCCAATTCTAATTCTCTTTCTGCCTCCATTGCTAAATCGACTCGATCTTCTTTGGGAGAGGGAGGGGAAGGATTGGAGGGCACACGAAGTTCCTCTACTTCATGTTCACTGGGGCTGGAGGTCGAGATAGGGATTTCACCCTCTTCTAAAGGCAGCAACTGGAAATAGTTGTTGATTGAGGCTGCTTTGCCTTCATGGGGTTTTCCTTTATTTGTTGCTTCAGTTGTTGTGGGAGTTGATTGGGTCATTTTCCTTCCTTTTTTCACAGGTTGCCATCCATCCTCTTGATTTTTTCCCGGGGATTCTTGAGAAATCTTTGGACAGTTATTAATAAAGTGACCATATTCATGACATTTTTTACATTTGAAGGGTAACTATTCATATTCAACTTTCTGTATGTGTTCCCATCCGTCCATAAACAGGTTCACAATCTCAGGAAGGCCTTTTTCGAGATCTACTTTGACACATATCCTTGCACATGAAAATATGGGGCCCTTTGGATCCACTTTGTCAATGTATTTTCCTAGTGAGTTTCCAATAACCTACAGGGTTTTGTCATTCCAACAATGAACAGGAAGGTGTGAGAGACGAACCCAAAACGGCAGCGCCGAAGGCACATCCTTTTCCGGTTTAAAATTTAAGCTCCATCGATTTAAGTACAGACCCCGTGAGACCATGAAGTAAGGGCCACTTCTAAAAATCAGATCTGTGTCATCTTTGTTTTCAAAAAAGAAGGTGAAGAAGCCCTTACCGTAGAAGCAATGCTGGAGACCTCCAGAAATCAGGGGCATCCAATTTTTATTGATCCGAGTATCCATTGTTTTGGGTGAAGGCCAAATGACTATGAACTGGATGATCAGTCCTAGCTCGCTCAAGGCAAGGGATTTTAATCTTGAAGCTGCTGATAGGATTTGGATTCGGGGGGAGGAAACCCTCTTGACGAAGTTTGCGTCGCAGGATTCTGAGGAGGGAGAAGGCAGCGAAGGTGTTGAAGCTACCAATGCACGGAAGACTTCATCCAATCGTCATTGGAGGTCCTCCGAGCTCGGATCCAGAGGAGGATCCATGTGAACAGAGAAGAGGCCAACCAGTGGCCTGTGTAGAGGTGCCGCACGAGCAAGGCTTCCTCAACCGAGGAACCCTAGGCGACCGTCTACAACATACCAGTCAGAACATGAACAAAAAAATACTACCCTCCACTTTTTCATCCCCCATTATTAACCCCTTTTTCTTGGCTAAGATTAGGTGATACTTTTTAATTAATTGATAGGAAGAATTTATCATCAAAAGAATACATATTACAAATACTATTAGTACTTTCCACTTGTTTCTTGCTCCTTGACAAAACCACCACCTCTTGACTAAGAGAGTAATTCATCGAGATGTTTTAAATCATTTTCATTCTTTCTATTCACAAAATAATTAAGTGGGATATTTTTTTCCTTTTTAAAATAGTCCACCTTATTATCCTCCTTCACCTCATCTATAATATCTAATCTAACAAGAGAAAGGCCCTCCTATGCATATTTTTTTTCATAGTTGAGTCCTCTTTTTTATCACATCCACAATGATCAAATGTTTATTTTTAGCAAAGGGATTTATTTCTTCATTAGTTCCTCCTACCTTTTTAACTCCTCTTTCTCCACATCTCTCACTAATCTTTTTTTTTGAACTAGAGGACATCAGCTTTGCTCTAGCAATATATTGTAATTTTTTCCAAGAATACTAGCTGAAGGTTCATCATAGACAAACTTACTTTTCAAGGATAGATATCTATCCAATTTTCATTTTCCACCTTCTAGCTGTAATGTTGCTTTCTCCTCAATAATGTCCTTGTCATTAGGTAAATCCTTCTTAGGAAAGGTTCTCCTAAGATGGCCATATATATGACATACAAATAACTTGAAAGGGATCTTCTCATAATCCATCCCTTCATTATATGACCTATTCCCCACTTGAATATTGATTCCATTCAACATGCCATCACCCAGGTTCATCTCCACACAAATCTTAGCCATGGATGTCATGTCTAGAGAATGGGTTTTCTCATTTATATCCAACATCCTTCCCAACTTATTACCAATAAAATTTAAGTTCCTCTCTGACCACATCTCTAGAGAGAGAATGTAGTTTTACCTATGATAGTTGAATGTCAACCCTTTCTCTCATGGAGCTAATCAAAGGTGTCTAGTTCTTAAGGGACAATATGGAGCTCTACCAATACCATTTCCCCATCAGAGTGTTCTTCTTATCCATTGAAAATTGAAACACAAAGTTAATCCAACATTTAGCTAATGTTATCTCTACACATTCTTCATCCACATACCCATGGAATTTTTTGAAACAATTATGCTATGAAATTTTTCCATTAATTTCATGGTCTGATAGAGTTGCACCTTCCTCATGACAATGTCTTGCCCCATAATCAATGTTATCATTTCCTATCTCAACTTAACAAATCTCATCTTCTTTTTCTTCTTCTTACTTAGACCCTTTGAAGCATGATTTCAAATATCCTCATTTTTTCCACCTTATTAACAACTTCAGAAAATATATGCTCTATGCATTCCTCAAATTCACCATCTTTCTTGGCATTTCCCTTTGAACTCGAGTCCAACGCCTCTGACAAGATATGATAACCTTTAACAACGTTCATGGTTTGAAGTAGAACTAGAACCACCATCTAATTCTCATCATTAACCACCAACCCCACCTAGACCTAGATATTGTATTTTCGACCCATACTACCAACTTCATTAGCACTAAGACAAAACATGTGACAATGGTACTAACCCCCTCATCATCCCACCTATTCATGAATGAGTAACCAAAATCTTTCTTCCTCCATAATTTTGTACCTCTAACATTTTGGATACAACAAGGAATAACCTTCATTCCTTCGACTACTTAACATGCCCCCTTTGAATCACTCAGTACATTATCACCCTATGTGATTAAACCTCAAGCATGCCTTCCCTTATCAGAGCAAACACCGAAGTTTGTAGTGATATACTAAACAGATACCTCCATTTTCAAACATACTAAACCTCCACCACCAAAAACTTCACAACATTGAAATCTCTAAATGGCCTCCATTATTGAACCAAAACCTAAACCCTAGCACTTCCATTATCAAACCAAAACCTCAAATTTTCTCCATGTTTCTCTCATTAATGTATGACCTACTTCCTCATTTATCATCCAAACTAACATTTCTTATGTAGAGGAAGTTACCATATAATTTGTTTCTTTAAGATCTCATATTTTTAAATTTGATTAGTTATAGTGTTTCTCAATGGAAAATGTGCACTACCCTTTGTTAGTGATGACCTATGCATGTAATTGCAAGAGTGGGAGCTCCAAGGATTAGTTGAATTAGTTGCATCACTTGTTCAAAACATTTTTTTAAGCCAGTACCGACGTGGATTTGAACTTGTGAACTTCCAATTACAATTTCTCATCTCATTTACTCATTACCAATTGCTCTGTCACCCAAAAGCTCCCATTAAAAACATGCTATTGATGAAAAAACTATAAATTATTGATTCAAATTTAGTCAAGTCCTTTAAAATTATAATTAACAATTAAACCATACTATATTCAAATATTCTAAAAATATAAAATATACCATAAGTTTAAGATATATATATATATATATATATAATTGAATCACTCACTTCAAAATAAAGAAACATACATAGAAAAGAAAGAGAACTAATGCACGACATAAAGGAAGGAAGGGAAGCAAAGTCATCATGAGCACTAAAGAAAACATGACGAACACTAGGTGGAATGGTCCAAGAATAACAGCAGTCCTTTACTTTTTGTGTTGAATTATGATACCACTCGGAGAAAGCCTCTCATTTTGTACCGCAGCATAATACTCGGAAGAAAGCCTCTCATTTTGTACCGCAGCATAATACTCGGAAGAAAGTCTCCCATTTTGTACCGCAGGAGAATAAAACGATAATGATATACAGATTTTGAAAAAAATAAAATAATAATAACTATCGATTTGGTTAGCTGAAACCTTGTAGAGATAATACTTTAATTTTACATAGGTCAAATCGCGTGCCTCTATACTCCAACAACCCTCACCGATTAATCACTTTAAATAAAACTTTCTTCGATTCCACTTTTAGTCATGGCCCACAACAATTAGAAAAACAGAAATCACTTTATATCATATAAATGTATATATTTGCATCTCACCATAAAGCACACCGTTAATTTTGACCATAACAAAAACACAAATATATATAATAATAATAATAAGGTAACATATTGTTTATTTTTTTCATATGAAAATATAGCTTACTATTAATAACTCGAAATAGTAAATGAAACCAGTACATCAAAACCACAGCAAATATGTATGAGTGTGAAGCATATCACACCATCATCCACAAGCAGCAACATCATCCACATAGTTAATATAAGACCCATTTATTAGGTAAGGATTTATAAACCGAGAAAGACCATGTGTGTTTTTGACGGAGCGGCTGAGAGTAATCCTTGTCTTAGCGGGGTAGGAGGGATCATACATATGTCTGAGCATCATAATTTGAAGTTCAAAGTTTGCTTAGGTAAAGGTTTTAACATTATGCAGAGATAAAAGCACTTTGTATAGTTTTGGTTCTCGTTGTAAAGAAAAATAAAAAAAAATAAAATATTGTTCTATTTATATGAAATTATTTTAGTGTTTACAACACTTAAGTATTTGTAGTGAATTGCGAAAAATAGTAATGTAAAAGGATTATTCTTTTAGTTGAAAACAAAATGAGAAGATTAGGTTATTGTAGTTAATTGAGAAAATAGTAATGTTGAAGGACAATTCTTTTACTTGAGAACAAAATCAAAAGATTAGGTTGTTGATGACATTTTTACAGTATATGATAATGCAACTACAATATGAAACAATGTAAAATAAAATTTTATAATGTCTGTAAATCTTTGGAACAACGAGAAAATAATATTTCATAGTTTGTCTAAGTCTATGTTATTATGCAATTTTTTTTTTTGCAAAGTGTAGGCTAAGCAGGGGCAATTACAAGCTTCAATCACAATGTCTAAAAGCAGTGAAAGAAGGTTGAATGACAATAGATGAATAGTTTCTTAAACTACTTGTAGCATTCTAGTCTAGTAAGGAAGTTTTTTTTTTTGCATATGACTATTCAGCCAATTTTCTCATGCCTTTAAACTTATATTTAAAACATTAGTATAAGTCTCTGTAATGGAAAGTTGTATCGCACAATGTTCTAGCTCAATTTTCCAATGTTTTTTTTCTTAGAATTTCCAACAAGGAAGTCAATGTATGTTATTATCTCAGTTTTCAATGCTGGTACATGCATCAAAATATATGATCAATTTAGTTTTTAACAACTTTGAATCTTGATATTAAATATGAAATTTGAAAGAGAGAATGTAAAAGTTGTATTTCATGCTCAAGGCAATGTTACATGCTGGTTTCAATTTTCAATGTTTTTTTTTGCTTGAGGTGCATGTGATGAAAAGCTATGAAAACAAAAATTTTGGGCCATGGAAATGATGCATGGAGAGTGCTCTATGTCCTATGCTTTTCAAATAGAGTTTAACACCAACAAATGAAATTTGAAAGGAAACATGTGCCTAATATTGTTTTGGTTTTTATTACTTTTTTCTTTTTTGAAATTGTCTTCATCTAATCAAAGTGTGATTGATTTTACAATTAAGCTATTGTTCAAGGATTCGATAGATCCAGAGATGACAAATTCAAAAATTGGATCCTATTGAGGCAGAGCAATACCATAATTCAAAAAATGCTTAAAACATACACCGATGGAAAAATCAAATTTGATTGGTACATCCTTGCAAGCATTCGGAAGGAGAAAAATAGTAGCTTTAGCAATAGAAAGGGCCGAATTTGGAAATCATGGCCATCATAACTATCAAGGGGACAATTTCAATGATCAATAAAGAAAGAGGACTATGAACATTTTTAAATATCATCAAACGATATAATTACAATAAGCGTTTTCAAAATTCAAATTTAAGGTCATAATTTCATAGATGTAAACGCAGTTTGTCAAACGAAATATGTAAATATAAGAAAGGAACATAAATCTAACACATAATAAAACAGCAATGTGCAAAGCAGAGCAGTACAAATGCTGAAGTTTGAAAGGTGTTTCATATTAATCCAATGTCATGCCATAGCCCGAGGATTCAATTGTGGCTTCCAAGGAACCAGTCTATGCAAAGAGCAGCCACAAAGTTGCAAAATCGACAATGGAAGATATTTACTACATGTAACAAAGTTCCATTCAAAGAGGATATAACATTAACAATTATCTTTTTTTGCCTGCTTTTTATCAAAACAAAATGAAAGCAGGTAGAAAGAGACAATAGTTGTAAAGCCAAGTAAAATTTTGAGACAGTTCTTTTCTATGGGAAAAATTGCCAATGACCATGTGCAAAACTTCATTTCACACTTTTAATCTTCATATCGTGGTAGAACTGGCGAGCATTGTTGCATGCACATTGCAAATAGACTTTTGTGAGATCATTTTCATAGTTGGGAATAAAAAATGAACTTGGAAATATGGAATCAAAATACAGTTTTCAATTTGTTGCTTGACTGGCAATAAGCCAACAGAAGAACTAAAAAGCATAAGGATATGAAATGTTGAACTGTTAGATGTAGGGAAAGAAAATGTACAGATATCTTGCTTCTCCAAGTGAGTATTAATCTTGTTTTCATTTTCAATTTCAATCAAGTCAATATTTGCAGTATGTGTGTTGGCTGAACACATATAATTGTAGTTGAACCAAATCTCTGTGTTTAAGTAATCTGAAACATATTTTAACAGCTATTGGATATGTAGGAGAAAGAAAATGTTTATATTAAAGGCAGTTATTGACTCTAGAATATACAAGAAAGACATTATAAAAAAAGCAATTATGCAATATGCACTGTAAAAGCATAATGTGATACCAAAATAAACCATTGTTGTGGAGGAAATAATCCCTATGTAACATGTTCAAGAAATCTATACAAGCAAATTCATATAACAATAAAATGAGTCTATTGGACATGATCAAAGACAAGATAAACAACCATCTATGACAGAGAGTGAGGACTGTTTATGTTTTCATGTGATGCCTTTTTTGGGTTGAAAAAAAAGTGAAATGTTGCTAGACTGTCTAAGAGATGATTGGAATTGAAGGTTGTTGAAGTTGGGCACAAATGGGCATGTGGAATGAAAAATGAAATTTTTTTCTTTTTGTATGACCTGCAATTTGGAGGAAAGTGGTTGTTGTTTGTCTTTATGGTTTGTTCTGTTTTTTTGTTAGAGCAAATGTCACAGTCAAGAATGCATATGTGAAAAGATTTCGTCTGAAGCATGAAGATGTGCAAACAGGAGGCTTGTTTTATTTCATAGATGTATTTCCACGAATCTTGCATGTCTTTCTTGAATATATAGGATGAGCCAGGGAAACTGAAAACAAATTTTGTTAGTAGTTGGACTTATCTTTTTTCTTGGAGGCGGTCTAGATATGGGTGGTGGCAACACTTTCCTATTGACCAACCTATATTCCAAGATTCATATGAAATTTTACCAGTTGTCAACTTCTTAATAGGAAATGAGGTTTTTTCATGGAAAAGAGAGGGCATGTGAGAGCACAGTTGACCAAAAACAGTTCATAGCCATAGTGTTATTGAACTTGAACACATTCCAAGCAAAGCGCAACTGCTGTTGTTTTGGAAAATGGAAAGAAAATTGAATTGATTGGAAACTATCAGCAACCAAGCAGGCATATATTCAGAAACTGTTTAAATTCAATGACTGCAAATATTGGAATCCTAGGCTGAGTCTTTGTGCTGTTTGCATCTTTGTGAGAAAATTGAAACGCCGTTGAGGAAAAAAATGTAAAACATGATGTTTTTTCTAAACAGAGTGGTTGGGAGGAATTCCTTTATATTTGTATTTTCCTAAGCCTGATAAAAAGACTTGGAAGATGTTATGTGACTGATATGGAACCAAATATTGTTGAATTAGTAAACAAGAGAAAAGGTCTTAACAACTCAGTATCATCACATTTATGATTAGAGACAAAGAGGACATCAAACATTACACAATAAAATTATATAATTTCTAAAATCATTAGTTGTAATATGCAAATGGATTTTTAGTCTAGTGCAATGTGCATATAGCTTCCGAGGATGTTAGAAACTTACATATTTGGTCATAAACTATGTTAAAAAAAGAAATAAAAATAATAATGGCACTATCTTCCACTATTGTGAAATCATTTACGATGAAAAGAGATAGAAATAAACTCAAGAAACAAAGTTATTAGCTATTTCTTCACTTCTTTTAGACTATTTGTTGTGACTAGAATCAGAGAATCGAACCTGGTATTGCTACAGCTGCTCAATTATTGATCAAGAGATATAGAATCCTTGTTGAATTACCAAAGAAGATATAAGACGATAATATAAGTAATAGATATGGAAATCACAAAAAATATTTGTTCACAGTAAATAAGTGTCAATTAAATATTGGTTACAATTTGCAAAGATTGAAGGCAAGGAAAAAGTCAATGCAGATAAGAACAGGATATATTTTCTAGTACACTATTTTATGTGGTTGGGTTGAGTGGAGATGCAATTGAGCGATGCAAAATTGTAAGTGAAAGAGCCTAAATTTCTGTGAGCAATTTTCAAAGGGAACATGTTGGAAGAACATTATGAAATTTGAAATGCAAAATGAAGGAAGGAAAAAGATGCGAAAGCTTCTTGATGAAAGGAAAATTCGGTCATACCTTCCTTTCAAAAAAATTCGAAATCGATGACTCCGTTGTTCATTGCCAAAGTAAAAAGTCCTTGATGACTGAATCTGCGGAGATGGAAGATGGTTGAGGACACACTTCTGCAGTATTGATCGTATGACACAGATGCAATGGGTGGGAAGAATTCTTTTAACTGTGTCCCTCACAAGGTGCATTCAATGGTTCCTTCCTCTGTTTCTAGCTTGCAATGTAAAACATGTCCATACGTTGTTGGCATTTCACGATTACAAAGTGAGCAAAAATTAGTGCTTTGAATCATTGGAAGCTTGCATTATGTATAGGTGCATTGGAATGGCGGCACAAATGAATTTTTTATTTTTAGAGTTCCATATGCCTGCTACAATTTATGTGACAAAAGACATTGAAGAATATTACATCAAATGTCATTATATGGAAAGCTTGTAGCAAAGAAAAAATAGAATTAAAAACCAGGTTCTACAATCAACTACCTAATTGGGGTTTTTTCAACTGTTTTTTTGAAATGTGCAAGTGAAAATATTTTTTTTTCTCTATTTTGTTGTAAAATAATGTGCAGATGCAATGAACTGTGGGGAAAAAATGCAGTTTGAAGAAATGTTGCATGCTCAGATCCCTGTTTTCGGTATGTGTAAAGGATAATGCATTGTATCAAATAAAATGATAACAAATTGGCAGCCTCAAAAAGTTATTGATGTGCATAAACTGAAACAAAAGAAAATACAATTGAATTAGTTGCAACTGGCCATTTGCAGGGAGTATTTTTTTCTTGGAACAATTGTTTTCTCAGAAGGAATGGATGGATGCAAATGACAGGAGCCACTGTAGATTGCATATGGTCTAGGACTGTGGACAATGCAAAGCGTCATATTTGATGGTAACAGGTTTTTGGTAATAGAAAAGATGTTTCAGTTATCTAGTTGCTAGTAAGCTAGTTGGGTATCAATCTAGAAAGACAGTAAAATAATAAAAAACACTTAGATATTCTTCATGTAAAAAAAGGGAAAAAAAAATGCAACAACACTTGAAATATAGTGGAAAACATTTCAAATGCAATCCAAGCATGTTTTTCAGTTACCGTGGTCTGTCCATGGACCTTAAAGCTAAACAAACAACATAGACAAAGACTGGCCAATGCATAACCATAAACAAGATAACCATTTCAATTGGCATAGCATAAGGCATAGCTTATACCTGACCTGTGTTTTTGCTTTGATGATCGGTAACAAACACTGAATTGTGAATTCATCATTTAGGGGATCAATAAACGTGGCTTGAGAAGTCTTCATCATATGACTTCCTTTTGGACCTGGCCTGACAATATTTTTTATTAGATGCAAAGGTGGTTCGTCATGTGAAAGTTGTTGCTGCACTCCGAGGAAGAAGTTTTTATAGTTTTCATTGACCTACAACTGTAGAAGATCAATGGAAAAAATAACCAGTGAGCAAAAGAAGTTGCAAATGATGAAGCCAATTTTTTGTTGGTAGTTTTTATCTGCTAGGAGGACACTTCAAGATGTTTACTGACCACTCAGCATTAAAGTACTTAGTCAACAAGCCTGTGTTGGGGGGGGAAATCTGTCGATGGTTGCTGCTATTTAAGGAATTTGATTTTGAAATAATTGTGAAGCCTAGATGATTGAATGTAGGACCCGATCATCTGTCGAGGATTGAATTAGGTGAAGAATCAAGGAGCATCGATGAAGGCTTGCCTGATGCACAACTATTTAGGATTGGAATGGTTGATGACCATTACGGACAGATTCTTCAGTTCTTGGCTACGGGAAGAGCACTTGAGGATTTCACTACCAATCAGAAGAAGCAGTTAGTCGTCAGGGCTGCTGATTTCCAACTAATTGCAAGACAGTTATACAAGATGGGGCCAAATGAAGTTCTTCGTCGATGTGTCCTTCTGCATGAGCAAGAAAGAGTGTTGGATGAAGCTCACAGTGGGATTGCAGGAGGGAATTATGGAGGGTGTGAAACCGCCAGAAAGATACTTAGATCTATCTTATGGTGGCCTATATTGCATGGTGATGCATCAGATTATGCCAAGAGCTGCGATGTATGTCAAAGGACGGGAAAACTGTCGCAAAGGGATGAGATGCCACTAGTTCCTCAGTTGACATTACAACCCTTCAACAAATGGGCAGTAGAATTCGTGGGACCCATTAACCCACCAAGAAAAAGGACAGGTGTGAGGTACATCATAACTGTGACCGACTACTTACCAAGATGGGCAGAAGCAACACCAGTAAAGGATTGTACAGCAACGACAGCAACAAGATTTCTCTTTGACAATGTGGTCACCAGATTTGGGTGTCCAAAGATATTGATGAGTGATCAAAGTACACATTTCTTCAATCATACCATCAGAGAAATTACTGAGGAACTTTAGATTCAGCCTAGAAGAATTACCCCATATCACCCACAGGCGAATGGAGCAGTTGAGGCGTTGAACAAGGTATTGGAGAACGCCCTCACTAAGGTGTGCAATACAAACTGTGACTACTGGGACTTGAAGATTCCTACAGTATTGTGGGCCTATAGAACAACATGTAAAAGGTTGACAGGCCAAACCCCTATCAAGGTTGTATATGGACATGAAGTGGTAATTCCTATGGAGTACATTGTCCCTAGTCTGTGCATTCCAACAACAACAGGAATGAGCGATTATAGAGCCATTGAAGATATTGGCGCGGTTACTACAACTTGAAGAAGATCGCTTCATTGTAGGATTTCATCAGCAAGTAGAAAAAGATCGACAGAAGGAATGGCATGAGTTCCATGTAAAGGAAAAGCACTTTCAATGCGGATACATGATGCTCCTATACGACAACAAGTTCGCGAAACACCTAAGTAATCTCTAAATGCATTGGCTCAGTCCATATATCATCAATTTCATTACTGACGGAGGTGCAATTCAATTGCAAAAGTTGGATGGAACACTTTTGACGAACTTAGTGAATGGGAGCCTGCTAAAACCCTATCAAGATAGCCTGGCGCACATCGACTGAGAAAGTGAATAAGTCAACAAAAAAAAGAAGAAGCAAAAGGTACACCGTGAAGTTCGGGAGTCCATCGACAACCAACGACAAGGTTTAAATTCATATGGTTGTCAATGGAATAGCGACGAATTTTGACTCGGTGACGAGTTTTAGGTCCTGTCGACATCCAACGAAGTGCAAACTAGTCAAATTGGGCAATAAATATAGTAGTTAAGACGTGGCAGATGACGACGCAAAAGGATAAAGATGCATTTAATGACCAATGAGTGCGCGGATTTGGTAAATCGACGGAGGATTTAGTAAAAATTTCACAGAATCAACTTGATGGATAGGAAGCAGGAAAACAAATCTATAAAAGCACACACAGATGGAAATTTTAACTCATTTTGCATTATGAGAATTGGTGAAGAAGTTGCAGAACAGAGCTAAGTGAAGAGTCAATTCAGAGAGTTGCGATGGCACGTGTGATTTCCAGCATGAGCACGCAAGAACAACCCAGGGCAAGGGTACTAATTGTCTAGGAGCAACCTGAAATTGTATTCGCACCATTGCAGATATTAAGGAAGAAAATAAGCGCCAGGAGGCTGGAAGATATAGAAAGGAGAACTGAGACTACCTGTAGCTCGACACAAGTTGCAGCTATAGGAGGAGAAGCGAGCACATCAGGTGTCGTAGATGAAGAAAGGACAACACCAAGAAGAGGGAAACAAGGTCTAACATTAGCGGACATACCAGGTTATGTGCCATCACGAAAACAAGGGGCTCTGGCGATAAGACTTGGCAATAATGCCAAGTACACCATAAATGAGCCAGCGACACTGAAGGGTGTCCGCACCACTGGGGATGTATTGCAGCGACTGCAAAAACTGCAATATAGTGATCATGACATCCTTGCGTATCTAGAGTGCACTCAGCGCATGTTTATTGTCAAAGCACATGAAGACGGAGGCCCAAACACTAGGGAACCAATGCAATGGGAATTGGGGTTGCAGCGATCAGGACTGCTATCCATTATTCACATGCCACATGTTGGGTGATCGACGGAGGTGAACGCATGCATTAAGCAATTGCTTATATGCTTTCATGGCGGATACTTATGACTGGACACAAAGATCCCAATCACGGTGGATTTGATCGCGCAGATTACTGGGTTACCCAAATCAGGGGTAGATTCATTGTAGTACTTCCAAGGGAAGGACAATGACAAAAATCTAGCTACAATGATGAAGGCAAGTATGGGGTGGAGAAAAACACTCGGGCATATTTGATCGACACAATCAATGATCGAGTTGTAAGGCTCGCGGATAAGTTATTGGCCATAAAGATCGTGAGGAAGAATCTCCCTAATCAGTGCACATCAGGGGTAATTGCATCGGCGAAGCAGTGTGCGACCGGAGTTCAAATGAACTAGTCATTTTTTTTACTTAATGAGATCATGTTGTTAGATTTTTAGCATTAATTCAATATGATCTAGGATCTTATCTGAGAGAATAACATGTACAGCATATCAATCACAAGAGACAACAGACACAGAGTTTCCTTGGGGAAAACCAAAAAGGTGAAAAACCCCAATAACTTCCTCAGAGATAGATAGAGCAATGATACAAAACCCAAGCATAAGAGATAGAATCCTAGCAGCTTCTCCTCCTCCACTAGTGCGCATCACTCAATGAGAGAGATAGATGAGTAAGTGAATGATCAAATAGAGTGCCTCCCGCACTCTATTTATACTTGACTTGACTTGCCTAATAACCTAACAGGGCCGACTTCTCTAGGAGAGTCTAATAACCCATGGTAACCCAACTCAAGGTCGACCCCACACTTGGTGGTCTAATAATCCATCTTGTATAAGTTATGATACTTGCGACACTTGTAAATACAAATGACAACACTTCTGTACAGAGGAATAATAACCTCTCTGTAGGGATTCAATATACATATATGAAATACATTCTGAAGTTACATATACATCAACAGTCCCTCTTAACTAGGAAGGTATTTCTTGACACAGGTCTTCTAGCACAAGTCTTCTTCTTTGGATCATCAGATCATCGTCATCGAATCATTGTCATTGTCATCGTCACTGTTGTTATCTCAATCAATCTCCAATCTACTCGTCATAGGAAGTTCTACATAGCCAACCCTTTTTCATGTTGATTGTAGGCCTAGCCTCCATGTAGGTCTTCATCATCTCTGTGAGCAAGCCATCAAGTGAGTACACCTCAGGACTGATTACAATGCCTCTGCAACACCTACAAGATCTCCCAGGACTAATTACACTGCCTCTGCAAAACCTGCAAGAGCATCTCAGGACTGATTATATGCTTTTGCAAAACCTGCAGGATCTCCAGGACTGATTATATGCCAATGCAAAACCTGTCAAGAGCATCCCATGACTTATTACATGCCTCCTCAAAACCAGTCAAGAGCATCCCAGGACTTATTACATGCCTCCTCAAAACCCGTCAAGAACTCCCAGGACTAATTACATGTCATAGCAAAACCTGTCAAGAGCATCCCAGGACTTATTACATGCCTCTGCAAAACCTGTCAAGATCTCCCAAGACTGTTTACATGTCAGTACAAAACCTGTCAAGAGTATATCGGGACTTATTACATGCCTCTGCAAAACATGTGTACTATGGCGTTACCTCATCGTCTTCAGATCACCTCATAGTCTGCATAGCACATCCCATATGCACATAACACAGCACTTACACTCACCGGCATGGAAGGACTCTCCTCTGACCATCCGGGAAAGGCTTCACTCAACCCTTACATCTCACTACCATGTGAGAATGGTTCATGTGCATCTGTGTCTCCGGACTCATCACTTCCCCTTAGAGGGAATCTCGATCTGAAGTACACCAAGCCTCTCTTTGAAGTACTCAAACTTCACTCTGGCCAGTGGCTTGGTCAACACATCGACTATCTGCTTATCCGTCGCATAATACAGGAGCTTCACTGCTCCTCTTTGCACCATATCCCTGATATAGTGATATTTGATCTTAATGTGCTGCGACCTGTCATGGAACACCGGGTTCTTAGACAACTTCACACAACTCTAGTTGTCATAGAATATACAGGTAGCATCCAACGAGAGATCAAATAGCTCAGACAGTAGCTTCCTTAGCCATACTACCTCACAACTAGCCGAACAAGCTACGACATACTCTACTTCGGATTTACTCAATGCTACATAGGATTTCTTCCTGCTAGACCAAGAGATCACACCTGATCCCATACTGAAGCAGCACCCAGATGTGCTCTTCCTATCTGCAACACTGCTTTCCCAATCTGAATCAACATAACCCTCCAGGTTAAACTTTTGATTCGCATCATACTTGAGCCCATAGTCAACTATACCCTTCAAGTACCTCAGAAATGCTTTACAACAACCAGGTGAACACTTCTCAGATCCGTCAGGAACTGGCTCAAGGTGTTCACACCAAAGCAAATATCTGGTCTTGTGTTCGTCAGGTACATCAAGGACCCAATCATCTGATGATACACTGTGACATCAACCGGCTTAGATGAAGCATCACACAGAAGCTTCAGGTTCGATGTCATAGGTGTGGCCATGGATTTGCAATACATCATCCTGAACCGCTTCAGGATCTCTACTGCATACTTCCCTTGTCCAAACAAGATTTCATCTGCACTCTGCCACACCTCCATGCCTAGAAAGTAGTGCATCATCCCCAATTCTTTCATCTCGAACTTGGCAACAAGATTCCTCTTCATATCGGCAATCAATCTATCTTCACCTGTAACAAATAGGTGATCCACATACAATAGAAGTATAACTGGATTGCCTTCCTCAACCTTGTAGTAAATGTTGGAATCCGCTTTACTCTTAGTAAAGCCCAAACTGGATAGGAAGCTGTCTATCCTACCATACCAAGTTGTAGGAGCTTGCTTTAAGCCATACAAGGCTTTCTTCAATCTGCACACATATGATTTCCTGTCATGTGTCTCAAAACCAAGCGGTTGCTCCACATACACTTCCTCCTCGACTACACCATTCAAGAAAGTTGTCTTGACATCCATCTGGTGTATCTTCTACTTCATCACTGCAGCCAGAGAAAGTATTGTTCTGATGGAAGTGTATCCGTCCATAGGTGCAAATGTCTCTTCATAATCTATCCCCTCTTTCTGGGAGAAGCCACGAGCTACAAACCTTGCCTTATATTTCTCTATGCTACCATCTGTAGCATTCTTGATCTTATAGATCCACTTGAAAGTCACAACATACTTCCCTTCTGGTCTTGGGACCACATCCCAAACATCATTGTTCATGATCGACTAGTATTCCTTGATCATGGCATTCTTCCATTACTGCATCCCGGATCCTGGGAACTTTAGGTTCTTCAATATCTTCAATAGATAGATTTATTTAAACTTCGTTGTTGGAACAAATGTTGTAGTCCTTCTTTTGTAGGTGATTGTACACGACCTTTCCTACAAGTCAAATTCAATTGCATGATTAGAAACTTCTCATATTTTATAGAACAAAGTCTTACACATAAAGGCATATGTCATACAGTCATGCAATTATCTTAGCCAATGCTTCAATACAACATTTATCGATATCCCGTATCTTTCTAGATGCCTTCCATCTCTACCAGAACATTGTTAAGAGTGTGCACAACTCCCAACATGTCAGCAAAGAGGTTTCATTCTAGATAAGTAGCAATGGAATGTTGTACAGTATCATAGGCCACTTACCCATTACTTTCATATTAGTAGTATACTGTTCATTAATGCAATTATTCTAATATGCATAATACACAACCTAAGTCTAGGAACATAAGTATATACATCATTGAACAATATTATTTAAACAACCAGATATACAAGAAATTACAATTCAAATACTCTTTGTTTGTTTGTTGGGTGGACTCCCTTTGAATCTTTGCTTCCTTGCAAGAGCTACTGGAGTCCGACTCTGAAGTAGCTTCTTCCACTCCTTTCTGTTGTGGATTGTAAGGAGTGTTCAACTCCCTCTTAATCCCTGAATCACTACATAACTTCTTGAAGTCCCTTGAAGTGAATTCTCCGCCATTGTCGGATCTAAATATCTTGATCTTATTATCAATTTGATTTTCTATCAAGGCTTTGAATTCCTTAAACTTATCAAAACACTTCATCTTTGACTGGATTTCATTGGCTCTACTGAGTCATGGACCAAGGCTTGCTCTGGTTGGCCCTTCAGTTTGTATAATCCTCCCTCTTGTTCTCCAATCACTACTGCATCATCTATATTTTTACCCTTTGGCCACATTAGGACTTGGCCATCTACAAATGCAACCCTTATTCCTTTTGCATCCAATGTAGATATGGAGAGAAGGTTCTTCTTGAGACCTGGAACATATAGTACATTTTTCATCTTCATAGACTTTCCAGAGTCTAGCTTGTAGGAAGCTTCACCACTTCCTTTTATGGGATGTTGGTAGTCATCCCAAAGTTTCACCTTGTGGGGTGATTCATGTTTAGATAGGTTCATAAAGGATTCCTTGAATCCTGTCATATGTTTGGAAGCCCCACTATCTATATTCCAATCATTGCTTCCATGAGAAATAGTACCAGTGAGGGCAGAAATCAAAACATATTCTTCATCACTTGAAGAATCTTCACTTTCTTCCCTAGCCCTCTTCCTGGGAGGTTCATCATCCTCTGCAGTGTGAGCATGATTTCTTCTTTTGTTGTTCTTTTTCTTGTGAGAGCCATCTTTATTATTTCCGGGACAATCCCTGGAATAGTGTCCCTTCTCATCACATGTATAACATCGGACATAGTACATGTTTCTTCGAGGTTTGGAATCATCCTTCTGATTCTGATGGTGATGCCTTTCTTTCTTTCCATGATGGTGAGCCTTCTTGTCACCATACCTTTTGGAGTGTGTTGTGAGAGCTTGATATTCATTCCCCATCTTCTCTTCTCGAGCTATAATTTGAGATTCTTCCTATGAGCATTCTTCCCACAGTCTACTGAATGTGATAAGTTTCCTCCTAGCACAAATTCCTTAGATGAAGGAATCCCATGACCTAGGAAGGCCATTAAGAGTGGTCATTACCACGTCTCCATTCTCTATATCTTCTCCCATAGCTTCAAGTTGTTATTTTATCTAGGAGACCCTTGAGAAATAAGATTGCATAGTCTCCGCATTCTGGATCTTGATATTCTTCAACTGATTTCTCAAGGTCATCTTCCGATTTATGTTATTCCCTTCAAATATCTTGGTCAAGGAATCAAACATCTCCTTGGGTGTCTTCAGAGATGACACATGTGGTATGAGATGGTCTTTGATAGAATCAACAATGATTCTCTTAGCCTTGACCAAGTTCCTCTTGTGTAAGGCCTTAGCCTCTTCTCCCTCTGGGACAAGGATCTCTTCACTTATGTAAGTGCCCAACTCATTCTCTTCCAGGATTAACCCAATCCTATACTTCCATGCTCAGAAGTTATCAGCCCCTTCAAGCTTATCCTCAATCTTGGTGTGGTGAGACATCTTTAAAGAGTACTTCAAATGGAAATAGAAAAGACTTAGGTCTTACCACCTGATTTGCTGAGAACTAGATCTAGTGCTGGATTAGGGTTTGTCAGAGAAACCCTAAAAATTCAAACTTTTAATTTCAAGCTTATGAAAGGATAGAAAGATGCGCTTTGATGAGCTGATCAAGCTGTTATACTCAAAATTTGAAAACTGCAAAGTTTCACCCCTCAAAATTGCTTTTGAAACTTCTGGATTCACTGGGCAGGGCCCTGAATTAGGGTTTGAGTTTACCAAAGCTTCAACCAACCAAAATGTTCGATCCAAAGCTCTAAACTTCGATTTTTCCAAGGAGCTTCCAACTATGGTCTCAAATTTCAGAAATTTCAATTTTTGCAGAAACCCTAATGTTTAGGTCAAAAATTGAAAGTGCTCAGAATTGAATTCTGGTTGGACAGAAAGATGCGCCTTGTTGAGGAGAGTCAATCTAGCCTCCTTCCTTGAAAGATATGTGGATAGAAACCCAAAAAACAAGAAGCCCTAGCTTCCGCAACTGCACAGTGTCTTCTTCTCAGGTTAGCTCTGATACCATGTTAGATTTTTAGCATTAATTCAATATGATCTAGGATCTTATCTGAGAGAATAACATGTACGGCATATCAATCACAAGAGACAATCACAATAGACAATAGACACTGAGTTTCCTTGGGGAAAACCAAGAACGTGAAAAACCCCAATAACTTCCTCAGAGATAGATAGAGCAATGATACAAAACCCAAGCATAAGAGATAGACTCCTAGCAGCTTCTCCTCCTCCACTAGTGCACATCACTCAATGAGAGAGATAGATGAGTAAGTGAATTATCAAATAGAGTGCCTCCCGCATTCTATTTATACTTGGCTTGACTTTCCTAATAACCTAATAGGGACAACTTCTCTAGGAGAGTCTAATAACCCATGGTAACGCAACTCAGGGCCGACCCCACACTTGGTGGTCTAATAACCCATCTTGTATAAGTTATGACACTTGCGACACTTGTAAATACAAATGACGACACTTCTGTATAGAGGAATAATAACCTCTTTGTAGGGATACAATATACATATATGAAATACCTTCCGAAGTTACATATACATCAACAGATGTAGGATGCGATGGAAGCACAAGAGAAGGCTAATCCCTTCACATACTTGTGGCTCTTATTGTTGATTGTGTTGGTTGCATGGATGGAGCCTCTGTAATATTAGGGCATGGAGACAGAAATAGCTAAAGTGTGTCAAGGGGCACGATACTAGAACTTATGGGTGTTGAACGATAAATAAATACAAAGGAAACAACATTCAATTTTTCAATTATTCAGAAGAACTGTGCATAAAAGTGGTGAAGGTTCTACGACTGATGGGGGCTGCAACGAATAAGTATAGGAGGATCACGAGGATCATTGTGTGGCATCAAGCGATATTCATCCAAGCACGCGTAGTTGCAGAACACCAATGGTTAACAACATAGTTTAATTTGAGTGAAGTAGAACTAGATGCCATAGTAGAGGAATGACAAGATGAATGGAAGGTTCCAGTCAGCGACGATCAACTGTCGGATCCAAAGGATGGGAAGCCGACAGATGTACCGAAGACACAAGCAGAAACAAAGGGCTCAGATGATGAGGATGAAGGTGCGGATGACCAATCATGCACCGCAAGCCATGATGGGGCATTGACAAATACTCAGATGGATTCTGAGTTGGAGTCCCAACGAAAGGAATACAAAATGAAGCATAGAATGGAGAGAGGTGAGGGGGTACTAATGTCGGTCTCCCCGACAAGAAAATGAATCAGCTTCTCGATAAAATTATGATTATGGTGGAGGAGAACCGCGCATGCGACGAAATACTTTCATCAAGTGTCGCAGTTATTGCAGACTCTGAGCACTGCAATCATGGAAACAAGGCTGCAGCCAGGACAAGCAGATCCAAATGTGTTAGAAGTGTGTCGTTTCGATGTGGATATCGGTACTAAGTGGCGGATCATACAAGTGTTACCTAGTGCGATCACGACAGTAAATGAAGACTTGGATGTTGTGTTGCGATGACAAGACAACATTAGCATAGACTTAAACATGATGCCTATGTTTATGTTGCATCGCACTCACACTAGGGTGAGAGAAGAGTTCAATGACCACGAAGAGTCAGTACATGATCAAATGGCCACCTATAAGCGGAAAGTACAAAGCATTGAAGCGGAGGTTGAACGAATTCGCGAAGAAAAAGAGGTGGTAATGAATGAAAGGGAAAAGGAGGTGGATGATAGAAGGAGATTGGAACATGCCATCTCCATGGCATGTGAAGATGCGCTAGAAATAGGCAAAGACATGCTTGTGGAAGCTAAGGCATTGAGGTTGGGGCATAGTCATTGAAGATATTCAGAAAGAGAATGAGGAATTGCAGACAAGGGCGGGGCCGAGCACACCACCAAAGCAACTTGAAGAAAAGAAGAGCGCCATTGAGGAGGTTGTGACAGAGATTGCGGAATTGGAGAAAGCATCGTGGAATAAGTGTCATAGTTTTGGGGAAGCCTCATGCAAGATGAACAGTTGTACCAGCTCAATGTGCAACTTGGAGAGGCAGAGGCGTAGTTAGAGGCATTGAGGGGATCGCTTAAGGTGATGCCCCTACTGGTGCAAATGATGAAGGTGACAAATTGAAAGAGTTACAACATCACGTCAACAAGGTGCAAATGAGGAAAAAAAGAAGAACATTGCAGTTGGATGAGTTGCAGATGAAAGCAGAGCAACTAGCGGTTGAAGCGATGCCAGTGATGACACAAATAAAGGAAAATCTTGAAAAAGTGCAGCAGACAAGAGGCGATAACCCAATAGAGCAATAATTTGAAGACTGCACAATGCTCAAATCCATGGCCAAGGAAGCTATCGACCAGATCAAGGCAACCTATGACGAGTTCAAAATGCAGGTGAATGCACCAACAAAATCCGGCTGAGGTGGCTCGAGGGCGATCCACAATTTTGTGCTGGGGGGCCGTTGGCACGATGCTAAGGCGCACAAGGTTTGGTACATTCAGCGATGAAAGGGACAATGACAAGGGTAAAGGACCAATTGTGAAGCGCAATAAGGTAGATAATGCAGAGTAGTTAGTAATTAGTTAATTAGTTAATGAGTCACTCTGCGAAGTGGACCAAGTGTAGTGGCCAAGTGAGCCTATAAATAGGAGTAGCATTGTAAGCCTAAGGATATCTTTGGACATCTTATCTTGTATGATCTTATCTTGGGTATCTGATCTGTTGTCTTGTTTTGAGCTATGGATCTGACTTTGTATGGGTTCTGCGGATGGTATCCCTATATCTGCGATGTGTAAGATAGACTGATGAGTAATGAGAAGGATCGTTTTATATATTTCTTTGTCTCTTTTGTAACTTGTCTCAGTGTGATTGAATATGTGTTATTACAGTATATTTGAATGTAAGTTATCGCGGCATGGTTAAACATGGTTTATGAATCAATTTGTAATGTTGCAGTTGTGTTATGTATCTCATATTGGTTAGATATGCTTCTATAATTTGTTATTGCGTAGATCTGATTAACATGTTCTTATGCGAGTGATGAGTATGTCGATCTCCGGGTTACATTGTGATTGAATGTGAATGATGCATGTTCTCTTATACCTGCGAAAACGTGGTTCATGCAACCCCCTTAGATATCTTGGGTGAGACCTCACCCGCTCTGTGGGTGTTGCTAGAAAGGCTAAACCCTTTCCGGGATGATATCTATGGGAGATTGCGTTGAGTTTTGCTGACAATTGTGTGAGGTGAACCCTTGTCGACATATCTGTGTCAACAAGAGAATCCCTCATGTGCTCGTCTAATTGTTCCATATATAACTAAACATATTCAATCTCACTGGTATTTGATAGGAGTTATATAGCTATCTTCAACGATGGGATTTCGCACTCGATAACTAATACAACCTCCACTCCATGGACAAGTTGGAAAGGACTAAAACCTATGGCATTCTTGATGGATGTTTTTTATGCCCAGAGAGTGGGATAAAGCATAATATTCCAATTGTACCGATGTTTATTCACCATCCTCTCCAACATGGTTTTCGAAGATTTGTTAACATCTTCTACATTCCCATTGGCTTGGGGATAATACGGTGAGGAGAAGTCTTGGCAAAAACAAAGTTTCTCAGACAACTCTATCATAATTTTGTTTTGGAAATGAGAGCCGTTATCAGTCACAATTTCCCTAGAGATATTGAAATGAGTGATTATATTATTAAACATGAAGTGAACCACAGTTTCACCGTCATGAAAAAATGTAGGCATGGCCTCTACTCACTTAGTAAAGTAGTCAAAAACTACACTAATATATTTGTGACCACCAGCCAATGTCGGGTTGCAAGTTGTGAAATAAATCCCCCACTTGGTGAAGGGACCAAAGGTGATAACTGGAAAAAGAGGATCAGGATGGGCACACATCTTCTTTGTAAATTCCTGACAAGGATGACACTTATTCACAACTTCTATGCAATATTTAAAGATTGTGGGCCAGAATTATCCTACGTGCAAAATATTTTGGCTATAGAAAGGCCAGATAAATGACCATCACATGCTCCACTATGAAAATCATTCAAACCATTTTCATCCTCCTCATGAACTAAGCAACATCTAAGGACTATATCTATACCTCGACAATATAATGTATCACCAATGATGACATAATGTCTTGATTGGTGACATATTTTAGGTCTTTGCTCACAACTGGACTGAGGTGGGACCCTATGGATTTGTAGATAAATAAAATTATCACCATACTAGGGTTCTTATGAGCTGATAAGGAATATATGCCCATCTGTTAAAGATGAATCTACTCTAGGAAACTCTGACATCAACTCAACAAAAGATAAATATTTCTTTGATTTTTTCGAAGCAAATACTAGATAAATCTCCTATAGGATTACAATCTACCGATTACACTTGCCACCAATTATTCGTCGAGACAAGATGTAATGGAAAGGATTGACATCAGCTATAATAGTTGTCTGCTTAAGCAAAATATAATGTCTAAGTCATTGTACTGCATGAATAGAATCAAGGGAAAGTTTCTCAATATGCGAGTACGTTAGTTTGGGGTCGACACAATTCTAGATTAAATAATAAATGACACGTTCCTGATAGGAATCATCTTCATATACCGGGACCATACCTACAGTGGATTTAGATGCTATTATATACAAAATAAAATCTCGATTGAAATATGGAGGTCTCAACAATGGGGCAGACACTAAGGCCTTTTTCAACACATCAAATGACCTTTGAGTGTAATAATATCGATGAGCAGGATCCCTCTTCTAAGCAATCATATAAAACCTTTAGTAAGTTCAACATAGTTAGCAATGAATCTATGCAAGAAATTGGCTTTCCCTTGAAGGCTATGCAGTTGTTTCAGATTTTGCAGGGAAGGAAACTGTACTATTGCCTCTACCTTGAATGGAACTACCATTATACCATATTTAGACATGATAAAACCTAACAGTCGACCTAGTTCAACACAAACAATACATTTATGAGGATTTAGTTGAATCCTATAATAACAACATCTATCGAAGACTGCCTGCAAATGTTTAGGTTTTTCTACTCTCTTCCTTGATTTGGTGGTCAAATCATCTAGGTATGATTCTACGATATTATTTATGTCATGAAAATAATAATACATAGCTCTTTGGAAGGTAGCTTCGTCATTCTTCAAACCAAATGGAATCTTCCTATAGGAAAATGTCCCCCAAGGGAATATCAAAGCAGTTTTATGTTGATCTTTAGGACGAATTTGGATTTGATTGTACCCTGAGAAACCATCCATAAATGATAAAATATCGTTTCCATCACATTCATCAATGATCCGGTCAATGAATGGGGTGGCGAAGTTGTCTTTACTGAAATTTAAGTTGAGATCTCGAAAATCAGTACAAATGTGAAAATTGCCTTTTTTTTGTCAACAGGTACTAGATTAGATACCCATTCAGTTAAGGGAACATGATAGATGAAGTTCACTCAGAGAAAATTTTCAACCTCTGCTTTGACAACAGTGGCCTTCCTACAATTAACTGGTCTAATATTTTTCTGATCATGTTTGGCGTTAGGATATGTTTTAATCTCATGTTCGACAATGGATGGATGAACTCCTAGCATTTATTTGTAAGACTAGGTGAAGAAATCTCTATACTTTTTGAAGAGTGTTGTGTATATTTGAATTTCTTTAGGTGAACAATAACCACTAATAAAGACATTTTATACTACACCTGGGGTCTTGGAAATGTATATGGGGATGGTTTTAGAAATGTTTTCCATATTTCCCTCAACATACACTTGTAAAGGTGGGAAAGGGCTCCCATACCATTCCATAGGACCTGGTTTTATGGTTCTTTCCATGTCAATTCTAAGGTAAATTTCATCCAGGAGAAAATATGCATGTCTTTCCATGGCCTATCCCCTAATGACATAGCCTCTAGAATTTCTTCATCAAATGGAAAAACAATGTCTAAGGGGACGTGACATGTTAGGGAACTAATAGCCCAAACGGGAATAGAATACAAGTCATTTGATTCTAAAATAGGGTGTAAACCATCATGGTCTGCTTCGTTAGAAATAGTTGATTGGTAAGCTACTTCGTCCGTAGAAAAGGCCTGATTGATTTGATTACACCCAACTTCAAAAGCTAGTAGTTTCCAGGGGTCATTAAAATATGAAGTTTAAAATGAGAGACCTTAGACGTGGAAATCATGGAAACCATGGATGTTGCATGTATCAGGGATTCCTTTGCATGTAAGTCGGGTGGGCGAAGTTTTAAAGTTCCCGCCAATGTAGGTTACATTCCCATGCCAACATTCTTGCAATCCTTCGTGGAATGTGCAACCAAGGGGATATTGGAACCATTATGGTGGTTGGAACCATTGGTGCAAAATGAAAAATGATCAATGGTTACAATCTTCCCATTATGTGGAAAATTAATGACTTGAAATATTGAATAAACTACATCCACCATTGCTTGGGTCCAACTTCTCCCTAACAACAAATTGTAATCTAATGGAGAGTCAACCACTTCCACTTCTACATTAACCATTTTCCCCCCTATCTCTATTGGGTGAGATGGGATTATATTGTGAGATTTGAATCAGCTACTACATCAGGTGATCTTATGGCCTTCTAGCATGACAATGACATCACGCAAGCAGAGGCACCCTCATCAACAAATATGCGGTGTATGGTAGAGTTTCCATAAATCACTTGGATTTGAAACGTTGCATGATGGGGTAAGTAGGGATTTCAATTCTCTCAAACAAAAACCATAATATGACTATTCAAGGAATCAAATGTAGCTAATGCTAAAATCAAGTTCCTATATTGGGTTGGGTAGCTATGCAGGACCTCGAGAGTGGATATTGAATAAGGAGCTTGTGTCAGGTCTTCCACTATGCTATAATTTTGGGTAGCTCATTCATTAGGGTTGTACGTGGCCTTTTTCAAAACGCTTTTCAATATTCTAGGCATAGTGTGATTTGTTGGCTTCTCTATGTGCAATGGATAGGTTACTTCAATTTCAACGATTTATTTACCCATAGGTCCAGACGTAGATGTATCATAAGATCTATTTCTAGTCTGAAGATGAATGTCTTTCTCACACATGAAGATTTGGTTATAACCAAAATTTCCCCCTTGTGAGGATCCAAGTTTAGATTGGGCCATAGAAATCATATGTTGTTGTGGCTGAGGAAATGGATTTGTAAGGACGATAGGTTGATTATAACCTTCCTGTTGGGCCAATAGCTCCTGAGCCGTTTCCATATTGGAGCACTTATAAGTTAGGTGATCTTCCTTGCATAGTAAGCAAGGAAAATTTGTTTTACCTTTCTCTTTCTTATCCCCACCATCATTATTGTTTTTTAGTTGTTATTATTGGTGTTCACATTATTGTTACCCTTATTCCCAATTTTATTAGTCTTTTTCTTTTCCCTTTGAGATGTTGGTTTCCTTTAGGTTCAGTTGTCTGAACTGTCAAAACATCTGCGGGAGGGTTGGGATTAGGGTTCTGTGTATTGTTTAAAGCATTTGGTGTTGAATTTTGACTTATAAGGTTTGCACACTGGCTACATGGAGTGCCAGTGGCTGAACCAATCATGCCATCAACATGTGGTCCAAGAACCAACTTTGTTGGATCTACTTCTACTCGAGGAGCATTGGGTAATATTTCATACATCATTCTAGACTGATAATAAAATAAGTCTACTTGTTGGGATTTAATAATAGCCTTCAGGCTTCATTTTGAACCCCATAGAGGGCCACATATTTCACAATACATGGTTGCAAATACCCAATGAACCAATCTGTTAAGAACTCGTTCGAAATATGAGCTTTGATTAGACTCCTTATTCTTTTCCATTCATGAATGTGGTCAAATATATGAGTGGACTTGTCTTGCCAAAAGGAGGTTAAAAGTTCAGTACCAGTTTCATAATGAATTAGCAACTGAAAATGGTTTTAAAAGGTCATTGCAATAGAGTTAAAAGATTGGAAATAAGCATGTGGTAATTCGATGTACACATTTTCTGCCATAGTGGTTAAAGTCCTTTGGAAGAATCTTAGTTTGATAGAATAATCCGTCAAAGAGTTGGATGAACACCATAGATGAAAATCCATGACATGGTTTACAAGGTCTTTTTAAGGTTTTCCTTCGAACTTAGGAATGTCTGAAGGAATGTTTTCTAGGGTCATGTAGAACTAGATCATTGGTCAACTTGGTTAAATATGACAGATTTAAAGTATCCAAAAAGGACAACTTCGTTTGAGCCATGGTATTCCAAGATCTAGGAGCATTAGTTTCCCATTGATTTGTGTTAACATTGGCGAAAAATGGGTTATAGTGACCGGAATTGTGGCCAACTTGAGGTTGTGGGAGTGGTTGAGTAAATCGTCCAAAAGTGCCCCCATACCCCCCATAGGTTGGTTTCCAATTATAGAATTAAGTGTAGGGTTAACCATATTTGGCCCACCTATCCCAGAAAAGGGAATATTTCCAAATGGAGTAATCTACCCATAAGGAAATATGAAATTATTGCCTCCTTATCCAAACATGTTACCATATGGAATGGTTGATGAAAAGGGATTATTGGTGCTTATGCTTCCCATTGATTGAGAAGGAAAACCAATCTACAGCATGGTGGAACCACTAACAGCTCCAAAAACAAGGGTGGGGTTGGGAGTGGATTTGTGTCCATAAAAAGGTACCGACAGACGACTACCTAAGGCAGTAGTATATGTAGATGTGGGAGGCATGGAGGCAGGTATATATTGGAATATTGGGAAGTTCATCCCAAAATAAAATTGGTTTGTACTTTGAAAACCATAAGAAGGTCCTTCCGTTAGGATCATCGATGATGTTGGACTCCAACCATAACCTATAGAAGACGATGCATTTGCACCAAATCCTCTTATAGAAGAAGTATTAATTGGGGGATTTACCTCCTCAATACCTGATACTTCACTAGTGTTTTCCATGTCATCCCACTGGAATGATGGATCCCTTATCCCATAAGTATTAAACTCAATTCCTTGTCTAGAGTTTGGGTTTTGTAGAGGGTTATACAATCATGAAGGATCTGTAAGGTCCTCAATACAAGGAACATCTATGTTCTCTCCAAGATGAGAATAAACTACCAGAGAAGAGTTATTCAACTGTTCCGCTGCATTGCTAAAGTGGCCTTCCTTTGATGAGGATTCAGACTCTACAGAACTAGACGTCTTTTCTTCATTTGGTTGTTCATTGTTTTGTCCTAGGTTTTCTTCCTCTGGCCCCTGAGGGGATGGATTACTGTAATCAATTATTTTCCTAGATGCAATTGTGTATCTTTGTTCATAGGTTGATTGACCATGGTGGCTCCCAGAAGACACAAAGGAGAATTCTAAAAATATAAAACAACAAACAACACTCGCTAGAAAGTCCCTAAAAATATTACAACAAGCAAACAACTCTCACAATGAAAAGTACTTGGATGAAATCACCATTCAATAAAGATACATATATGGGATCTATTGAAGATAATCCTGGTATGATCAGGGCCCAATTCCAACCAGCAAATATTGAAAACAATTACACTAACCTTTCAATCACCAAAGGTTCAAGTATTGGCCTTCTGCCAACATCCTGCCAAGGAGTTGAAGATTCAATGTATGTCTTAGGTCCCACAAGATATCCCCTTATGGAAACCTAGGAGGTAACCAGGATTAGTAACTATGGTCACCACGTCATGCTCGATATTCGAGTGGGACGGTTGTTGGATGGATCTTTTGCAAATGGGAAGGGAACGTAGGCCTTGTATAATAAGTCCTAGACCTGAAACTATCAATGAGAAGTGGTGTCACCCTGAGTAATTTCCACAATTGATCAATTATCAGACATGCATAACCCCCCTTAGTCAAGGAACAGGGGTATTATGTATACTTGAAAGAAGTTTACCTACCACTTTACACCTGTGTTAGTGGGGATTTCCCAGCAAGTATCTTATGCTACTAATGGGTTTAACACTCTTTAGTATTTTCCTAGTTTCCCAAATTTATGTGATTCTGTAGAAGTTAAATTTCAAATCCCTATCTCCAAAATCCTAGAATAGACTAATATTAGGTGCGTCTCTTGCTAAAATTAAAACCTCGTAGCCTATTATGGTTACTTTTGCTTGTAAAAAATGCAATTTTCATAACTTTGAAAAGGAAGAAAATCAATGCACCTAAAAAGAATTATAAATGATTGAATGCACAATTTCACTCCTTTTAAATTGAAAGATGGAGCACCCTCTACTATCCACTTTTCAAATTTTCAATGTTTTTTATGCACAATGCAAGCTTTTAAATACGAAATGCAAGCTTAAATGCAAACTTAAAAAATGTACCATGCAAATTTTTTGGTCTTTTATGCAAAATGAAAACTATGCTTCATATGCAAAATGCAAGTTTATCCTAAGAAGTAAGTACATGACTAAAATGTAAATACAAGTTCAATTCCTTCCAAACACTTACAAACTTGAAGGTTCTAGATACAAATGCACTCTTTTAGTTGGTAATCCAATTCCAATCCTAAGATATGAATGCAACTTCAAATTTTACGTGCACCTATGCTTCAAAGACAAAAATGAAAACAATTTTTTTTATATATACAAAATGCAAGTATGTACTTAAAATGAAATTTGATGCACACTACAAAGAAAAAATTTATGATTTTTTTTTGTTTTTCAAAATGCAAAATGCAATATCCTAAGAGCTTGCGAAGCAAACACAAATTCAGCTTGTAAGAGATCCAACTAGTTTTTTTTTTTTTTTGAAACACAAAATCACACTCAAACAATCACACAATCGAATTGAACACTCTTGGAAACCCTATCACACTCAAGTGAAAGAAGCCTGAAAATCAAGACCTTTCATTCATACAAGCAGCAAAGTAGAGGAAAGTACATAAACTAAATTTCAAACACCACTGAGAAAACATACCTACTAGGTTTCTAGGTTTGGTTAGGCCTGGTTCTTGCACCCAACCAGTGTAATCAAGGACTAGAAACAACCCAAATATAGCCTTGAGCTTTCACTTTAAGGAGGAACCAAAAGTATTAGGTCTAAAAAGATGAAAATCAATCTTAGTAATGAAATACTATCTTCAAGGTTCTTTCACTTATAACTCAAAGATATAGACTGCAAAAAAGGATTGCAAATCAACTGCAATACTTACTAAAAGTATGAGGAATGAGAAAACATGATCCAGGTGGATATCGGTGGTGGCCCACCTCTTCCAACTGGCTCAAAACAGTCTTCTGGCAATTTTGGTAAATTACTATTTTTAGCAGTTTTTCGGGTCCTGAACTTCCGGAGCCATTTTGAGGCCCTAAACGACATTTTTTGGCGATTTGGGGGACCAAAAGGTTGCTAGTGGCATGCATTTGGGCCCAGTCGAAAGTTGTAAATCTCGGTTAGACCTTTCCAACGGGCTACTGAGCGCCCTAAACGGAGATCATATGCAAAAGTTATGACCCTGGGAAGTTGACTGTTCAACTAACCACCTTGGGGCCGCACACTTGATGACGGTTCATCTTCTAGGGTTAGGTTTTTGGATGTTTGGGATTCTTTCCCTCATGCTTATGATAAATAGGCCCTTTCGGCCTCTCTTTGTATTCATCTTGGCACGAATGAGCATAGCGGCCACATCTCTTCTCAGAGATAGCTACCACCATTCTAGCTATTGTGTTTTACAGTCTGTTCTATTTCCGCTACTTAATAGAATATGTGTTTACTGTATCACTGTGTTATTTGCAATATATCTTTGTATATGATTCTGTATATGCTGTCTTTTGTTTCGTTCCCACATAAATCCAGATCAAAACAGTCTAAAAATTCAAAAGAGATTGACCAAAAGTGAAAATATATTAAAACCAAATGGTATTTTAAAAGAGACTCCTCACTCAACAACCACCAAAAGATTGATTGAAAAATAAAGGCAATGAATGGATACTACCTCTGATAGGTATTAACAGTCAATGTTTTGAAAAAGGAAACAAACAAGCGGTGAAAAGGATAAAGTCACAAACACCACTCAAAAATACCTAAATCCGATGAAAATAAAAAGATTCAACTAGAAATGGCTCAAACAAGTGGAGAAACGACCTCTACAAGTTCAAAACAAAGCCTTAATAGTAAAAAAACTTCATGCATTTCAAGACAATGATGACAAAAACAATGGCATAACTCTTCTGAAACAAACTCTTTAATAAAAAAGGTCTCATAAACACGTCAAAACTGGGCTTACATGAAGTAAAACACCTTTGAAGAAGCTCAATAAGACCCAAAGAAATCTGCCAAGTCAAGAACAACTCAAGAAAACCTAAAGGTTGAGCAAGTTGTAATACAACTGCAACCTACAGGAGAAAACACAGTTGTATCTTATGCAAACAGTGTTTAACACGCACCTGTGCAGATTACCATTAGTGTTTTTGCAAGTTAAACACAACTGTAAGTGTTTCCACTAGTGTTTTTGTCTTGAATGGTTAAAATAAAAGTTCAACTAGGAAATTAAAGTATGATATTAAACTAAGGGTGTAGAACCAAAATAGACTTGAAAACAAACACGAATCAATCAAAATACGGGAAGAACTATAATGGAAACCCCAAAGCAAATAGGCTTCTTCCCAGCGGGGTCGCCAATTTTGTTGTGAGGGAAACTATCCTATGACTGGGGTGAGGTCACCAACATACTAGGGTTGCTAAGAAAGGCATCTAGGGTTGTGTAGTAATCAAATGAGGATTTATATTCAAGCAAAACTAGATTAGGAGTTCAAAAGATAAAAATGATGCACCTTATTTATGTAGGTTGATCCAAGATTTTGTTGCTCCTTAGATTTGCACCAAACCTTTTTCCTTTTGATCTAAGAACCTGCAAAACCACAGTAATACCTTCCTCGAGAGCTTTGGACCATAACAAAATAATGGAAATATTGAGAATAAAAAAAGAATATAATCATATAAACCTATTTTCAACATAAGATATTAATCATTCTACCAATCAAATCATGAACTCATAAATAAGGAAGGAAAGGATGCCAATTATTTATTGATAATAGAAACAAGTACAATATTACCTTATAATTATTCTGGTACCTCGTGAAACAAGAATATGATCATATAATCATATTCTCAACATAAGATATTAATCACTCTACCAATCAAATCATGAACTCGGAAATTAGGAAGGAAAGGATGCCAATTCTTTATTGATAACAAAAGACAGTATGGTATTACCTTATAATTGTTCTGGCACCTCGTGCAACCTTGAATCTCGATCTCCTTGCTTCTCTTCTTCAACACACCCGGTCAATATCCAGGTCTACCAAGGATATAAAAACATATGCATAGGCCCAAGGGGGATGGAGAGAGCACTATTCCTCCAACATAACATTACTTGTGGGAAAAAAGGTCCTCCTCATTGCCTTACCTCCATATTTTTATACTAAGTGTGGATAGAGAGGCTTAAATGAGGAGTGGTTGCAACTGGTGGGGTAATTATCAAAACCACTCCAACTGGCCCAATTTTGAATTTTATTTTATTTTTTGGATTTTTGGGGGAAAAACATTGGTCACCAAAGGGAAACATGCGCTTGACACACACTTGAGACAAGAGGAAGGTGCATTTTCAACATTTTCTTGAAAACACTGGTGGAACACATACCACTAGCATGTAACATGCAACTTGCTTGGCCACCAATACCGTGTTTTTTTTAACACTAAGTTGCAATTTTCATTTGTGTTGGAGAATCAGTGAATGATCAAGACCAAGACATCTAACACCAAATATAGGCTCTTCCATCCATATTGTCCTTTTGTGTGATCAACATCTATAATGTTTTCATGGATGGAGAAGTGCAGATTTGGGCTATAACACTAGCCATTTCAACCAAAGTCCTATTCTTTCTTTCAGCTACCCCATTTTGTTGAGGTGGATAAGGAACAATATTTTGATGTTGAATTCCATGCTTAGATAAATATACAATAAATTGCCTTTTAGTGGATTCCACCCATTATCAATTCTCAAAATCTTAATACTTGTACTAGATTCTTTTTCAACCATGGATTTAAAATATTGAAATATAGCAAAGGTTTCACTTTTATGTTTCAAAAAATAAACCCAAGACTTACGACTAAATTCATCTTTAAAAGTAATAAAATAGACTGCATGAGACAAAGAAAGAGTTTCAAGAGGACCAAAAACATCACTATGAATTAGTTGCAATGACTCTTTAGCACGCCAAGATTTACCTTTATCAGACATTTCATTATGATGTTTACCAAGAACACAACTTTCACAAACACCTTTAGTGGAATAAATTGAAGGCAATCCAAGTACCATATTAGACATCATTTCATTTTACCATATTTCAAATGATCTAATCATTCATGTCATAATTTACTTTGTTCATCGACATGAGCAACATAGGAATAAAAAGGTTGGTTTTTGCTTGAATTTGTTAGGATATTCCTATACTCCATCCTAGTCCTACTAGCTTTCCAGTCATTTTCATTTTTAGTCATGCATGCATTCTAGGTCATCAGTCCCAACACCTAGTCCTCAGCAAACTAGCCCCCGGAGCTTCTTTCAGATCATTTCTAGCCCTCCCAGTGACTAATGCGCCCTCCTTTGCTCCACTACATGACAAGGGAGCCTTCTTCACCTACCAGTCCAGTTATATTCAGTTATATTGAGTTATCTTCAGTTACTTGATTTAAGGATTAACTGACTCTTTACTGATTTTATCACTCTGTTGGACCTCCAGTGAGACTGGATTGACCATTCTGACTCCAGTTAACTCCTATGGCGCCCTCCACTGAGCCTCATTCACTATGTTAGTGCTTCCATGTGCCAGTTACACCAACCACATTCAGTTTGACTCCCGGTTGACCATTACTTGTGCATTGATGACTTCACTGATGAGAAGGTGGACTCCTATTTAGGCATTGATGACTCTCCACTGATTATGGATCTGTGCATGAAGGCCAATTCAAATTCCTCCTAGTGAATTCGAATCCTCATACTTAGCATTGTATATTTACATGTGCACTATTCAATTTAATGTAATATGCATAATTATATAGCCTCAATCAGAGTTTCTTTGGATCTTAGTTCTATTGCTTGTCTCTTCTTCTATTATTCCTAAATTCTTTCATTGTGAGGTTTACATCATTTCTTTGGATCTTATGTTGGCAATTTCACAGAATTAAAACCAATCAAATTATATAATCCAACATTATTATCAATAGTACCAAAAGAAACAATTTTGAAGTTATGTTTGATATCTTTTAACACATATTTATCATGCCAAGCTTCAATTTATAACCTTTTTTACATGCACAATAAATAGAAAGTAAGTCGAGGGGAATTCCTTGAACATGAAACACATCTTCCAAAGTACCATTAGGAACATTAACATTACCATATCCTAAAATTGAAATATGTTTACCATCACTTATAGATACTTTATGTGTTGTGTTATTTTTAGTGTCATAAGATGTGAATAAAGAAGCGGAACTAGACATGGTTATATGCACCAAAATCCATTATACATTCCACACTAGAAGAAGATTTACTAGGTTGAACATAATAGACACACCGGGATACTTGTTGTTCTTTAGAAGACTTCTTCTTGGCTTTAGCAAGTTAATATCTTCGTTTAAAGAAAACAAATTCAAGGTGGTTGGGTTTTCCACAAAAATTACAAGGATTATACACTTTCTTTTATTAGACACCATGTTAGAAGCATCATCATTAGAAAAGTGAGGGGTTGATCCTTGATTATGTACTTTAGAATGTTTATTAAAACTTCTATTAGAATTCTTTTTACTATGAGCCATTAGAGATTTACTATTAGATAATTGACCAGAAGCAATTAATCTATCCTACTCATTTATCAAATGTTTAGCCATTAGAGATTTACTATTAGATAATTGACCAGAAGCAATTAATCCATCTTGCTCATTTATCAAACGTTTACAAAAAATTTCAAAATTTGGTTTCATAGTTCGTTTAGAAATTTCAGTAGTTGTATTCCTAGTTTGGATGAACATACATGAAGGTAACTTTTTTTCTACAAGAATAATAAGAGTATTATCATTTTTCTTGTAATCTTCGCCACAATTATTTAATTTTTCATTATAGGTTTTAATTTCATCAAGGAAAGACTCCATTCTATCAAAATATTTAGGTCGTAAATCATGGATTTTGTTTTCAAGATAGTAGCACAAAAATCATCACTTTTATCAAATAAAGAAGCTAGGGTTTTCCATACCTCAATTGGGCTATCCTTAGCCTCAATATGTACCTGTAGACTATCTAAAATTATTTGTCCAATGAGTCCTCTTGCGTGATCACATATATATTCCCATATAGATAAGTATTTTGCATCAATTGGATTAATTTGATTACCTTTAACTAATCTCCAAATATTCTTACTCCTGAGTACATCAATCATCTTTCTCTTCCAAGTGAGATAGTTAGATCCAATTAATTCAGGTATAGAAACTACTTCTGAATTCATAGTGTGAAAAAATAATGAAACCCTAATGAAAAATACTTCCTTGTCACAGAATATAAGATATAGAAGAAAAATTGAAAAAAAACCAGAAATTTCTCACCAAATTTGAAGCCTAACAACAACTAACTGACAGTTCTGTAAACCTACAACAGAAACAAAGAACAAAGAATCAGATTTGGCAATTTTTTTCCTAAAAAGATTCCCACATATTTTCTATATATAACATTCACATGTAGATGCTCTTTTTCTTATGGAAAGGCGTGTGGCATGTGATTCCTCTGACCAAAAAATGTGTGTCATCCTTGAACTACCCAAAAACTATCAAAAACTGGAAAGTTGGGAAACCAGTCATCGTCCTGTATGGAAACCTGCAACAAAATACAACTAGAGATGAAAAGATGATAGATCTTCTGTAAAAACAATATATCCTTGATAACGAGTTTATATATAATGGATTTCAACTCAAGTCTATAGAAAAATAGAGAGAAACTTGGAAAAGTTCTGAAAATTAATGGTGAGGGTTAGGGTTTGAAATTTTTTCTCAAACATGTAGAAAATTCCTATATATATAGAATAACCACAAGGGTTTGGTAGATTGGTTGGAAAATATACTAGATATGGAGGACCCAACAAAAAAATTTGAAAAAATTGTTGCTTATAAAAAAAATTCAAAAAATTACTGAAGAAGGAAGAGCATAGCAACTATGTTTGATACCATCTTAGAATATTGAGAATATGCATGAACATACAACAATATTTTTTCTAACATGCAAAGAAAGAATGTACTAGTCTAGCCATTTATCCATACAATAACCAATAATTAAAGTAAGAAACTAGAGACAAGAGAAAAGAAATGATATAGCAGATATACATGATAAAACCCCAAATAGAGAAACATCCATAGGAAGGTATTGTCTTTTTATTCTTAAAAAATATCCAATCTTACACTTGAGTTCCACTCCACATATGCTCTCACAGCTTTACAATAGCATTCCAATGCAATATTTAGTATATGCTCAAAGGCTCTCATTCGCCTCTATCATATAGCTAGAGGTATGGAAGCATAACATCCCAAATTACACGTGGGATAAATGATTTCCACCTCCTTATATAATGAATGGTAATAGAAGAATATTTCTCCATGATACATGTGGGATAACTCATTTTTTACATAAAATTGGAGTTATTTTTGCATTCCTTTGCTAGATAAGACATCTTATGATATCATAATAGACATCATTACACATATAATATTAAAATTACACATTCCAACAAAACTTCCAATTCGTCAAGGAGTTTCTTTTTAGCGGACTTGCCATGTGTTAAGATTTAATATGCTAAGACAGAAAATCGCAGCATTACATTCCATTTCACAATAATAGCACATACAGGATCACTAAAGAAACAACAAGCATAGCATAAAGACAAGAGACACAGATTTATCCTGGGAAACCCTCATGGGGTAGAAAACCCAGTAAAGCTTCCTCAATATAGATGACCAGCAATATACAAAGATATAACCCTGAGCATAAGCTCCTCCTTCTCCATATCAGAACTCTCCTCCACAAGTGCACCACTCTCAAGTGAGTGAGTGTGTGTAAAATGAGAAATACACCTCCTCTATTTATACACTACTCCGACTTGTCTTTTACACAAAACATGTAGGCTCATATTTAACCAATGGGTTAAATAGCCCACTACAACTGACTGGGCCGACCCCTCTAGGGTGGTCTAATAACCCTTTGACCCACATAACACATACAGGGCTGACCCCCACTAGGGAAGTCTAATAACCCAAGTTACCACAATCGGACGGAGGAATAAACATCTCCGGAATAATAAAGTACAAATATAATATTCTTTGAAGTTACAATATCTCAACACTCCCCCTTAACGAGAAGGATATTATAACAGCATCTGCACGAGCAAGGAGTCATCAACATCATACATGATACATCTATAAATCATTGGAAGCTTTCTCAACATCATCAATAACTCAAGCAGTTACTGGAACATCTTCAATACTGGAACATCAACATCTTCAGTACTGAGTATTCATCTTCTGCAGCACTCGAACAGCTACAACAACATCAATATCTGAATCCTCACGATCGTCAGCATCGTCATCACACGATCATCAACATCGTCATCACACAATCAGCAACATCATCATCACACAATCAACATCGTCGTCTAGATCAACACGATCAGCATCGTCACATCATCTCGATCTACAGCATCTAGATCATCTCGATCTACAGCATCTGGATCATCTCGATCTACAGCATCTGGATCATCATGATCTACAGCATCTGGATCATATCGATCTATAGCATCTGGATCATCTCGATCTACAGCATATCTGGATCATCTCGATCTACAGCATCTGGATCATCTCGATCTACAGCATCTGGATCATCGCGATCTACAGCATCTGGATCATCTCGATCTACAGCATCTGGATCATCTCGATCTACAACATAAGTATCCTCAACCATACAAGTACATTAATCAATACATGTATCATCAAAAGTATGCATTCTCACCAATACATCTATCATCAAAACATGTATTCTTACTAATACATATATCATCAAAAGCATGTATTGTCACTAATACATCTATCATCAAAATCATGTATTCTCACTGATACATCTATCATCAAAAGCATGTATTCTCACTGATACATCTATCATCAAAAGCATGTATTCTCACTAATACATCTATCATCAAAAGCATGTATTCTCACTAATACATCTATCAATACAAGTATCCACACCGATACAACAGCAGCATACCCTGCAACACACATGATCCAATTACGGGATGGTCAATCCCTCTCACTTTAGGACATAGGTACAAGGATGATACAATCCTGATCCACTTATGGGATGATCAATCCCTCTCAATTTAAGACATCTCTCATGTATATGGATGATGCAATCCATATCAACTTACCGGATGATCAATCCTTATCCTTTTAAGACACCTCACCATGTCTAGGGATGATTCAATCCCGAATCAACTTACAGGATGATTAGTCCTTATCACTTTAAGACACCTTACCATGTCTAGGGACGATGCAATCCCAATCTACTTACAGGATGATTAGTCCTTATCACTTTAAGACACCTCGCCATGTCTAGGGACGATGCAATCCCAATCTACTTACAGGATGATTAGTCTTTATCACTTTAAGACACCTCACCATGTCTAGGGACAATGAAATCCCAATCTACTTACAGGATGATTAGTCCTTATCAATTTAAGACACCTCACCATGTCTAGGGACAATGCAATCCCAATCTACTTACAGGATGATTAGTCCTTATCACTTTAAGACACCTCACCATGTCTAGGGACGATGCAATCCCAATCTACTTACAGGATGATTAGTCCTTATCACTTTAAGACACCTCACCATGTCTAGGGATGATGCAATCCCAATCTACTTACAGGATGATTAGTCCTTATCACTTTAAGACAAGTCTCATGTCTAGGGACGATGCAATCCCATCACGTACATTTTGAACCCAGTTCATGGACGATGCAGTCCTCACGTACATTTTGAACCCAGTTCATGGACGATGCAGTCCTCATGTACATTTTGAACCCAGTTCATGGACGATGCAGTCCTCACGTACATTTTGAACCCATTTCATGGACGATGCAGTCCTCATGTACATTTTGAACCCAGTTCATGGACGATGCAGTCCTCACGTACATATTGAACCCAGTTCATGGACGATGCAGTCCTCACGTACATTTTGAACCCAATTCATGGACGATGCAGTCCTCACGTACATTTTGAACCCAGTTCATGGACGATGCAGTCCTCACATACATTTTGAACCCAGTTCATGGATGATGCAGTCCTCACATACATTTTGAACCCAGTTCATGGACAATGCAGTCCTCACATACATTTTGAACCTAGTTCAGGGACGATGCAGTCCTATCTTCAATTTTTGGAGACATCAGTCTACGGCTCAATTCTGGGACCGAGGTCCGGGGAAGATGCAATCCCCTACCTGTTCATTCAGGACTTCATTCTCGGAGACATCATGTCTACGGCTCTCTTTAGGACTGAAGTCCAGGGATGATCCAATCCTCTCATGTCCACCAAGGACTTCATTTTTGAAGACATACATCTACGGCTCTCTTTAGAACAAGTGTTCAAGGATGACACAATCCCTCTTCTTTCTCGGAGACACTTGTCTACGGCTCACTTTAGAACTTGTGTTAAAGGATGATTCAATCCTCACATGTATTCTCATCAATTTACTATCGATCCTGGGAACCCATACAGAACCTGATTCACACTTCTTTTTTAATTACACCATTAAGAGAATGGTCTTATCTAGCCACTTGGAGCAAACATCTCATCATGATTCTCTTCCTCTTTCTAAGAGAATCTTCTAGCCACAAGCCTTCTATAGTGTGTTTGATTTGAAAATCCTTTTTTTTTTGTTGAACATCCATCGCTTGTTCAGTGTTCATCATTCATCATGATCTTTCCTACAAATCAAAATTAAGTACATGATTAGTAATACTTCATAATCATCAAATCATATTGACATGATAACCTATTATGCATATAGATATCATTTACATAGTTATGCAACTATTTTGACCAATACTTTGGCACAACACTTTCCCATATCCTGTATGGATACAATGGCTATCTAGATGCCTTCCATCTCTACCAGAACATACTATCGAGAGTGTGCACAGCTCTCAGCATATCAGCAAAGACAAGCAACAATGGAATGTTTGTCCAACTTACCAATCATATGCATATTAGTAGTATACTGTTCAATGCTCTATGAATGTTTACACTCAGTATCATATATTCTAGGAATAAAAATATGCATACAAGCAATATAATTTACTATTTCAAATAACAACTCAAATACTTATCTTTTATGTTTGTGTGGTTGCCTCTCGTTTGATCTTCTATATGTCTTTTGAACTTCTATTCATTCTGTACCACTGTGCATGCTCAAGTGTGCACTAGTGTCATCATCATGATCTCATACACAAACATACATTCATTAGTATATTCTCAATATTATCAAAACATTCTAATTCTAAATAATCTTGAATATGTATAGTCATGATCATTAGTATTCAGGGTTTCAAGGAAGTCTTCTTTTACTCATGCATATTCTTGTTTGATCATAGTACTCTTCTGGTTAATTAAATCATCAAGATGAGAGACATAATATGCATAAACCCTTGATTACTAACTTTATGAATAAGCATAACCAATCATACCAAGTATACTTATATAAGGGATCCTAACACAAGGTAAGATTCTAACTTGACATAGGAAAACATACCTGGATTAGTAAACCTGCTTAGTTATGTACAACATACCTAAACAATCTCTTCAATGATTTAGAGATCCTGAGCTAGAACCTGCATGTCTCATAGGTTAAGCATAATATAACAAAGTCATACATACCTCGTAAGTAGAACAAATATTATGGATGTCTTTTGTGATGTACATGTATCTTGTTAGTAGACAACATCAACCTCACACAACACCATAATGCATTAGTACAATCATATAGCCCTAATCAATGAATGTCTTTGATCATTCACATGTATGCATACCGTTACTAGGGTGATAAGACAATTCTAACATTAATCAAGATTGTACTAATAAATAATATGAAGACAAACACATTATGAACTAAATGAAGAATCAGATTTCAAGACATACCTGAACCTCCTTAAGTCATACCTGTCGAGACTTCTTGTAGTCTTCTTATGTAAGGCCTTAGCCTCAACTCCCCCTGAAAGTTGATCTGGAGCTTGATTAGGGTTTGCTAGAGAAACCCTAAAAATTCAATCTTTGACTTTCACACTTCTGAATGGATGGAAGGATGTGTCTTGCTGACATACTTCAATTTTGAAATCTCCAAAATTTGACCCCTCAAAATTTCCTTCGAAACTTCTGGATCTTCTGGATAGGAACCCGAACTAGGGTTTGATGAAGCCCACCCTTCTGACCAATCAAAAGGTTTGATCCAAGGCTCTAAACTCTTATTTTTCGTAGGAGCTTCCTGCCGTGGTTACAGACTTCAAAAATTCCAACTTTTGCTCAAGCCCTAATTTTCCATCTTTCCGATCAAAATCCCGAACTGGGGTTTGATCAAGCCCGGTCTTCTACCCAACCAAAAATTCGATCTTGGTCTCTAAATTCCGATTTTCCTGAGTAGCATTCAGCCATGGATTCTGATTCCAAAAATTCTAACTTTCTCCGAAACCCTAAATTCCGGAAGCCATGAATGAAGGTGCTCCAAAAATAATTCTGTTTTGACAGAAATATGTACCTGATTGTTTCTGCTGTAGCTCCGAAATTTTCACTCCACAGGGTCTGAAAATGTTTTCTGTGGTAGCCTGACCTATCATCTTTCCAACGCAATAGGTCTGACCTCAATTGGATTTTGTGAGAGAGAGTTATGCCAAGTGTCGCAACATGACCTGTTTATGGGATAAAACAAGAGAGCGAACTTGTACGGTGTTCCACGTGTCACTGGTTCAGCTTCGGCCTCTAAAAAACATTTCCTGAGATAGTACAGTCTGTGTACTACCTGTCACTTTTTACGAAATTTCATTTGGAGCTTCCTAGCCCAAGTTATGCCAAGTGTCGCAACATGACCTGTTTATGGGATAAAATAGGAGATCGAACTTGTACGGCGTGCCACGTGTCACTAGTTAATATTCGGCCTCTAAAAAAGTTTCTTGAGATAGTACAGTCTATGCACTGCCTGTCACTTTTTACGAAATTTCATTTGGAGCTTCCTAGCCCAGGTTATGACCTTTTTTTCCTAGGTCACCTGATTTTGACTGAGATCTGGAAGAGGCAGAAACCCTAACTTGTACTGATCATAACTCACAAAGTAAGACGAATCTGAGGGTTCCCTTTGGACACAAGGTACCTGGGGATGTACTTTACGACCTGTAAAGGTTTTCAGATCCTTAAACTTCACCAAAATGTATTTATAGCGAAATTTCCATGATGACTGGGTTTTGCTATATAAAACCCTAACCTTCAAATTGTCGCAAGAGAAGCAAGTGTCGTAAGTGCCATACATTGCCTTCCTTCAGGTTAGCTCTGATACCATGTTAAGATTTAATATGCTAAGACAGAAAATAGCATAATTACATTCCATTTCACAATAATAACACATACAGGATCACTAAAGAAACAACAAGCATAGCATAAACACAAGAGACACAGATTTATCCTGGGAAACCCTCATGGGGTAGAAAACCCAGTAAAGCTTCCTCAATATAGATGACCAGCAATATACAAAGATGTAACCCTGAGCATAAGCTCCTCCTTCTCCATAGCAGAACTCTCCTCCACAAGTGCACCACTCTCAAGTGAGTGAGTGTGTGTAAAATGAGGAATACACCTCCTCTATTTATACACTACTCCGACTTGTCTTTTACACAAAACATGTAGGCTCGTATTTAACCAATGGGTTAAATACCCCACTACAACTGACTGGGCCGACCCCGCTAGGGTGGTCTAATAACCCTTTGACCCACATAACACATACAGGGCCGACCCCCACTATGGAAGTCTAATAACCCAAGTTACCACAATCGGACGGAGGAATAAACATCTCCGGAATAATAAAGTACAAATATAATATTCTTTGAAGTTACAATATCTCAACACCATGCCCCTTATATTATAGGAGAGGAAAATCATTTTAAACCCTTAGAATGGGATTTCCATGCTGTAAGGGCCACTTGAATAGTCATTTGTTGACCAAATAACAGCCCGTTGTCCACTTGTTTCATTACAATATGTGAAAGTTTAAGATTTCCTACTAATCCTGACTTGACTTCCATTTGAATCCAAACCAATACCACCCTCTACTTTTTCATACAACGATATTAACCTCTTTTTCTTGGCTAATATTAGGTGATATTTTTACATTAATTGCCAGGACAAGTTTATCATCCAAATATTACATAGTACAAATACCATTACCAATTTCCTTATGTTTCTTGCTTGACTATTTTCTTCCCCTTTGATAGAACCACCACCTCTTGATTGAGATAGTAATTACTCAACATTTTTTGAATCCTTTTCATTCTTTATGTTCACAAAATCCTTAAGTGAGATATCTTTCTTTTTTATAAAATAGTACACCTCATTATCCTCCTCTGCCTCGTTTATAAGGTCTAAGCTAATAAGAGAAAGGGCCTCCTATGTATATTTTTTTCCATGGTCGAGTCGTCTTTTTTTATCACATCCATAAAGGTAAAAAGGTTTACTTTTAGAACATGGAGTTATTTCTTCGTGAGTTCCTTCTACCTTCTTAACTCCTCTTTCTCCACATCTCTCACTAATAATTTTTTTCACTAGAGGACATCATCTTTTCTCTAGCAATATCTTGTAAAAATATTTCAATAATACTATATGAAGGTTCATCATAAATAGACTTACCTTTTAAGGATGGATGCCTAACTAGTTTTCATTTACCACCTTATAGTTGCAAGTCTACTTTCTCGTCTAACTCCACTTGCTCCTCGACAATGTCCTCATCATTAGGTAAATCCTTCTTAGGGAATGTTTTCCTAAGATGGCCATATATATGACATACGAAGCACCTGAAAAGGATCATTCATATTATTATATGGCATATTCCCCACTTGATTGTCAATTCCATCCAACATGGCATCACCTAAGTTCATCTCCACACAAATCCTAGCCATGGTTGTCCTATCCAGATAATGTGTTTTCTCATCTATATCTAACATCCTTTCCAACTTATTACCAATAAAGGTTAAGGTCTTCTCTGACCACATCTGTAGAGAGAGAGAGAGAGAGAGAGAGAGAATGTAGCTTTACCCGTAAAGGTTGAATGTTGATCCCTTCTCTCATAGATTTAACCAAATGTGTCTAGTTCTTCAAGGACAATATGGAGCTCTTTGAGTACCATTTCCCCATTAGAATTTGTTTCTTATCCTTTGCAAACTAAAATAAAAAGGTAATCCAAACTCTGGCTATAAAATGGAAAGTAGATAGTTGAGTTGTTATGTCCACTCCTTCATCCACATACCCATGGATTTTCCTGAAATAATTATTTATGGAATTGTCCCTCTAATATCGTTGTGTGATAGAGTTGCACCTTCGTCATCACATCGTCTTGACCCCTAATCAATGATATTATCATTTATGGCCTCAACTTAACACATATCATATTATTTTTCTTCTTCTTACTCAAACCCTTTGAAGCATGATTTGAAATATCCTCCTTTTTCCACCTTATCAATAGCTTCATAGAATATATTCTCTATGCATTTGTCAAATTCACCACCTTTCATGACATCTCCCTTTAAACTCGAGTCCAACGCCTTCAATGAGATATGAGAACCTTAACAATGTTCATGGCCTGAAGTGGAACTAGAACCACCATTTGTTTGTCCTCATTAACCACCAACTCCACCTAAACTTGGATATACTTCCAGCCCATACTACCAACTTTCTTAGCACTAAGAAAAGACCTATAATAGAGGTCTTAACCCCCTCATCATTACACTGACTCATGAATGAGTAACCAAACACCTTCTTCCTCCATATTTTGTTACTCCTAGGATTTTGGGTGTAAGAAGGAACATCTTCATTCATTCAAGTACTTAATAGGCCCCATTTGAATCACTCACTACATTATCACCTTCCATGATTAAACCTCAATCATGCATCCCCTTATCAATGCAAAACCCTAAGTTAGTAGTATTATCATAAACAAATACCTCAATTTTCAAACATGCTAAATCTCCACCACCAAAAGCTTTACAACATTGAAATCTCTAAATGGCCTTCATTATTGAACCAAACCTAAACCCTGGCACATCATTATCGAACCAAAACCTCAATTTTCTTCCATGTTTCTCTCATTAATGCATGACCTACTTCCTCATCAATCATCCAAAGCTAACCTTTCTTATATATAGAGGAAGGTCCTATATCATTTTTTTCTTTACATCTCATATTTTTAAATTTGTTGAGTATAGTGTTTATCGATGGACAATGTACACTAGCCTTTATTAGTGATGACCTATGTATGTAATTGCAAGAGCAGAAGCCCCAAGGGTTAGTTGAATCAATTACATCATCTACTCAAAGCATATTGTCTGCCGAAAAGTTATAAATTATAGATTTAAATCTAATCGGGTCCCTCAAAATTATAAGCTACTATTGTAACTAACTATTAAACCACCCTCTACCCAAATATTTTAGAGAAGGGAAAGAAAATTAAGGCACGACACATAGGAAGGAATGAGACACCTCCATAAAGGTGGAGGAAGATTTGGAGTAAAGTAGAAATGGATGATGACCTTTGAAATCTCAAAGGAGAGGAAAGTAATCGTGAGCACTAAGAAAAACCTCAACAGCATTAGATGGAAATGATCCTATATGGAAGATAATGTTTAAGAATAACTTTACTTTTGTGTTGATTATATGATATCACTTGGGAAGACAGCCTCCCACTTTGTACCTTGGGGGAATTAAACGATAGTGATATACACAATTTGGCCAAAAAGAAATAATGATAAATATCCATTTGGTAAGAAACTTTTTAGATATAATACTTTAATAGCAATATTATTAAGGTCAAATCGCGTGCCTATAGGTTAATCACTTTATATTATAAACTTCGACTCGTCTTCGATTCCACTTAGAGTGATGGCCCTACGGTTTCACTTTATATCATATAAAAGTATATATGTGCATCTTAGTGCATCTCACTTAATAGCATTTTGACCCTAACAAACCTTTATTACTAAACTATTTCAAAATAGACTCCCCATATATATAGGGATGGGTCGGTCACCACTTTTTATTAAGTGAAATAATTGCTTACAACTGGTCAAAATCATAATATACATCTTTTAAATCCTTACACTAAATATATTACCATCCATATATAATCTATCTTTTAAATGCTTCCACGTTAATTAATTAATTAGTTATATATATTAAAAAGTTGGATATTATGATTTGTGACAAGTGGATGTTACTCTAAACAATTATTTTACTAAATAAAAAGTGGTGAGCGACGGTATGAAACGTTTTATAATCGAAAGTTTTATTGGCGAAATTTTAATATTTGACTAAGGGGATTCAAAATGTTTGATAGAAAATAAATGGATATTAAATACTAAGTAAATAGTTGGTATATTTAATATGTAGGAGTAAGAATTTAAATTACTTTTGATTGGTTAAGAGTTCGTTTTTCTTGGATGTAAGGAAACAGGTTAACGACCCAAGATCTAGAGGCATATGGCAGAAGTAGAAGTATGTCCCCTTACGGATCACTAGTGGGTAATTTCAGGTGGCGTGGTTTTCTATCAATAACAGTGATGAGCCAACTTACATATGAGAATAGCAACCAATGATGGTTGTTCTCAGTGTCAATTTGACAATTGAGTTATGATAGGTTTTGTCATCGTTAAAAAAAATAAAAAATAAACTAAAAAGTTATGTAGTAATATTGTGTTTTAAAAATATATAAATATGTGAAAAAAATATTTTATTTTTTATTTTTTATTTTATAATGAATATAAATTAATACAAATTTATTAGCAAAGATGAGTTAGCTCTTCTAATAATATTATTAAAGATTAGCAAAATAAATAATTATATTTCTATATGTTAGCAAGTTTGCTAATACCAAGTTATAACATTGAATGTCCAACTTTGGTTAATTTACTTAGTCTTTGCATGAGGTTGGGCTTATTAATAATTATTTTTGACTTATCGCTTGGGATAAAGATCCTTCCACATTCATAAAAAGTGCTCAAGATTATAGCATTGTAATATGAATAAGGTCAAAAGTTGCAAAGCAACTAATTCCCTGCCAATAAATAAAAGGAGTAATGTTAATCTGCCAAATTCTATGAAATGTGGTATGACCGTGGAGACCTATGAGTTAGCGCTCTGCCAATTAAATTTTGTTTTTTGTAACATAGCGCTACATTACGTGACAACATCTCCCCCATACTGAGTTGTAGAGCACCTCGTTTCTCTCAGTGCAAAACTCCCTGTTGTTCTTGAGCATAGGTGGGATAATGGAAATTGCATATGGAAATTTGGCTTCCAACAATGGAAATTTCATGCCAAGTGAGATCCAACATATGATTAAACTAGGTTTGTTTCTTGATAATTCCACCTTTCCTATGTGGTCTGTTTGTGGTTGGCATTCTCATTTGAGTTCAAGGTGCTCAATTGTGGAACCAACTCAGATTAACAACAAGAAGAGGCTTTGTGCATTTCAACCTATTATAAAAGGGCTTGACCAGGATGTGACCATGTTCATTGAAGGACAAACCAATAGTGCAAAGGAGGTATGGTCTTTTCTTGGTTGTTTTGTAAAGACTTATGCCCAATTGTTTAGACTTGTAGATTGTAGTGTTTATTGGAATATTGGGGAAATTTTAGAGTAACTTAGAGTCCAAAGTTCAATTGTCATCATACAATTTGTTGGGTTTCTATATCACTTTCCGGGTTCCATGGACTACCATAATAATCTTGGGCGCTACCCATATTGTGAGATTCTAGATATCCACAAATTTATCCACATGGACTAGGGTTTAATAGCAGACAATATAACCTCTATTTTTTTATCCACTATCAAAATTCACTGCTGGGAGTAAAATAACACAATATATGCGAATAGTTATAAAAACGTTATTGCAACAAAAAAGGAAAATTGAAATGCTAAAACTAGAGTGCATAACACTGCATGAGATAATCACGAGCATGTCCAATAAGGCTCAATCAACTACTTCAAAAGCAATAATGTCTATGGGTTCAATTCCAATGGAGAATAAAGAAGAATTTGTTTACTATGTTCCAAGGGATGTGGACATTGATGGAACCAACTAGGATTCTCAACCTTTTTAAAAAAGAATAAGAGGAGGCAATCAATAGCCATGTTTTTTAAATTTATCCACTGACATGTATTTGAAAATATAGTCTTAAGAGTATTTCATACGCTTTATACTAGCAAAATTGTGAATCCTCTAAGAAAGATAGAAAAGCTCTTATTGCAGTCATGCAAAATATGTTGGACAATCTTTGAAGATAAATTGTGAGATTGTTCCCTCTTTTATTTGTATTATGATAATCACCAATGAAATTAGAACATTTTTTAATATAAATGTACAACCATTTTTGTCAAAAAAAAATGATAAAATTCACTTAACTCATTTTAAAACATATTATGCTAAAACAAAAGCATAATTTCCTTGTAGATATGGAAGTGATGGTTTCCAAAATTATAAAAAATACATAATCTAGTAAACGATGGAAAGCCACAATTTTCAACTAATCATGAAAAATCAATTTAAACATTAGCTGAATCAAATATCTAAGAATAATATCTAAACTTTAAGTAGATTACAATTGTTACATAATTTCCTCGTAGAAATGGAAGTGACTATTTCCAAAATTATAAAAATACAAAACCATCATGAAAACAAAGTTCAAAGTTTGGAAAGCCACAAAGTTCAACTAATCATAAAAACCCAATTTAAACACTAGCTAAACCAAATGTCAAAAGAAGAATAACTAAACTTTAAGTAAATTACAATTGTCGTCTAACAAAAGTTACAAATCTTTGCTCATGGTATTAAAAAAAAGAACTTGGAGGCCATTATCCTTCAACTGGATCTGGTGAAGGCTTACGATCGTGTTGATTGGAATATGCTCAGACTGGTATTGATTCAGATTGGCCTCCCCTGGAAGGTGATGAAATGGATCATGGCATGTGTCTCATCTGTAAATTTCGCTGTACTCATTAATGGCAAGCCGACTGATTATTTTAAGGCATCTCGGGGGCTGCGTCAGGGTTGTCCACTTTCTCCTCTCCTGTTCTTGCTGGTCATTGAAGGATTGAGCCTCACTATTCATAAGGAAAAAGGTGTTGGATCCATTTTGGGTATCAAAATTACCACTGATATATATGTTACTCACTCACTCTTTGTGGACGACGTATTACTTTTTGGCGTGGGCACTCTTGCTGAATGGAGCCAATATAAAAAAATCTTGGATTTCTTCTGTTCGGTTTCTGGGATGGTTATCAGCTTGCACAAATCACTCTTCTTAAACACGCTGTAGAAGCTGATGTGGTTTAGTCAATTGGTATGCTTCTTCCTCTAGCTTTCAAGGATTTGGAGGGTGGCACTAAATACTTGGGTTATTTTGTCAAACCATCGAAATATCTGACAAACGACTGGTCCTGGCTATTAAGGCATTTTGACTCAAGAATTGGACATTGGAGTATGCGACATTTGTCATTGGATGGTAGACTCACTCTGGCCAAAGCGGTGTTGCAGAATTTGGGGGTCTACTGGTTCTCGCTCAACAAGATACCAAAGACTATTATTTGGCTTATTCGCAGGAATTTTTTATGTTTCTTATGGTCGGGGGGGATGAATTTTGGGAAGTATCACTTACTCAAATGGACTACTCTGGCTCGTCCCTAGGATCTGGGGGGATGGAACATCAAACATATGGATTTATTTGTGAATGCTCTGCATGCCAAGAGTCTTTGGTGGGCTCTTTTTGTGGATTGTGCTTGGGGCAAGATCATACGGGCTAAGTACCTTAAACATTCGCGGGTGGTGGATTGGTTCAGATTGGGTTAGCCGGCGACGGCCGGTGTCTCCAACATTTGGAATGGACTCTTAGGATCATTCAGTACCATTGCACATTGGCTTTCCCCGGTGCCCGGTAATGGGCGGGAGATTCGACTTGGATCGGATCCTATTATGGGGGGCTCCTCGGCTTATCAATTGTCTCCTGCTTTGCTGTCTTTTCTTCGGGAAAGAGGTTATCTTTCTCTGGCACATGTTGCATGCTCAAATCGCGATAATGGTACTAAATGGATTACTACTCAGTTGGGTCTCATTGGTTCATTGGGTAAGGAATGGACTGAATATATTAGCTCATTTTGTCTTGCAAATATCAAACTCTCTGAGACGCCTGATCGGTTGGTCTGGTCATGGGATGTGGCCCATGGGTCTGTCTCTGCAAAGCTTGCATATGAATCATTATTTGTTGAGTTTCAATCTGAGGACTGTTGGTGGCATCATAAGATTTGGAAACTCACTCTTCCCTTAAAAATTAAATGCTTCATATGGCTTGCTTTGAACAACTGCATTCTTATGTGGGATAATCTGTGTCGGCGTGGGTTTACTGGTCCTGAATGGTGTCCTTTTTGTTGCACTCAAAATGAATCAGTGGATCACCTATTCGCTTCATGCTCATTTATTCAGGAACTTTGGAACATTATTGCTACCTCCTCTGGAATACAGTTTTTATGGAATCCCACTACTCTTTTGGATTGTCTTGGATCATGGATTCATCAAGCCTCCTCTATGTTGGAGCTGTCGTGTTTTATGCTGTGGGAGGTGTGGAAGGCCCGAAACTCCCTCCTTTTTGAAGGTTCTTTCCCTCAATCGGGGTGGCTTAGTGGTCGGATCATGGCTGCCTATAAGGAATATGTTACTCATGTTGATCATGATTGGGATCATCCACAAAATTTCTTGAGGAATCCGGGTCGTCATCTGACCCCTCCAGTCTTGGTTTACCCATGTGGGTTTTTCGATGGGGTTGCTACGGGCTGCCTTGGTGTTTGTGGTGTCGTTGCTATACTTCACTTGTCGATGGATTGTTATTATCGCATCTAGCTTAATCTGGGGCCTGGAACAAACACTCGCAGTGAGTTGTGTGCTCTTTGGCTTCTCCTATTTTTTGCGCGCTCCAGGCAGATTTCTTCTCTTGTGATTCTTGGTGACTCATTATCTATCATCTCCTGGGATTTGGGAAACACTCCTCTCAAGGTATTGTTACTTACTTTTTGGTTGGAGGTGGTCAGGAAACTTATTCGAGCTTTTGTTCATACTCACTTTTGTCATATTTACCAGGAGGTAAATATGGAGGCCGATTTACTATCCAAGTTGGCTTTATCATCTCCGGTGGGCATCATTCGGTGGGAGGAGTGGCGTGGGGACCTCTTCTTCTCCTGTGGCACTATTGGCATGCATTGGACTTGACTCTGGTGTTGTGGATCTTTTTTGGATAGTTTATTTGTTTCAGCTGGCGGATTATATATATGTTATATGCTTTGATACTTTTTTGTGCAGGTCTATAGGGTGTATCTCCATCAACATCTTGTTGATTCGAACTGTATTGCGGCACTATTTACATTTTGGGGTTATATCCATTGGTTATTGCACCTATGTCGATGACCGTTTTTTATGTGTTCTTTTGATGGTAGTAGTTTTTTGGGTCAAGCCACTATATGACGAGTGGTGATATTATCTTTGGTTTGTGTGGAGACAGGACTTTGTGCAGTTATGTATGCACTATTTTTTCCTGACATTGTTAGATCTTTCAGTTTGATGCTCTGTTATATATGACTGATATGTCACTTATTTTTATGGGACAGAATTTTTCTGTGCCCGTGGGTTGTATTATTTTTCTGCTACATATGCTGATCAACAGTGACTGTATACTTCATGCCATGTGGAACATTTACTATTTCGCATTATTAATAGTAAGTAATTTTCTTTGGAAAAAAGATATTGTTTTTTATTTATATAGTATGTATTTTATAATTTATATAGTATATATTGTTCTTGATTTATTATCTTGGTTTGTCAACATTTATAGTATTTTTTAGAAAAAAACTTATTTCATCTAATCTCAAAAAGTTTTATTAGTGTTCCAAACATGAATAATCCATGTATTCAATGTAAATGTAAGAGTATTTGCAACCCATTTAATGGAAGTTCTGATATCCACATTCTACCAAAGAAAGTGAGCACATTGACTTAGTTAAAATTTCCATGTTTATCTATTAATCATGATAAATGTAGGAAAAAGCACTTTAAAAATATAGAAATACGAATTACGAATCAAATTTCCATTATTAATAATATTGTAATAACATGCACTCTGCTACTAGGAAGAGGGTCGAAGATCTCGGCGGCCATGGTACCTTCCATGGCTGCCAACCCTTTTCCCTCTGCCTGGTCTTAGCGACAACCCACTGGTGGCGGCGGCCCTGTTCGCGTGCTGTCCGAGGTAGAGGGCTCTGGCCTCGAGCGGCGGCGCTGTCTCAGCGAAAGGGCTTCTCGACACTTGAAGATCCCACAGAAGTTTCGTCGTCCCCGAGAACCACGCCTGTTATGAATCGTGCCATATACACGCTCTACCAGACTGGCCACTACGCACCGCCTTTCGAATCCGACCTGCAGTGAATAATAGCGCATTATCTTGGTGAAACCTGTAGCGGATCGGCTCCTTCGACGGAGGTGGTGGCGGCTCCTCGACGGTGGTAGATGCTGGCTGCTCCAGGGCGCGAATTCCTCGACGGCGGGCACTTTCGTCGGTGGCTGCGATGGTGGCGGCTCCGGTGGCCCTATTTTCTCCCTCTTTATCTGTTTCTTTGGCAACATTTTGGGTTCTCCTTTTGGTTTCCTGCAAGGCGGTGCTCTTTCATCCGGTGGAGGCTCGGTGGTCTGCTCTAGTTTTTCTTCATCTGGGGTCTGCATGCTGGCCGTTTTTCGCTGGTTTGGGAGGTCTATCGAGCCTGCTGCTTGTCCACAGACGTAGATCTCCTGCATACTTCGATGAGGGTTTCGGCTGGGACGGATTTTCTATGGAGGGCTGGCTCTGCTCTTGGTTTTCAGGGTTTGCTGCCTATTATTGGCGTTGTTCCCTTTCTCATCGCTACCTATCCTTACAAGCTGCAGGGAGCTCTATCTTAAAGACGGCCTTTGCTGCTGGGGAGGTCGGCGGCTGCATGATGGAGCGATGTCATTTGTGGAGGCGGATCCTGGGAGATGCGGATCGACTGGTGGCTCTGGGGCACCCTTTCACTGGAGACAGGGGTCTGCCGACTTGACGGAAATGTATTGTTTACAGTTTCATTGTACTATTTTCATATAGTAGACTATAGATATGATAATACTGGGAATATAAATATGTGACAATGTAGGGATCTTTGTGATCCTATTACATGTGCAGAATGTAATTTTGTTCATCTTTTTGAAATAAAATTACGACTTTTTCCAAGGAAAAAAAATATTGGAATAACATTGGGATTATGCACAATACATATGGAACAAGGGCTGCATGGCAGCAGAGTCCCTGCCGAGGTAGTTTGGAATATATGCTGCAAATAAGAGTTTAATAATAGATCTAGTTTAATATTTTTAATTAATTTATTACTCGTTGGTAACTTCTTTTTAGTTTTGTTTTTTCACTATAAATGCAAATTCCACGATTGTTGGTATATATTATATTGCAATGTAATTAAATTTTTGCAAGCATTATGTGAGTTTTTAAATAACAAGACTTTAAAATGTTTTTAAATAACATGAAAACGAGCCACGAAAAATGGGGTGGAGTATTATGCTTACAGATTGATTGTCGGGCTTAGAGGATGCCAAAGGATCGATGGCTGGAAAAAGTGAACTTATATGTATTTAGAAATGACCCATTTTTAAATAACCAGTGAACAACGTTTTTGAAGATTCCTTTAAAAAATATCTGTAAACTATTTTAAAGATTGGACGATTGTAAGCATAGTACTTAGAACCAAACTTTTGGGAATACCATTGAATATATCGAATGGAATGGTGTTTTCCAAATATAAATTTTATTAGTTGTCAACCTAACTATGTACGTAATTAATTATATAATAAAACATTTGATTCAAATTTAAATGAAACAATTCGCAATAAGAATAACTTGTTTATTAATGATGTAAATTTATCTTAATTTTTATATAAAATTAAGATACCTCTCCAACTGCATGACCACGAGGCGTGCATGCCAATTACGTATCCCACCAATCACATAAGCACCAACGCATACATGCAATTCTAGAATTTGGCACCATGGCCATGCATGCGCACCATGTATTTGTAAAGCATTGTAATTTCGGACAAATGTTTATTAATGATGTAAATAAATTGTTTATTAATGATGTAAATTTATCTTAATTTTTATATAAAATTAACTTACCTCTCCAACCGCACGACCACGAGGAGTGCATGCCAACTACCTATCCCATCAGTCACATAAGGACCGATGCATACATGCAATTCTAGAATTTGGCACCATGGCCATGCATGCGCACCACGTATTTGTAATCCGTTTAAAACTTTGAGGAACATACACAACTCTGTAATGCACAGACTGAATACAAAGAGATCTGCTCATATCAAAGAGTTTAAAGAAATTATCACGTTATCAGCTTGCATGATATTTATGTAACTTGGGTTTTCATTTGGTCACCCTTTGATTTCTATTTTTCCATTAATCTGTTGTGGATATTACTTACATGATCCGTTCTTGTTGTTTACAAATATGGAAATCCCAATGGCAGCGTGAATAGAGCTAGAAATATCGATAATCAATTATAATATCGGGTTGTGAGCAAAACACTGTAAGTTCTTGATTATTCAACTGCCCATGGCATTCAAATTACCAACCCTAGAAGCAAATATGGCAATGCAAGTTGGAGTAGGCCGTGGGCATGGACGCTGCAATGGCGATATTCGGTACAAAATCAGAGCTTGTCATCTTATGATTTCTATTGAGTTTTGTGACAGTACAACCTACACCTTCGCCCATCGAGCAGAAAAACGCAGCCACCTTACATATTACAAAACCGAACTCTGTCAAGAGTATGCCAGGAAAGGAAAATGTAACTTTTGTTTGTTGTGCAGATTCACCCACGGAATCAGGGAGCTCAAGAAGCGCGGGTATTCATGGTAGAATTCTTAATCACAGTCCTTTTTTTCTTAACATTTGTTGTTTCTGTTCATTATAGTTCCAAACGTCAATCTATATTATGCTGAGAATTTCCCTTGTGATTATTAGCACTTAGGTTGTTTGATGGGTGTCGTATATGCCAAAATACAGTGACAAAGCTCTATCAATTGCATTTTTTCTGCAATGCATAAATTTATTTTGCATTGAAAGTGAACTACAGTGTAAATGGTATTTCCCTAAGCAACGCTTCTCACATATGCACCACACCTCTCAGATTTGTTTATGAATTTTTTTAGGGTTTTAGGTCTCTTGTACCAAAGGACTAGCTGCAACATATATTTATATAAATTGGACCTAATATATTATGGAATTTCTCAGTCAATTATTTTCTTTTTGTTTATGTAGGGAAGAAGGCAACGCTAAACAAACAAATTCTATGCAAACTAACCAGCAAGTACACTTCATATTTTACAATACCAAGAAACATTGATCTATTTCACCTAGAAATTGAAACAATTACAAAATTCATATTAAATTTGCCAATTGTAACAAATTTGTGCAAAGACGAGGTAGTGGAATCTAGCGGCTTTGAGGTTGGAAATTTTTGTCTTCCATGGGGGACTAGCCAAAAGTTCTAGTAGGTCTATTTCTGTCACTTTGGAAGTTGCCTTGTAGACTAGAAATTGCACTGCCTTAGCAGAGCGTAAGGCCAACTATTTGAGCGTAAGGACAACTATCTGAACAAAGAGATTTCATTGACAAACAAAGTAACTTAAAACAACAATTCCTTACTTTGTATATGTGATTGTACAGGTTCTCAAGGACAGCAAACCAGCCATGAAAAGCTCCTTCATACTTGCAAACTAAGCTCCTTCATACTTGCAAACTAGCCAAGACAAAGCTATGATCAGTGACCTACATTTTTCCCGCTCCAGTGTTCCAAGCTATTGGATTCAATGCGCTATGCCTCCATAGATGGATGTTATGCGCGGTGAGCTACCTTCTTTCCCCTTCACTGTTCCAAGCTCTTGGATTCAATGCGCTATACTTGCATAGCTTGGATTCAATGCACTATGCCTCCATAGATGAAATGTAAGTTTTGTTGTTTCCTTTTAATAGTAGAAATTTTCTACATATTAAAAGCATGAGAAAGAAGGAGAAGATTGCTGAAGACAATTTTTATAAATAGTTACTATCCAAAGGTTCTATCCATGACGATAAGCTATAGCTTCTAGCATGGCGGTGTGGCGATGAAGGTTCAGTGGCGGTGTGGCGATGAAGGTTTTGTGAAAACACTTGGGCATTAAGAAGGTTTTGTGAAAACACTTGGCATTAAGATCGTAGACGGTCGAGCTGACAATAGTTTCAAGGATCTGTATTTAATGCAAGTAGTATGGCAGTGAAGGAGGCCGGTAGTTTTAATGTTATGTATTTATGGAAGCATTAAATAAACTCCTAGCTTCCAAGAGCTCTGTCGTCGGCACAACAATAACGCTTCAAACTATCGTCCAATAGTATTGAAGTAAAATAATATGTTATTGAATTAATAATTGATAAATTTATGAACTATGTGAAAAAGCTAGGACATATGAAAGAAATATACAAAATCAAACACAAACTAATTAATGGTCAACGCTTATCGAATACAATAGTTTACCTTGGCCTTCGGCAGGGACTAATAAGGGTACACCATTTGTGCCCAAAAGTATAAGGGAGAAGTTGTGTGTTTTACCATAGATTAAAAAGTAGGAAATGCATTTTAATTTTGCTAAAATTTATATGATGGGAGATGTGATTTCCACAACTTTTAAGATATTTATTGATTGTTTAGAAAAATTCACTAAAGAGATAGATTTACACTCAAGAAGACCAATAATTTATTAAAAATAAAAATTTTAGAAAATTAGAGTGTACCACTAATGATAAAATATGAAACTGAATTTATTTTGCATTAATGTTCACTAAAAATTAAAATAAGTAAAATATATCTAAAAAGGAAAAAAGCAAACGAGATCACTGCAAAAACCACCCCTAAAATGAAATGATATGAAAAATGATTACTGGAATAGTATGAAATGACAAACATATGTGTAATATCGAATAATTTCCTTTGGACACTAAGTATGATTTTTGTTATATGAAGCTCATTCAATATATCTTTTATCTAAGTTTATGAAAAATTGTTTGAAGGAGATGATTATATAAATAATAATATTTTTTTTTAATAATAAGTTTTTAATTTATTTTTATGGGTATAGTTTTAAAATTAAATATATTAAATGTTTAAAGAAATTATCTGTGTATATGAAGAGAGTTTAAGAGATAATTTAACTCAGTGTGATAGTGATAGTAAGTGCTCAATTCAAAGCCATCTTAATTTAATCTATTAATTTATATTAGCAAGTTTATTAAAGATATCATTTACAAATACAAATGTAAAAAAATATCTATTAAAATTTTATATAAATTTTTCTCACTAAATAATGTTTTTCTCTTAATTACTAACCAATATAATAACAAATAATAAATTCAAATTCATTAAACTAACATTCACCCCACACACATAAAATATGTTATATTAAATATCATACACCTTACCTTTATTGAATTATATAATACACTTAACTAACCAATATTGGAAACTAACTCAATTATTTTTTCAATCAGAAAAATAGCTATATTTCTATTATAAAAATATATTAATTGATTCATTATAGTCATCCAAATCAGGAAACGCCAAGATAATGGCACCATCAACCAACCTTAGTCTAGAAATACAATAGAGAAACAAAGAAACCCACACCAAGGCCCAAAGATATCTGAGAGTTACTCATGGAAAGGACCCATGAGCCTAAGAACACCGGTAAATGGAACAAAAAGAAATAAAAGATACATATTAGAGGCAAAAAAATAGAAAGTAAAGTATGTACATGAAGTAGAGTCTTCCGCCAAGAAGCCAAAAAAGATTGTCAAAAAATAAAGAACCATGTCACCAGCATGAAGATGATGACAAGGGCACACGCCCACTGGAATGATGCACAGAATGAGACCAAAACTCGAAGTGAATAAATCCTTCGATAGTCGAGAGATCCAACTTCGACAAAAGATCAGCTTAAGAATTATGCTCACGATAGATATGTTCAATAACAACGTGTGGTAAGTCCAAAAGTAATAAGTCCACCATTGCCTTCCAAGGGGAGAGTGCCAATGAGAGAAGGGATCTGCGCCCACAAGCCCACTCAACAATTGAACGAGAATCACAAACAATAAACTGAAGAAATATACCCTTTCTCTTGGCAAAAAAACAGAGCCAACCATAATGCCAGTAGTTCACCCCGGGTATTAGAACTCATGCTAGCATTCATCCAAACATGGAAATAATGAAACTGATCAATTATGATGACAACACCAGATCCACAAGAAGACCCCTGTGTTGGGAAGATCCATAAAAAAATCCATGGAATCGTGCCTCAGAGGAATTATGGAATGAGAGCTTCTATGAATAACAATACTACCATTGTCAGTTGCTGGTAAATCCATGAAATCCGCAGCAGCTTTCCTCGCAAGCCAATTAGGTGATGAAAACTTGTCTTCGAAAATACTAGAGTTGCAGGCAAGCCATATCTCCCAAATAATAAAAATAGCTAAAGAGATATGCCTCGGATTGTTATAGATACAAATTTGTAAGCAAGTATGTATTGTGTCCCCATTCCAAGTGCCAAGGGATGTAAGAATATGACCAACAGAGGTCCAGAGTCGAGCAGAGAAAGAACAAGAAGTAAACAGGTGGTTGCATGATTCAGCTCCGTTCCAACATAGTGAACATATGTTCGGGACAGTGAAACCTCTCTTTAAGAGGTTGTCCCACGTTAGTATCTTGTTTTCCAGAACTAACCAAATAAAAATCTTTAATTTATGTGGAAAATGCCATTTTCAACATATCGAATGCCACCAGCAAGAATTTCATTGGGCCACAGACATAATCAAGTCATAAGCTTGTTTTTCTTTCACCGAACCATCCTGAGTGTTCCACGACCAAAGGAGAACTTCATCCAACTCAGAAAGCCTGATAAATCCATGTTTCAGACGTCGATGTAGTCCAACCATTCCACCGCTAAGCTTCTAGATAAGCTTAATTTTTTTGCACTGAGCCAAGTTGTTGGAGCATAATGTGAGCGAGTAGATATAGCCACATGAGGCATCGAATAGTACCCCCCTTCCCGCAGGAAAGACAACAGCATCGTTGATAATATGAATGAACAAGGACCCCCAATGATCATGATGCAGGGGCATCATGACCAGGCCAACAATGTGACGAGTTGGTCACATGTTGTGGCAGTTAGACTACTGAGTCAGAGTTTGTTAGTTTGTTAGTAGTTGAATCATTACTGTGTAAGACTCCCTGCGAGGAGATCAAGCCGGCGTGATTTTCTGTTAGTGATAGTGACTCTTTCATCATGGAAGAGAGTAGTTAGTTGTTGTTCGGGACCATTTTGTTTGGGGTAGATGGATAGGTTAAAAGGAAGAGAAAGAGCTTGGGAAAAGGGTGGAGAGGTTCGAGGATTTGCATTCATCGTTCCCAGTTCCAAAGTTCCGATTCTAAGTTTGGGGTTCTCCTTTGTAAATATTTTTGGAGACTGAGAGACAAAGGAAACAGTCTAAGTGTTTGCTTATTGCTTTGAAGAATGAGATTAATATTGTCTGTGTGATTGTGTTGATCATTTTGCATTTGATTCGATATTAGTTGTGTTTATATTAGCTTAGCTTTGTTTTTGGAAGATTAACCAACTTCGGCATGTCTCTGAGCCACTGTGATTTACTTTGAATATATGAGCGGTGAGTGAATGTTTGCTTATCTTCCGATATGATCAATAGATGCATGAATATATGTTCTAGGTTTAGAACTCTTGAAGTTTGAAGGCTTGATTGATCGATCCCATGATAAATAAATGCAGACTGCAGATTTTTGCAGTCGACTTGTTTATGCAGAGAATGAACGGTCGAGATTGAAGCGGAGGAGACAGATCGATGACGGGGAAGATTTTTGCAAAGTGGATATGCGCAGAAGTTAAGAATCCGTAAATTTTTTTGAAGTTCCAACGGCGGGAGTAGATCGAAGGCTGAGATAAAATATGCAAGAGATCTGATGGCCCAGAGGATATTCGTAAAGGAAATATGCAAGAGGGATAATGGATCCACAAAGATCCGGTGAGATCCACATCAGATTCAGATCAACGGTCCGAATGGAGGCCGTGAGAATCTGATGGTCGTGAAGAATTGCGGGAGAATATTTGCGAAAGGAAATTGCGGAAGCCGAGTTATGAAAATTCGAACGACACACCCACAATCCGCAATATGCAATTGCAGAGAGGAAGCTTGCGGAAGAAGATTTGCAGAAGGAAATTGCGGAAGTCGAGTTTTGAAAAGTCGAATGGCACACCCGGAATCCACAATCCGCAATCGCAAAAAGGAAGCATGTGGAATCCCATTGTGGGAACAGAGTTGCGGAAACTCTGTTGCGGAAACCCATTGCGGAAACTCTATTGCGGAAAGGATCTTGTGGAAAGATCCTTGCAGAAGGGAAATTGCGGAAGCAAGAGGTAGTTGTGGAAGGGAAATTGTGGAAGCGGGAGGTAGTTGCGGAAGAACCATGATTGCGGAGAGATTGTTGCGAAAGGACAAGTATAAGAAGAATTTAGTTGGTTAGGGTAAATTTGGTGATCCTACCATGTGTAGGATCGACTAGATCCTGGAAGTGCGGGTTGGAACTTGTTGAACTAGATTTGGCTCATACCCCCTGCACCAATTTTGGTATCAAAGCGGAAACATCCTGCACGAAAAAGTGGAGAAAGGGCATTTGAAGATAAGGTCGAAGATAGAGTGTAGATAGAGTCTATGTATGTGTTGATGTATATGTAACTTCAGAATGTATTTCACATATATGTATATTGTATTCCTATAGAGATGTTATTATTCCTCTATACGGAAGTGTCGTTATTGATATTGGAAGTGTCGTAACTTATACTTGATGGGTTATTAGACCACCTTGTTTGGGGTCGGCCCTGTATAATGTTGAAATATTGTAACTTCAAAGAATATTATATTTGTATATTATTTATTCCGGAGATGTTCCATACCTCCGATGTGATTATACTATAAATCCGGAGATGGTTATTCCTCCGAGTTGGGTGTGGTAACTAGGGTTATTAGACCCACCATGTGGGGGTCGGCCCAGTCAGTTATAATGGGGTATTTAACCTAATGGTTAAATACGAGCCTACATGTACTTGTGTAAAATACATATCAGAGTAGTGTATAAATAGAGGAGGTGTGTTCCTCATTTGATACACTCACACACTTGAGGATAGCACACTTGTGGAGGAGAGGTCTACTATTGTGGAGGAGGAGATCATGTCTCAGGGTTTCATCTTTGTATATTGCTGGTCATCTATATTGAGGAAGCTTTGCTGGGTTTTCTACCCCATGAGGGTTTCCCAGGATAAATCTCTGTCTCTTGTGTTTATGCTGTGCTTGTTGTTTCTTCAGTGATCCTGTATATGCTATTATTGTGAAATGGAATGTAATGCTGCTATTTTCTGTCTTAGCATATTAAATCTTAACATATAAGTCATGTGGGTCAAAGGGTTATTAGACCACCCTATTGGGGGTCGTCCCAGTCAGCATTATGTTATGTGGTTAAGTTCAAGCCTACATGAGTTAGGTAAAAAGGCAAGTCAAGTCAAGTATAAATAGAGTGCAGGAGGTACTCTATTTCCTCACTCACTTCTCACACATGCACTCAAGGAGGAGTGGCGCACTTATGGAGGAGGAGGATCTGCTGCTAGGTTATGTCTATCTCTCATGGTTGGTTGTATCATTGCTCTATCTATCTCTGAGGAAGTTATTGGGGTTTTTCACCTTTATGGTTTTCCCCAAGTAAATCTTTGTGTCTCTTGTGTGCTTGCATTATTGTCTCCATGATTGATATGCTGTAGATATGCTGTACATGTTGTTCTCTCAGTTAAGATCCTAGATCAGATTGAAGTAAATTCTGAAAATTTAACATGGTATCAGAGCTAGCCTGAAAGAAGGCATGATATGGCATGTATGACACTTGTTGCACTTACGATGCTAGGGCTTGATATAGCAAAAACCAGTCATCGTAGCACTTTCGCTATAAATCCGTTTTGGCGAAGTTTGCGAATCTGAAATTGTTACAGGACGAAGCTAAGATCCCCATGTACCTTGTTTCCAAAGTACAACCTCTAATTCGTTGTACTTTGTGATTTATGATCTGTACAATATAGGGTTTCTGCCTCTTCCAGATCTGAGTCAAAATCAGGTGACCTTGGGAAAAAGGTCATAACTTGGGCTAGGAAGCTCCAAATGAAATTTCGTAAAAAGTGACAGGTAGTACACAGACTGTACTATCTCAAAAACTTTTTCAGAGGCCGAAGTTGAACCAGTGACATGTGGCACGCCGTAAAAGTTTGCTCTCCTGTATTATCCCATAAACAGGTCATGTTGCGACACTTGGCATAACTCTGTCTCAGAGAGTCCAATTGAGGTCAGACCTATCAGGATGGAAAGATAACAGGCCGAGCTATCTCAGAAAATTTTTTCAGAGGTCGAAGTTCAAACAGTGACACGTGGCACTCCGTACAAGTTCACTCTCCTGTATTATCCCAAAACAGGTCACGTTACGACATTTGGCATAACTCTCTCTCAGAAAATCCAATTGAGGTCAGACCTGTCAGGATGGAAAGCTAATAGGTCAGGCTATCTCAGGAAACTTTTTCAGACCCTGTGGATCAAAAATTTCATAGTTACACCAGAAACAATTAGGTACATATTTCTGTCAAAACAGAATTATTTTTTGGTACCTTCATTCATGGCTTCCAGAAATTAGGGCTTTGGAGAAAGTTGGAATTTTTGTAATCAGAGACCACGGCTGAATGCTACTCATCAAAATAGAAATTTAGAGACCAAGATCAGTATTTTTGGTTGGTCATAAGGCCGGGCTTGATCAAACCCTAGTTCGGGACTTTGATCAGAAAAGTGGAAAATTAGGGCTTCTGTAAAAATGGGAATTTTTGAAATCTGTGACCACGACTGGAAGCTCCTCAGAAAAATAGAAGCTTAGAGCTTTGGATCAAACCTTTTGATTGGGTAGAAGAGTGGGCTTCATCAAACCCCAGTTCAAGGTCACATCCAGTGAATCCGAAAGTTTCAAAGGCAAAATTGAGGAGTGAAACTTTGAAGTTTTCAAATTCTAAATATACTAGCTTGATCAGCTCATCAAGGCGCATATTTCTATCCTTTCAGAAATTTGAAATTCAAAGTTTGAATTTTTGGGGTTTCTCTAACAAACCCATATCTAGCTCCACTCCCAGTTCTTGTAATTCAAGTGGATTGGGTTAATCCTAGAAGAAGATGGATTGATCATCTGCATGAGTGAAGAAGTTCATGTTTCAGAGGGAGATGAGGCTAAGGCCTTACATAAGAAGATTGCAAACGATCTCGACAGGTATGACTCATCGAGGTATGTTTCGATATTTGTTCATGATTAGTTTTATGGTATGTTTGTCTTCATTTTATTACGGTTAGTACAATCTTGATTTTAGACTTGTCATATCACCTTAATAAAACTATGAATGCACGATAGAAAATATTCATTGATTAGGGTGTTGACACTTATGATTGTACTAATGCATTATGGTGTTGTATGAGGTTTATGTTGTCTACTAACATGAAAGGTACACCAAGAAAGACAAATCTGGTCCAAGAACATATGTCATGATAACATGAGGACAAAGATTCATCCATTGTCATGGATCTCATAGAAGATCCATTTACGAGGTATGTATAACTTGGTTTTGTAATGGTTAACATATGAGACATGCAAGTTACTAGCACAAGTCATTGAAGAAGAACAAGAAGACATCATGTGAGTATGTTAGACATAAATAGCTAGCATGCTAATCCAGGTATGTTTTTCCTATATCAAGATAGAATCCTACCTTGTGTTAGGATCTTATACTATTGTGTTGTTGATAATGATTATTCACGAAGAGTCATAGGTTTGAATAATCATGGTTGTATGCATATTATGTTTCTTACCATAATTGATGATATGACTAACCAGAAGAATCATGAAGGTATAGCTTTGAATAATCACAGGTTTTATGCATATTATATCTCTTATCTTGATTGATGATTCAACTAACCCGAAGAGTCATAGGTTTGAGTATTTACAGGTTTAGACATGTTATGTTTCTTATGATTTGACTAACCATAAGAATCCTACATAAACCTTGAATGCTAATGCTTATTATTTTCTGTTTGAAATGATCATGATTATACATGCTTGAGATTATTGTGTTTTAATAGTATACTAATGAATGTATGATTTTATATGAGATCACAAGGATAAATCAATCATGATACTAATAAGCATGCATAGGGACCAAGGATGAATATGAGTTGAAGAACATGTAATCCAGGAAGCAAAGATCAAGAGGGAGTACACTCCAGTGGTTTATGAAAGGATGCATATATTCAGAGGGAGTTGACCATCTCTCTACATTCCACAACATAAAGTTGTAGAAGAAGCTACTGCAGATTAGGACTCCAGCAGCTCCTGCAAGAAAGCGAAGACTCAGAGGGAGTCCACCCAACGAACAAACAAAGATAAGTATTTTAATTATCATTTCTTGCATATGTGTTTGTTTGAATAAAATTGTTCAATGATGTATATGCTCATGTTCCTAGACTTAGGATATGTATTGTGCATATTAGAATAGTTGCATTGATGAACAGTATACTACTAATATACATGGGTAAGTGGCCTATGGCACTGTACAACATTCCATTGCTACTTATCTAGAATGAAACCTCTTTGCTACCATGTTGGGAGTTGTGCACACTCTTAACAATGTTCTAGTAGAGATTGGAAGGCATCTAGAAAGTTACGGGATATGGATAAATGTTGTATTGAAGCATTGGCTAAGATAATTGCATGACTGTATGACATATTTCTTTATGTGTAAGAATTTGTTCTGAAAATTATGAGATGTTTCTAATCATGCAATTTAACCTGTTTTGTAGGAAAGACCGTATATCTTCACCTACAAAAAGGACTACAACATTTGTTCCAGCAACAAAGATATCTATTGAAGATATTGAAGTTCCCAGGATCTGGGATGAAGAAATGGAATGCCATGATCCGTCGATCATGAAGAATGATGTTTGGGATGTAGTCCCAAGACCTGAAGGGAAGTTTGTTATGACTTCCATATGGAACTATCAGATCAAGCATGTTGCAGATGGCAACATAGAGAAATATAAAAGTGACGAAACAGAAGATACACCAGATGGATTCAAGACAGCTTTCTTGAATGGTGTAGTTGAAGAAGAAGTGTATGTGGAGCAGCCACTTGGTTCTGAGACACATGATAGGAAATCATATATTTGCAGAACTTGGTATGGTGAAGATAGATTGATTGCTGACACGCAACGGAAGCTTACTACCGAGTTCAAGATGAAGAACTTGGGGATGATGCACTATTTGTTTTTGGCATGGAGGTGTGGCAGAGTGCAGAAGGAATCTTCCTTGGACAAGGGAAGTATGCAGTAGAGATCCTGAAGAGGTTCGGGATGATGGATTGCAAGGCCATGGCCACACCTATGGCATCGAATCTGAAGCTTCTATGTAATGCTTCATCTGAGCCGGTTGATGTCATGATCTATCGTCAGATGATTGGGTCCTTAATGTACCTAACGAACACGAGACCAGACATTTGCTTTGCTGTGAACACATTGAGCCAGTTCCTGACAGATCCGAGGAGTGTTCACCTGTTTGCTGTAAAGCATGTTCTGAGGTACCTGATGGGTACAGTGGATTATGGGCTCAAGTATGAAGCGAATCAAAAGTTTAACCTGCAGGGTTATGTTGATTCAGATTGGGCTGGCAGTGCTACAGATAGGAAGAGCACATCTAGGTGCTACTTCAGTATGGGATCAGGTGTGATCTCTTGGTTTAGCAGGAAGCAGTCCTGCGTAGCACTGAGTACAGCTGAGGCAGAGTATGTTGCAGCCTATTCAGCTAGTTGTGAGACAGTATGGCTACGGAAGCTACTGTCTGAGTTATTTGATCTCCCGTTGGATGCTACTGGTATCTTCTGTGATAACCAGAGTTGTGTGAAGCTATCCGAGAACCCAGTGTTTCATGACAGGTCGAAACACATAGAGATCAAATATCACTATATCAGAGATATGGTGCAGAGAGGAGCTGTGAAGCTCCTGTATGTTGCGACGGACGAGCAGATTGCAGATGTGTTGACGAAGCCACTAGCCAGGGTGAAGTTCGAGTACTTCAGAGAGAAGCTTGGTGTTTTTCAGATCAAGGACACTTCGAGGAAGAAGTGATGGACACATTTGCTGAAGCCATTCCAAGCATGTTGGAAGGAGGATCCTTCACATGGCTGTGGATGTAAGCGTTGGATAATGGGCATCAGGATGATGTTCTGGTTTCTGCTTGGATATGATCAGTTGGATCATTTTTTATGTATATATGTACGCATCATGTTGGATGTTGGATATGATCAATTGGATCATTTATGTATGTATGCATCATGTTGGATGCTGGATATGATCAGTTGGATCATTTATGTATGTATGCATCATGTTGGATGCTGGATATGATTATTTGGATCATGTGTATGTATTTTGTATATGCATCATGTTGGATGCTTGGACCATGTATCTGTATATGTATCAGGTGGATACATTGTATGATCAGGTGGATCATGTATGGTGATATGTATCATGTATCAGGTGGATACATTGTATGATCAGGAGGATCATGTATGATGATATGTATCAGGTAGATACTTGGTATGCATCAGGTGCATCATGCAGCAGGATGTTGCAGTGATGATCAGGATGATCATGGATGATGAGCTTCAGGATGTTGCTCCAGATGACATGCAACAGGATGTTGCAGTGATGATGATCAGTACGATCATGAGTACATCCGGATGATTTATGGTGAGTATCAGGTTGATACTCTATGGCCGTGGATCAGGTTATGCAGATGAGCATGTCTGGGAGATCCTATAGGTCGGAGTTGTGTACCCGTAACAGCCTGGGATGCTCTTTTGAGACATTGCTCTGGGAGGACATGTAATTTGTGCCCTGGGAGATTTCAGGTCAGAGTTGTGTACCCGTAACATCCTGAGATGCTCTTGCGAGGTTTTGTCCTATGGCATGTAATTTGGGCCCTGGGAGATTTCAGGTCGAAGTTGTGTACCCGTAACATCCTGAGATGCTCTTTTGAGGTTTTGCCATGACCACATGTAATTTGTGCCCTGGGAGATTTCAGGTCGGAGTTGTGTACCCGTAACATCCTGAGATGCTCTTGCTAGGTTTTGTGGTGGACCACATGTAATTTGTGCCCTGGGAGATTTCAGGTCGGAGTTGTGTACCCGTAACATCCTGAGATGCTCTTTCGAGGTTTTGTGGTGGGGTCACATGTAATAGCGCCCTGGGAGATCCTACAGGTCGGAGTTGTGTACCCGTAACATCCTGGGATGCTCTTTCGAGGTTTTGTGACGCACGTAATAAGTCCTGAGGATTCCACAGTATGGCCAGTGATGATGAAGACCTGCAGGTGGTGGGCCTACATCCAGTATGAAAAAGGACTGGCTCTGTAGAACTTCCTATGACGAGTAGATTCAGAGATTGATTGAGATAGCAGCAGCAGTGACGATGATGATGACTCGATGACGATTATCCAGTGACGATGATCCAGAGAAGATGACTTGTGCTAGAAGAACTGTGCTGAGAAATACCTTCCTAGTTAAGAGGGAGTGTTGATGTATATGTAACTTCAGAATGTATTTCACATATATGTATATTGTATTCCTATAGAGATGTTATTATTCCTCTATACGGAAGTGTCGTTATTGATATTGGAAGTGTCGTAACTTATACTTGATGGGTTATTAGACCACCTTGTTTGGGGTCGGCCCTGTATAAGTCATGTGGGTCAAAGGGTTATTAGACCACCCTATTGGGGGTCGTCCCAGTCAGCATTATGTTATGTGGTTAAGTTCAAGCCTACATGAGTTAGGTAAAAAGGCAAGTCAATTCAAGTATAAATAGAGTGCGGGAGGCACTCTATTTACTCACTCACTTCTCACACATGCACTCAAGGAGGAGTGGCGCACTTATGGAGGAGGAGGATCTGCTGCTAGGTTATGTCTATCTCTCATGGTTGGTTGTATCATTGCTCTATCTATCTCTGAGGAAGTTATTGGGGTTTTTCACCTTTATGGTTTTCCCCAAGTAAATCTTTGTGTCTCTTGTGTGCTTGCATTATTGTCTCCATGATTGATATGCTGTAGATATGCTGTACATGTTGTTCTCTCAGTTAAGATCCTAGATTAGATTGAAGTAAATTATGAAAATTTAACAGTATGGTGTTCAAGGGGAGCACTAATACTCTTTGGAAGAGTAAGCAAGAGTTGAAGACTTTGGACATTGAAGGAAGAGATAGGAAGAGACTCTACAGAAATTTATAGCAAATATACTACAGGCAAAGAATGACAGTTCCAACCTAGCAATAGAGCTGGAAAGAATGGGTTTGAAGTAACCTTGAGGATTTGGTAACAGAAGAAATCTTGCAAAGATTGACAGCTAAGAACTCAAAGTTCTTGGAGAAGCAGGTTATTGAGATCTGGAAGGTAATGATATTTTGATTTTGACATTGTTAAAGTGTAGGTAATAGATGGAAGAAGATTACATTCTGAAATGGTAATGCGGAGATAAGATAGATCTATGTTGGAGAAGTGTGGCAGAAGGAACCTACAGTAAGACAGGTGCTGTTGAAATTCCAATTGAAGGTTGGAAAGAAGGGGAACAGTAAGGTTCTCAAGAAGAAGGGGACTGCAAAAATGAAATCCTGAGAAGGAGCATTGAATGCTCAAGAGGTTCTAAGAAGAGAGAATTAGTGAAATACCAAGAGGCCAAGCTTAGAGAGAAGTTTTGGTGAGGTATTTGTGGCAAGGTGAAAAAGACTGGTTCACTGTAGAGGCTAAGAGTGCAGCTCACAATGAGTGTGAAGAAAATCATGGAGAAGGAGAATAAGATGACTACTAATAGTCATGGCAGAGGTTCAGAGAGAAGCCACAGAAGAGAGAAAGAAGGTTCCAAAGTAAAGGGCATATGGAAGCAAATGAGTGATGAAGAGTATGATAGAGAGAAGGATGAGATAAGGGTCCGTCTTGGAGTGTTGATGGAGATGTTACAAAAGAAAGAAGTAGAGATGACCATTGATGGTTATCTTAAGGGTTCAAAGAAAATTTACAATCTAGAGAAGGAAATTAGCAGAGGTAACAATAGAAGAATAAGCATGGAAAGGTTTAGTGCAGTATATGGAGACAAGTTGACGGAGTTTACTTGTGAACATGGGTTGTTTGCATCTCATAGTGGGAAAGAAAGAGCTCACAAAGAAAAGAAGACTATAACTACTGATGGTCATAGTAAAGGTTCAAAGAGAGATTATAAAAATCCCAATGGGGATGAATTTGATAGAGAATGGGCTGAGATGAAAGTACAGCTGGAAGTGATGAGAGAATTTGTACAGAGGAATATGGAAGACCGGAGATATGGTTGGATTCTTCAGAAGAAAAGAGTCAAGTGGAGTTTGTTGGAGAGACGACTAAGACACCCGGTAATTGTCGAGTTAAAGGAATAACTTAGGAAAGTTAAATTGCAGCATAAGATGTGTGTTGAGGAAGAGGTTTATATATCTGAACCTAAACAAGGATCTATTCTTGGAGAGAGTAGTGATGAGGATGAAGACATGGGACTAGTTAATGATTTCATGAATCCCTGGAAGGTTGAAAGTCAGCTGAGAGAGCTGATGTTTGAGATAACAAAAGAGGCTATGGGGCCTTATGATTTTGAAACTGGTGATTGGTGTGTGTTTGCAGGTTGTAAAAACTTAGAAGATGACAGACAATCATTTAAAATTGTCATACAAGAAGAGGGGAAGATGACTGATTATGGTCATGCAGGTTGCTCAGACATGAGAAATGGAAGACAATCATATGGCACTATCATGGGATTAGAAAGGAATATGACTATCCATATTCATATCAGGAATCTAGAGAAGAATTACCGTCAAGTGAAGGAAGATGTTCAGTCGAATGGAATCCAGAGGATAAGTCAAAAGGAATTTGACAAAGAATTTATTGATATTCAGGAAGGACTTAGTAAGATAGAGAGGCTTATTCAAGACAGTAGTGAAGAACAATATATTGGATGGATGATGAAAGAGAAGAGAGTGCAATGTTCTGCATTACAGCAGAAGAAAAGACAATAGTCTTTGGTTTGGAAGAAGAATGAGAGGTTTAAGAAAGCTGAGCTTAAGAAAAGATTGATGGTGAAGGATGAAGTTCATTTTTATGAGCATGAAGGAGAAGTTTTTCTTACAGACAATAGTGAAGTTGATAAAAGACTAGCTGAAAGTCTTATGGAGTTTCCTGACAGTGGGAGTCAACAAGAAGAATTGGTGATGAAGGCATCAAATGAGCCCTTAGAGACTTATAGTTTCAAAACTAACTATTTGTGTGTGAATGCAGGATGCACGGAAGAGTGGAAACAATCCAATGATGTCACAGAAAATAAGAAAAGCAAAAGTTTGGCTTTTAAAAAGATGGAAGAACGAGACTCTCAAATTGTGTGATTAAAGAGAAAGAGCAGTTACTGAATAATGTTGTGAAATATTTTATAGGCAATGGACATTCATTGAGGACTGTTGACAATGATGACAACCAGAGTAAAGGACGACTACTGAAAGTTGTTACAGAAGGTGAAGAAGGTTGCATAAGAATTGCGGACAAGTGACTTCAAGTAGAAGAGATACAATCTTTAGATGACTGGGTGTAAGAGAATGAAACCAGTGAGGATTGTGTATAGTTCCCCAAAAAAATTCCAAGTGAATTGGTAAGTTTATGTAATGAGATAAAACTTGTGGAAATAAAACTGAGTAAACAGAACGTGTAAATTCAGGATGCAAAGATGGAGCTAGAAGAAATTGAAGAAGTTGTCATGAATGGCAATGGTGGAAAGGATGTTGCAATGCATGGTGAACCAAGTAAAGCATTTATATTTGATGAATTGAGAAATTTTAATGAGCATCCATGTGCAAATATAGGGGAAGAAGAGGTAAATAGTGGAACTAGATTGCTTCATAAGAATGAGATTTATTCTCATTTATGGACAAGGAACAAAGAGGAGAAGATTGTCTCAAGAGACAATATTGAAGCAAGTAACAGGGTGAGAGAACCAAAAGAAGGAGACAAATAGATCGAGCTACTGAAAGGGTCATTGAGAGAAGAGATGTTTCAGGCACTTGACCAAGCAGAAAAGTTTCCAAGTTTTCAAACTAATTATAAATTTGTAGGTATAGTGGAAGCGGAAATGAAAAGTAATGAGATACATATATCTCATGGAAGTGAAGTTGTATTTAGTTTATAGCATGAAGGTGTTGAACAGAGAATTGATTTGAAGAACAATAAGGAAAGTGAAGTTGTGAGGTGTAATTTAAAGCCTGAAATGGTCTATGAAGTGGAAAAGGTAAGAGATCTCCAGCAACACAATATTGCTGAGATAGAGGATGAAATTGGAGTGGAAGTGAAAACTAGAATTTCTGAAGGATATCAGTGGGAAAGATATTTATAATTCTCATATGTCCATTAGAAGAAGCATGAGAAGGAAGATTGGGTGGAAAGTTATAATGTTTTTACTCAAGTGCAGATCCAATCACAAAAGGATGATGCTTATCAATTGGAAAATCCACTGGATAGAGAGATAGAGGAGTTGTGGAGACTTATGTAGAAACATTACCAAGGAATGTCCAGTAGACAGAAGGAAGAGGCTAATTGTTTAATTTTATTGATTAAAAAGGATGTTGCAGGAAAAATTAATGGCAAATCGCAGAATAAAGTGTAGAATCCTAGTAAGCTAAGACCAACAATTAATTGTGAGGATAGCAAAGGCAGTGGAGAATTACAGCACAAAGTTTGGGATCCAAGTGGAATGAATACTTAATGCATATGACCTAGAGGTCATAATATTTTATACCTTGAGAGTCTGATGCAGGGGCATCGTGACCAGGCCAACAATGTAACGAGTTTGTCACATGTTGTGGCAGTTAGATTGCTGAGTCAAAGTTTGTTAGTAGTTGAATCATTACCGCGTAAGACTCCCTGCGAGGATATCAAGACAATGTGATTGTCTGTTAGTGATAGTGAATCTTTCATCATGGAAGAGAGTAGTTAGTTGTTGTTCGAGACGACTCTATTTTGGGTAGATGGATAGGTCAAAAGGAAGAGAAAGTGCTTGGGAAAAGGGTGGAGAGGTTCGAGGATTCACAGTCGCCATTCCCAGTTCCAAAGTTCCGATTCTAAGTTTGGGGTTCTCCTTTGTAAATATTTTTGGAGACTGAGAGACGAAGGAAATAGTCTGTGTGTTTGCTTATTGCTTTGAAGAATGAGATTAATATTGTCTGTGTGCTTGTGTTGATCATTCTGCATTTGATTCGATATCAGTTGTGTTTATATTAGCTTAGCTGTGTGTTTGGAAGAGCAGCCGACTTCGGCATGTCTCTGAGTCACTATGATTTACTTTGAATATATGTTGCCATTGCGATCTTCTTCCTCTACTAGACAGGGGAGGACCAATGTTTGCTGCCTCTGAATCCTGAGTAAACTATGTTTCTTTAGAGGTGGTTTGTCCTGAGGATGAGGATAAAGGGTTCGGCCTGCTTATTTTAACCATTTCGGTCCAGGTTCCTCCTGGAGAAGCTTGGTGCTTGGTGTTCTCTTCTGCAGCTACCATATCTGCCCAAGTTTCCTTTGGTGATGGTGGATCCAGGGATGGTTTTTCAAAGATCTGCTCGATAATAGGGATATGTTGGGTTTCTGGAGGAGTATCTACATTTTCTCTAATTTCTGCGCTTTCCTCATTCAAGTGTTCTACTTGGTTGCTAGTTGTGGGTTTGGTGATTTTCTGTTGTTGTTCCTTGCGTTTCCTTTGCTGTGCTCCGGATTTGTTTGAGGTTGCATTGTGTGTAGCCTTTTTTCCTTTTTTAGCTTGTTGCCATCCTTCTTCCTGGACTTTTTCAGAGTTGTCCTGTGTGGATTTAGGGCATTTTTTGACAAAGTGCCCATATTCATGGCATTTTCTGCATTTAAAGGGTAGTTGTTCATAGTCCACTTTTTGATAGAATTCCCATCCATCCATGAGGATATTGATTCCTTCTGGAAATCCCTTTTCCAGATCCACTTCGACACAAATCCTAGCATAGGAGAAAAGGTGCCCTTTGGGTTCTGCTTTGTCAATGTATTTTCCTAGAGAGTTCTCGATAGCTTGAAAGACTTCATCGTTCCAGCAGTAAAGGGGAAGATGGGGAAGGCGAACCCAAAATGGAACGACAGAGGGGATATCTTTTTCAAGATCGAAGGAGAGACTCCATCTATTGAGATACAACCCTCTCGATCCCAAGAAATATGGCCCACTGCGAAAGATCAAATCTCTATCTTCTTTGAATTCAAAAAGGAAGGTGTAGAAACCCTTACCGCATAAGCAATGTTGAAGTCCTACGAAGATGAGGGGCATCCAGTTCTTGGAGAGCCAAGAGTCCATGGTTTTCGGAGAAGGCCAAATCCCAGTAAATTTCCCGATGAGACCTCTTTCGTTGAAAGCTAATGCTTTTATCTTGGAAGCTGTCGATGTGATCTGTACTTTGGGAGCTGCTGCTCGCTTGACAAAGGCAAAAGGAGGGAGATCTTGGGCTTGGGAGGGGGGAGACGAGATCACCAAGAGGTGAAAGGTGGCATCGATACGAGAACGGAGGTCCTCCGGGGGGGGATCGACAGGAGGAGAGGTGGCCATGGCGTTCGAACCAGACGGTCCTGCAAACCCTAAGTCGAGCGTAGGAATTGCCTCACTTACTTATTGTTTCTTTTAACATAGTTAACTAATGAAACCTATTCCTAGAGTTATTATAGATTTTGCCATCTTAAAAATATTTTAATGTGAAGGTAAACTTTCCTCTTTGGTATGTTATTTGATGCCTAATTTTTACAGTCAAATTTGTAATTTTATAAATTCTAACATTGCAAATGAATTTATAGACCTATTCTAGTTAAAACAACTCCATACTAAAATTTTAATTATTAAAATTTATAACTCCAACCATCCATGAAAAAAATCTTACTTAATTTGTAAAGACACTTTTAAAAAAAATTAAGAACCATTTACTACATAATTAATTTACGTAATTGATTTATTATTAAAATATTAGTTTAATTACACAACTTATATGACATTAAAATATGAAACCTAAAATAGTTGCACTCAAAAAATATAAACATTAATAATTAACCTGATAAACATTTAGACTTCAGGGAAGCTTATCATCAAATGATACTCATGCTTAAACGGTTTGAGTGTTCATGAAAATTCAACCAATATTGTAGAATAGTAAGTATAAGATATTAACCTAGGAGGGGCCTTATACAAGGATTCCCTTTGGCCCCTCTCCTCTTCATGTTGGTGGTGGAAGGCCCGAGTAGATCCATCATGAGAGCTAAACTATTTGGTCAATTCAAAGGAATCAAAATGGTCAGGATTATATATTTTTCTCATTTGCATTTTGTTGATGACGTATTACTGTTTTGTAATGCCAATAGGAGGGAAGCACCAAAAATGAAAGAGTTGTTGGAGTTTTTTGCAGAAGCTACAAGGATGCTAATTAATGAAAGGAATTCATCCATATCATTTATGAATGTACATGAGGACATGGAGGAATGGATCACTCGTTATTTTCCTTTCCCTATTTTTTTCTTTGTTATACGTATCAAGTATTTAGGATTTATATTAAAACACAATGATTACACAAAAAAGGATTGGAGTTGGCTCATAGGTAAATTGGAGAAAAGATTATCCTTTTGGTGCATACATGGTTATCTAGAGCAGGTAGAGTTGTTTTGACTAATGCAGTACTTGAGGCAATGCTTGTATATTGGGTCTTTTTTTCATATCTTCCCATAGGTATCTTAGATCAAATTTGGAAGCTATGCTTCAAATTCCTGTGGGATGGTGGTACTCACTCACATGTATTCACTTGGGCTAGTGGAACAGGCTAACACTACCAAAGTCTATCGATGGATGGGGACTCAAGAGCACAATGGTTTCTGCTAAGGCTCTTGTAGCCAAGGGAGTATGGAGACCAATCCATGGAACTGTTATTTGGCTTATTGTTGTACATAAAAGTATATTGATCCTTTAACCATTGTTGATTGGATCATATTGAGAGAAAATCCCACACATAATGTTTCATTCATTTAGTGGGAAATTATACTTTATTTTCCTTTTGTAGGTGATGGATTAGCATGGAAGGTTGGGATGGGTAGATAATTGAGGACTAGAAAATATCCATGGGTGGTGAGATCTAAATATAAAAACGTTCTTCTTCATCATATGATACAATAGATACAAGACATAGAGATATTTCACTTTTCTCATATTGCAGATCCCATTCAAAGGACACTCTTTACTCAGGAATGGCTCACAATTGAATACTTTAGTTTTATGTATGGTGAAGGAAACATTTGGAATGATTAAATTTTTTCTCTAAAGTACTCACACATCAGAATCACTAACCAAGAGGATTCCTTAATGTAAATTAGAAATGCTGAAGGAGGCACAGATACACCAAAATTGGGCAATATGGTTTTAAGCAAGGAGGAATACCATCCTGAAGCATTATGGTGGAATAAATCTATATGGAAATACAAATGTCCTATGGAGTCCAACCTATTTTCTTAGCTCTCCATTAGCGAGAAGGTTCCCACTTGGGATCACTTACAAAATAATTGTTGGTATGGTCCTAACAGATTCCCTTTATGTAAATTAGAGGAAGAATCTCTTAGTTGTCTATTCATAGTATGCCCTTTTTCTTTAGATGTATGAAGAGAGTTGAATAGTTTATCTGAACATCAATTAATATGGATTGGAAGAGATTTGGAGCACAGTCTTGAGCTCATGACATGATATTAGAAACAAGGATTTTATGGCTCTCCCTTTGATTTTGATATGGGGCATATGGTTAGCTAGAAATATAGCTATTTTTTAGGATAAGGAGCCATCCCCACACTACACAGCCACATCTGGTCTTTCAATTCTATCTCATTTTCCTTAGTTGATGATGAGCTAGTTCCTAGGCATGTTATCCCTGAAGTTATTGACATAACTAGATATTGTTGGTATTTTTTTGATGGTGCTGCCAAGGGTAGAACTTAGTTTGGGGGGTGTTGAAGGTATCCTATATTTTTATGATGATCACTGGATACATTTTGATACGGGAATAGGGCACAACACTAACAATCTAGCTACGTTGGTGGCACTTACTCTCATATTGAAATTGGTTGTAGATTTTAGCCTTTAAAAAGTGCAAATCATGGATGATCCTAAACTAGTAATTGATTGAATGAGGCTAAAAAAAACTCCCAAAAATATTCTACTCAGGCCTATATATGATGAGATATCTACAATTGCTGCAACAGTTATCAATAATTAACATATTACCACATTTATAGAGAGAAGAACCAATTGACATAACATTTGTCAAAGGATGGTCTACATATTGGTCCAAGAACTTGGCATAAGTGGATCAACATCAGAGAGGGGATACAAGATATAGATCCAAGTCCATATCAACAATAGCATAATGGATTTCGTTGGATGAAAAAATACTTTTTATTTCTTCTACTTTCATAGTAGACCTTTTCTTGACTATATAGACTGTCTTTTATGAGCATAAACATATATATGTATGATTGTAGGATCCTATATAGACATATAATATCTTTTAAGATGGACCGTATACAAATTATGTATAGATTTTACAGGGATTGTTTTTAACATTTTAATGTTTTTTAGCTAAATAATACATTTTGAATTCCTTTTATAAGCTTTGTTGTGAGTGATGGCTATAAACGCTGATGTAGAATATGCTTTTTTACAACAATAAAAGATATGATGTTTTTACTGTGGAAAAAATATTAATAATTATTGTGGTTGATATTTAAAATCAATAAAAAATTTATAATCAAATAACAGTTAGATTTAGAAAAATGTATCATTTAACAATCTTACTACATCTTAATACATCTTAATACATAAGGGAGTGTGTTTGTATGTTTGTCAAAATTCAACCATTATTATAGAATATTAAATATAGTTGATTGATTATAGTTGTGAGTAATGAAAAATTAATGAAAATTTTATAACCAAATAATAATAGAAGTAATTTCATAAGGGAGTGTGTTTGTATGTTTGTCAAAATTCAACCATTATTATAGAATATTAAATATAGTTGATTGATTATAGTTGTGAGTAATGAAAAATTAATGAAAATTTTATAACCAAATAATAATAGAAGTAATTTGAATAATATGTGAGAATTTAATTAATATTATAAAATATATTAGTGTTAAAATTTATATTTAAATTTAATTTTATGTTTTAATATAAGGTTTTTATTTTTTTATGTGTGGTTGTAGAGAAGAATCCATTTGTTAATCCTTAAATTTAAAGTTACAAAGCTACCTACCTATAGAGGGATAAAGGTTGCATTAAGTTAAGGTATTAAGTATAACCATATGAACACAACTATTTTGAGAAAAGTCGTAAAACAATCAAGTTATTAAAAAATGTCATGTCCCCATTTATTAGTTTAGCCAACAGAAGTGGACATGAATGAATTATAGGATTTTAAATTTTTCCTTATAGTCATATTACAAATTCATAATATTTAAAATGCATGTGCAAATGCATAATAAAAATACATAGCTGAAATAAAATTGATCCAAATCGATCCACACACATACATACAATGCATATACAATCATAATCATCATAGGCATCAATTATAAACATTGCATATTCAAATACAAGAGAGTATTTATCTTTAAACAAAGAAGATCTAAGCAAATGGATATATAAGAGTGATTTTTCACCCAATCATAGGCACTATGTCCAACATATATTTTTTCTGTTGAAATCACACCCCCAAGCTAGGATATGAGGCCATCAGGGCGAAGGAAACACCTATAGGATTCTCTCTCTCAACACACAACTTGTTCTACTAGCAATGCTTAGCCAAAAGTTCATACAGAGCTCTACAGTGATCTCCCTTGGCCATCACAACCTTGGCTCTAATAATACTTGACCCACACAACACCCTTATGGGCTCAAGTATCCCATTCCCCAATCCACAGTCCTCTTGGGCGATTGATCTTTCCAATTGCTTCCTAAGTGTGCATAGAAGGATTCTAATATGATATGTGTTGTTGGAGAACCACCTATAGCCTTAATTCATGGCTTCTCATGCATGCAATAATAATATAACTCAATCGGTAACAATGCCTAAATTTACCAACCTCTGTCCTCATGTACAACCATATATTATCCCTTCAAATCTATAGACTTGTCTCTAAATTTGAATTTATAGGTTATACATGGTCTTGTAATGGTCCTAAACATCAATAGGGAACTCTAGGTAGTGTATATTTGCATGAGAGAATGATATAATGAGTGTTGACTCTAAAGAATATGTGATTATAATGAAAAGAAAACTAACATAACTTATGACCATATAAGAAAAGGACTCCTGATGGCTGCAAAATGACTTCTAGCATTTGACATAATTGCCACAAAAGTGCATTTAGCCCCATGCTTCAATAACTGCATGAGGTGACTTTTCCCACCAACCTCACAAATGCATTCAATGATTGGATTCAATAGTCAAAAGCAGGTAATTGGCTTACTTAAAGCACATGGAGAAATTTGGATGAGTTCTAAGGTTGACATTTGATAGAAAAGGATTTAGTCTCCCATAGCCCCCCCGTTCCTCTTCCCCTCTGGTGGAATCATAGCCCCTCTAGTTCTCTTTACATAACCATCTTGGACTATTTTATGATGTATGCAACATAATATTTACATATATTTCGAGTTAGCATGACAAGCCAACCATATGGTCCAAACAACAATATTTACATCATACATGCCTAGCGATTCACTATTCTAGCCTTGGCCTTGAGATCTGCATTAGGAATCCATACTAGCATATTTACATCATTTACATAATTTTGGTTAAATACATTCCAAGTCAAAATTGGGGATATTACAATACCCTCCCCCTTGGAATAACACTGCCCTCGGTGTTTGCTCAAAATTAGAACAAAAATGGATATGCCTCTCTCATGACATCCTCCAGCTCCCATGTAGCCTCATCAAGACCAAAATGCCTCCATTTCACCTTTACCTATTTGATGGCTCGGTTCCAAATCAATGTTACCATCTTATCTAGGATGCATAGTGGCTCGGTTTGGAAATATCCCTTGGGTTCCACTTGGATCACATCTCAATCAATCACATGGTTAGGATCATGTACATATTTCTTAATCAAAGAAACATGAAAAGCATTATGAGCTCTAATGTTAGCAGCCATTGCAATTTTATATTCATTTGGTCCTATCCTCTCAAGCACTTCAAATGACCCATAATATCTTGGTGATCGCTTGGCACAGCTTCCAATATTCAAGGAATGTTTCCTTGGACTCACTTTAAGGTAAACGTGATCCCCAACCTTGAATTCCCTAAGAACTTTGTTCTTATCTACAGAAATTTTATGTCTATCTTTGGCTGCATTTAAATTATGCCTAATCTTTGCTACCTCTTATTCCATTTCCTTAAGCAATTGTATCCCAAGTACAATTATGTTCATTGGATTATCCCAAGTACAATTATGTTCGGCACTTTCTTCCATACAAATCTTTGAAAGGACTCATTTCCAGCGATGCTTGTTTCCCATTGTTATATGCAAACTCCACTAAGTGTAGATAATCTCCCCACTTGGATGGTTTGTCATTCACATACATGTAAAGAATGTCTTCAAGCACATGATTCACTCTTTCTATTTTCCCATGTGTTTGTGGATAGTAGGAAATGCTTAAGTTCAATTGTGTACCCAAATCTACAAAAAATACTTTTCCAAAAATTTGAGGTGAAATTGGTATCCTTGTCTGAAATTATTACCTTAGGCAACCCGTGCAATTTGAAAATATCCTTTATTAAAGTCTTTGCAATGGAATCCATTTTATATGTGGATTTAATCAGTATAAAATGTGCTTCCTATGTTAATTTTTCCACCACCACCATGATGGAATCATGTTGCCTCACTGTCATTGACAACTATGTAATAAAATCCATGGAAACCACTTCCCATTTCCATTCCATAATTGACAAAGGCTGCAATAAAATTGCTAGGTGTTGATGCTCAACCTTAACTTGTTGACATTTCATACACTTATAAGTATACCCAACAATGTCATTTTTCATTCATGGCCAAAAATATTGTTTCCTGGTTGTAGCAACTATTTTCTGGTATCCTGGTGACCAAAATATAGCATTTTATTGATTTCATCCATAACTATTATCCTTAAGTATGTCACATTTTGAATATACATTTTATTTTTAAAAATAAGAATTTCGTCATCTTCCAAATGATAACCTTAATACCTCTTTTCTAAATTCTACTACTGCAATTTGTCTTTTATTTGCATATACAGTTCATCTTCAACAAGATAATTAACAATCTACTACCTTAAATTTGATTGGAAAGTACTAATGGATACCACAAACATTGCAAGTACCTTTTTTTTTCACAGAAAAAATATAACTTACTATTAATATACGAAATAGTAAAATATGTCCAGTTGTCAGTCCATAACAAAGTCATAACAGAGCTATCAGAAGTAGCCCCCGGAACATTCCGGTTACATCACCATAAAGTATCAATAAAACAACCAGAAAATGTCAAAGAAGGTGCCACAACACCCAAACATCTCCCCTAAGATAAAACTCAATGCGTCCAGCATCATAACAGAAAACATCATCAAAAAACATAAGTGTCATATAGAGTCCAATATATAAATAACCACATATGCCAAATATCAGAGGCATCCCCAGCAGATAAATAGACGCCATTATCGAAGTGTAATACAGATATTACAACCGATCAGTGCAAAACAGAACAACACCTGCAAGAGGATGATATAAAGGCCGCAAAAATATGATAGTATATAGCAATGTCCAACAAGTAATTGGACTCAGCAGTTTTTAAGAATCTGCACAAGGAAACTGAAAGTCATATAAGTATTACAAGCCTCATAATCCAGAATGGAAAATATAAAAGATCAAACAAAAAAGACAACAATCCTCATGTCCAATGTAACAGCTGAGAACCATGTGAAAAAAGAAGATCATCGCGCCATTCCTGCCACATGATGACCCCAATCTGAGAGTTAAGAGCCCGCTTAGAAAGCATATATGCCTCCTGATTCACCTCTCTATAGATATGTTCAAAGTGAATGTGCTCAAATTCAAGAATGAGCTTACGAGCTGCTTCCAGCCAATGATTGAGCAGAAGCACATTCAAGGGAGTAGTACCCTGAGCCCAAGAGATAATAGCCTGTGAATCGCCAAAAATAACAAGAGAAGAAATCTTCCTTTGACGGGCACAAAACAGTAAGAGCCAAAGTGCGCAAATCTCACTTCTAGTATTTGATCCAATTCCCAGATTTAGCCAATAGTGAAACGAGATAGTGTTGGAAATGTGGATAGTTACGCCAGCTCCCCCAATGCGATTCTGGCACACAGCGGCCCCGTCAAAGAAACCGCAGGGAAAAACCAAGATTGGAGGAGCCAATCTGTTTTTCAATACCCGAGTCTTCATGCCAATACCCACACCAAAAGAAGTCATGTATTCCTTATGAGCAACTAGGATCTTATAGCATAAAGCTACTCCGTGGGGTTTTAAGTTTTCAAATATGCAAGCATTACGTGTTTTCCAGACCTCCCAGATCAAAAAGTACGGAAGTTCAACACAATCAGTGGGAATCCGAGACCAAGCCTCCAGACAAGCACATAGAGTATGTTCACCCCATCTGAAATGGACACCGACTCTAATTGCAATTTGCTCCCAGAGACCCCTAATGAAAGAACATGTCGATAAAAGGTGATCAACTGTCTCCTTCAAATTGCAGCAGAGAGGACACCACCCCGGACCATTGAAGCCGCGACGACATAAGTTATCCCAAGTGAGAATCCTGTTCGATAACGCAAGCCAGATAAAACACTTTATCTTGAGAGGAATGACCAGCTTCCAAATATATTTCTCCCACCAGTGACCAGCAGAAAATGATTTGGAAAACAATGCATCATAAGCCAATTTTGCAGAAACCTTTCCACAAGACACATCCCATGACCAAATCAATCTGTTAGCCGAATCAGATAACTGTATGTTTGATTGATAAAAGGACCTGATATAACCATCCCATTCCAAGCCCAAAGAACCCGATAAACCCAGCTGGGGAGCCGATAACCATAGAGACCGACCCTCCTTGAACAGACCAATAGCATGTGCCAGAGTATAATATCATTTTGATCTGAGATGTGTCCTTAATTCCATCGAAAGAGTATGCTCTGCAGGGCCCCCCAAGATCGGGTCAAGCCCCAGCCTTATGTCACGTCCATTGCCAGGAATCCAAGCAAACCACTGCGTGATAACCTTAAACAATCCCAGCAGGCCATTCCAAATATTAGACACCCCCACTGTAATAGGCCGGTCCAATCTAAGCCACATTTCAACAGAGGTATTTTTCAGATACTTAGCTTTGATAATCCGTCCCCAAACAGAGTTGTCAAAAAGTGCCCGCCACAGACTTTTCGCATGCAGAGCCCAAAAAAAAAGGTCAAGATCCTTAATATTCCAACCTCCCAGTTTCCACAGACGAGCCAACCTGGACCAATTAATAAGATGATATTTTTCATGATTTCCACCACCCGACCATAAGAAGTTAAACAACTTTCGTCGAATTAGGCAAAGAATGGATCTAGGGACTTTGCAAAGTGTAAACCAGTACACGCCTAAATTCTGTAAGACCGCTTTTGCCAGCGTGAGGCGACCACCCAATGATAAATGGCGATAGCTCCAGTGACTAATGCGCCCCTCAAAACTCCAAAAGAGCCAAGTCCAGTCCTTCACAAGGTAATTAGCCGGCTTTAAGAAGAAGCCAAGATATTTCGTTCCAGCCTCCAACTCCAGAAAAATTAAGGGGAGAATAGAGCGAATGGAGCATTCCACATCCATCAATAGAGAGTGTTTTAGGAAATGAGATTTTACATAATTGATGATCATACCAAAAACCGAGCAAAATAAGTCAAGGATCTTCTTATATTGTACCCACTCAGCCAGGATACCATTACCGAAGAGCATTACATCATCCACAAACAAGGAGTGTGTAACAGATATTTCTCTAGTAATTGTAATGCCTTCAATCAGCCCATCCCTCTTTGCCTTATGTATGGATAAAATCAGACCTTCGATAACCAAGAGGAAAAGGAGTGGTGATAGTGGACACCCCTGACGAAGGCCCCGGGAGGCCTTAAAGAATTCCATAGGATGTCCATTTATCAATATGGCATAATTAACCGAGTTTACACAGGCCATAATCCATTTCATCACTTTCCAAGGCAGACCAATCTGAATCAGTATTAATCTCAAAAAATCCCAATTCACCCTATCATATGCTTTCACCAGATCCAACTGAAGAATGAGAGCATCAAGACGCTTCTGTTTTATCGAGTGGAAAATTTCCTGAGTCACACCCACCGCATCATGGATCTGACGGCCCTGCAAGAATCCATACTGCTCCATATAAATGTGCCGGGAAAGGAATGGTTTGATCTGGTCAGCAATAATCTTAGCAATAATCTTGTAGACTAAATTGCAGAGTGCAATAGATCTAAACTCATTATAGCTAGTCGGGTGAGATGTTTTCGGAATAAGGGTCAAATATGTTGAGTTGAGAGCCCCAGACACTGAGCCTTGTTTCCGAGATTCCTAAATATCCAGTCTGATATCCTCCCCCATAATATCAAAAAAATGTATAAAAAGTTCCACCATCCACCCATCCGGCCCAGGTGATTTATCTTTTGCAAACCCACCCAATGTGCTTTCCACATCGCCCAGAGAAACTTCCAAAAAAATATCATCCCCCTCCTCTTCATTGAATATACGAGGATACTCCTTAATAACTTTAAATTGTTCAGCTAGAGATGTATTTTTAGGATCACAATAGTATTCCTGAAAGTGATGGATGGCCTCCTCCATCAACTCCTCCCCCCCCCAGATCCTCCTGCCACAATGATTATTTAGGTCCCAGATAGTATTTTGCATCCTTCTAGAATCTACAAACTGGTGAAAAAATTTTGTGTTCTGATCCCCAGATTTTATCCAAATAGCCCGACTCTTCAACCTCCATGATTCCTCTTGAATAAGAAGAATATTCAATTTACGACTCTCCATAGCAGAGAGTTTCAACGCATCCCCAGGGCTAATCTCAGACCCCACCGAACCCTGCATCAGGGTTAACATTTCCAGTTCAATCCCAGCAAGTTCTTGACCCATTTCAGCTTTCTTGTTTTTTTCCCACATAATAGTATAGTCCTTTATAGCCTTAAGCTTCACCGCCATCTTATCCATGGCAGAGCGTTCCCCCGAAACATCCAGTTGTAGCCACCTGTTCCGCACTCCCAGAGTGTATTCCCCATCCAAAAGCCAGGTGGAATTAAATTTGAAAGGATAGGATTGACGTGTGGCTTCCACCTCAAATTGTAGTATAATAGGAAGATGATCACTGATTTTTATTTGGTGAATCCAGGACCTGTAGTTCTGAAGGCCATCCAGTAGGGATTTAGAAATAAAAAATCGGTCAATTCGTTTCTGAATCATCAAATTGCCCCTTCTTCCATTTGTCCAAGTTGGAACCAACGGACATGGAGCAATATCAACAAGTGAAAATTTCATGAAGAGTTTTTTAAAATAAGATCCCATCGGGTCTCTACGAGCCACCTTGCCCCAGACCTCACCATCCCCCCAAGTAAAATTAAATTCCCAAGCAATAATTAAATTTTCCAATTCCAGCAAATGACCCGAAACCGCTTCATCCTAGAATGCCAGCCGATCAGAGTAAGGCCCGTAGCAGTTGATAATATTTACATTTTTCTCCACCCCCCTGGTATTGCCAGATAATAGGATACCCATGGAGGTGTAAGAAGGAAATAGTCTCAAAACCGAGGGGTTCCATGCCGCTAAGAGACCCCCAGAAAGACCAACAACGTCCACAGTACAAACCATCCATCCCGGCTTAACCTTGTTAAAAAAGCTACGTGCCTTTTCCCCGCAAACCATAGTTTCCTGGAGAAGTACCAAATCTGGATTTGTTATATGAAGAACTCTCTTGAGGGCCAATTGTTTGGGCAGCCCCCCCACACCCCAGATATTTAAGGAGAAAAATATCATTTTCGAACCCTTGCTAAGGCTTTCATTCCTCTAAGAGCTCGGGTATCAGTAGATTTGGGGGATTCCACAGGACCACGGCCATCCACAATCCCCCCCATGGTGACCTTCTTGTTTTTCCTAGCACTCCTCGTTTTAAGGGGAGAGAGTTTCGGGGCCAAACCACCCCTACGTGCCCCTTTTTGTATACATATATTCCCCATTGTACCAGCGGAAATCACAGAGGTATTTTGTCCCTCCCCCACCAGATCAGAGGTCGGCACCTCACATGATCCTCCCAAATCCCCTCCAAGTGGCATAGGCTCTTCTAACAGCCTGTTTTTATAGAATGTAGGGATAGGAGACTTCTTCACCATCTCTGAATAAGAGGGAATAAGTATTAACTTTTCACAGGGCTCCATAGATTTGCCCGAACCCCCAACCCGACCACCAGATCCCGGCAGATCCACCGGGCAAACACCACCAGATTCCCCACTCATGTTACCGGTCTCCACTTTGGGATCCGTCAGACGCATCGTCACACCCCCATCCCCACCACCACCCCGTACCATAATAGGAGCCTCCGAATCACTTGATAAAATAACAGTCGGGGAGCCAGTAAGAGGAATCTCAGGAGAGGCCAATATGACAGGGGAGGTGTCGATAGGAGAAGTCGCAATCACATTCACAATCGGCTCGTTCTCAGAGACAGGGCCATCATCCCCAGAGGATTCATTTGAAGTGTGTTCATTTCCAGAAGAGTTTGTTTTCATGTGTTGTTGGCGACTCATATAATTTCCATTATTTCCATTGTTTAAATCAAGAGCATTAATAAATGAAATATCCAACTCATTCAACGAATGGAAGAAGTTAGGTTCTTGTGTTTCTAACTTACGGAACAGGGCCGAGTCCGGAGCATCCAAAGTCGAAACCCAGTTGGAGAAGTCGTCCAGCGAGCCCGTTATATCCAACTCTATATCACTGCCATCGTCCGACGACCAGAAAGGACCCCCATCCCTGAGACGACCAGATGAAGCCGGCGCATTGCATTGGCGCCACAAATGCCCTACTTCTTTGCAGTTTGAACAGCGAAAGGGGATACCCCAATAATCAATGATCTGAGTAATCTTTCGGCCACGCCAATTGATGTTAAGCACATCGATTAGCCCCAAGGAAATATCCACCTCCACAAGGACCCGACCCATGCGCCGGTCAAAACCATTTAAGTGCTCTTCCTCGACATGTAGGAAACGCCCTAAACAGTTTCCTATGGCTTCAAAAGCCCCTCGATTCCAGAGTGCAAGAGGAAGCCCGGGCAGAAGGACCCACAAGTGCCGTAGACGCACCACAGCAGTTTCAGGATCGAAATCGGTCTACCATTTTTGCAACATCAGGCTCCCAGAACCGTGTAACCATAGTCTCTCCAAAATGAGAGTGCAATGTGCCTTTTCATCAAATTTGAAACCGTACCACCCACAAGCCAAAGCAAAGATTTTCGGAGTGTAATTTAGCAGGGGTCTCCACTTCGCCGCAACCCACCTAACAATGTCCCGCCTATTCATAACATGGTATGAAAATTTCCCCACCAACGCAGTCATGTTGTATTCCACGACTTCCTCCAGTCCAATGTCCTGCCCCACCATTAACCAGGATTCACTAGGCCTACGAAAATATTTTCCATTTAAATGACGAGCCGCTCGGGAAGATGAACCAGAGTTTGTTTTGTTACCCACATCAGGGTAGTCCCGACCGCTGCCGACAGAAGGGTCTGACCCCCCCATATCACCATGTGTCCTCCGGCCCACCATATGTCCCCTATGTGTTTTGCCACAGGGAGCCACCTGTCGGCTCGCCGGGTTAAGAGCCCGCTTCCCTTTAAGTTGTTCATGAAAGTGTGCATCCGGTTTGAATAGGTCGGCTTCCTCTATCATATAATCGGAGACATTTAGACTGTTATCCTCCGGGATGATAGGTTCCAACAACATATCTCCCATTCTGGAAGCCATAACCCAGATCCCGATTCCAATTCGGCCGAAAATAACTATGCCCTTTCCCCCGTGAATTGACTACCACAACATAGCAAAAACCGGAGACAACAGCGATGAAAGCGGCTACAAAGAAAAAATAATTATTACACACAAAACCCCAAACCACCCGTGAACCTAGGAACGCGCAGGACCACACGCCGACCACACACCGGTATCGCCGTTGCAAGATTTGTAGTTCCAACGAGCAGGACAGTATTCAAACCGGACCAAAGCAAAGTGGAGTCTCAACCCAAAACCGTCTCAATAAACGCTGTCAGATAAGGCGACCGCAATGCGCCTACACCAGGGTTCCTTCTCACTTCCAGGAATCATCCATTCAACACTGCAGGAACCCTAGCCGCGACATAGAAACCCTAGCCACACCCGGAAACCCTAGTTGTTCACCGCGCGCAGAGCCCACCTGCCTCTCAACCCTAGCCACCAAATGTTGGCGAGTTTGAGGAAACGAGACAACAAATTCAAACATTGCAAGTACCTTTGTGTTGAGTGCATCATCCACTTTATTCTCTTTCGCAATAATCAAACACACTTTACGAGATAGGAACAACAATTTTTTTTAGATGATCAGTGCTGTCATAGTACGCTCAGAAATAAGGATGGCAGGTAGATCCGTGGGGTTGTTATCATAATCAATATACAAATTACATCTCAGACTATCCAACACCATACAACTGGATATGTGGAGTAGGTTAGGAGTCGCCTCTGCTAAGAGAAGAGATCGTTGTCAGGCTAGCATTGAAAGTAATCGCAAGAATAAAATCACTAGGTTGCTAAACGATCAGAATTTAGATGGGAAACATAGAGAAATGTTAAATGCTCATAATTTAGATGAAAAATATAGTGAAAATCACATGGGAAGAGACAACGTTATTGATAGGACAGACATCAAGATTAATTAGGGAAGAGAGAGCGTTATTAATAGGAGAATAGAGAACAATACTAATGAAGGAAGAGACAACATTAATGAAAAAGGACAAGAATTTGATGTTGATAAAGGAAGTAGCAATATTTATTAGAAAAGAGAGGGAAGCGATATCAGTAAAGGGGTGCGCAACAATATTAATAAAGGAAGAGATATGCTAAGGAAAACAATAAGAAAACAATATTGTTAAGAGAATGGAAATCGTTAAGGAAAAAAGAAAATCATGTGTAGTCAACCTCTGAGACCACACGTTGAGTAATGAAGAGGTTAGAGTTTTGTAGCGAGGTCTTAACTTTGCAGTTGTGCCTAAAATATTTCCCGTAGAATTGAAGATGTAGTATCTCACCTTCCCGAGGTTAAAGCTAAGGAAGTAAGATAGGAATGCGCGGTAGTCATCAGAAAGGAAAGACCACCCAAGAACAATATAATTGTACATGAGAAATTGGCATTAAGAAGCTTAAGAAATAATAGTAACATTATTGTACTAAGAGATGGTAAAGGAAATGCGAATGTCATCCTTAATAGGGAATATTACGAAAGGAAGATGTTGGAACATTTATCATCTGCTGGAAGTTATAGTAGGATGGAATGTGATCCTAGAAAAAATATCATTAATGAAGTCACAAGGACCATTAAGAAGTCTTCTTTGGATGACAACACTAAGAGGAAGCTAATCCCAAAGGATTCAGTTATTCCCCGCATTTATGGTTTACCCAAGATTCACAAGGAGGGTATACCTATTAGACCCATAGTAAACACTATAGGATCCCCCACTTACCGGATGGCTAAATTTCTCGTGAGAAATATGAAGGGTTTCATAGGGAAGACCTCCTCTTTTATTAAAGACTCCACACATATGGTAAATGAAATGAAAGATTTCAAAGTGAAGGAAGGGGATATTTTGGCTAGTTTTGAGGTAGTATCTATTTTCATGAAAACACCAGTAGATGAAGCCATTAGGGTAGTTGAGGAAGTAACTAATAAAGAAGCTACTCAACTGGTTAAGTTTTGTTTGAAATCCACTTTCTTCAGTTTCAAGGGAGTTTGTATGAACAGATAGAGGTAATTGCAATGGGATCCCCCCTCTTCCCCATAGTTCCCAATTTATAAATGGAGGTGTTTGAGAAATATTCTATTGAGTCTTTTCCTTTAAAACCTAGATGGTGGAAGATAGTTGTTGATGATACCAACACTAGTTGGCCATATGGAAGAGAGACCTTAAACAGGTTTCTAGATCATTTGAACAACATATCAGACCATATAAAATTTACCATGGAGGTTGAATAAGATAAGTAGATACCATTCTTGGATGTCCTCATCAATAAGAGAAATGATGGATCTTTAGCTGATCAAGTGTATAGGAAGAAAACCCATACAGATGGATACCTACATGCAGACTCGCACCATTATCCTGCACAGAAAATAGGGGTATTGAACACCCTTGTAACTCATGTGCCATAAGAGTCTCAGATCAAGAACACCTCGAGGAAGAATTATGATGAGAAATAAACCATGAACATCATCCAAAGAGCTCATATAGGTTCTCAGAAAAAAAAAAAAAAAAAAAAAAAAAAAAATAAAAAAAATAAAAAAAAAAAAAAATAAAAAAAAAAAAAAAAAAAAAAAAAAAAAAAAAAAAAAAAAAAAAAAAATAAAAAAAAAAAAAATAAAAAAAAAAAAAAAAAAAATAAAAAAAAATAAAAATAAAATAAAAAAAAAAATAAAAATAAAAATAAATAAAAAAAAAAAAATAAAAAATAAAAAAAAATAAAAAATAAAAAATAAAAAAAAAAAAAAAAAAAAAAAAAAAAAAATAAAAAAAAAAAAAAAAAATAAAAATAAAAATAAATAAATAAATTCCTTAGTAAGAATAACATTAGGGTTATTCTCCTCCAAACTCAGTTGGGAGAATGTTATATTCCTCAAAGGATCCCATAGATACAATAAAACAAAAGGGCATTTACAATATTCCATGCTCATGTGGGAAACCTTACATTGGTGAGATGGGGCTCTCTATTTAGGTTAGACTCAAGGAGCATTGTGCAGACATAGTACATGATCATCATAAAAAATCGGCATTAGTTGAACATGCCCACAATTCTCACCACCACATTTGCATTGAGGATATGAAATTGATCATGAGTGAAGAACACTACAAAAGAAGAAAGAATAGTGAGGCCATAGAGATACAAAAGGTTCCATCAAATCTAATAGAGAAAATGACCTAAAATTAAGTGAATGTTGGATATCTATCATCCACTGCATTAAAAACATTAATAACCCTCAAATAGGATAATAAGACTCCAAACTCTCCTAAAAGACCAAATATATTGTGAGTATTTGATTTTAGACTTAACATAAGGTTAAATATCATTTATATTTACTTAGGTTAATAGTCTAGATAAATAATTACATAATTTAACATAAGGTTAATAATCTAACTATGTTAAATGATATTTAACATAAGGTTAAATATCATTTATATTTACTTAGGTTAATAGTCTAATTAAATAATTAAATACTATTAATGGAAACATTTATGGGAGTCGTGGATTCATATCTATTGACTTATGTTCACTAAGTTTCAACTATATACATCTTATCTTAGGCTTCTACCTTCCTTAAGATAATAAATTGAAATTTAATTTTAAATATGTTAAATGATAAAAAATTTAAATATGTTAACTGCAACAAAACTCAAGCCACGACTTTTTAACTCCTTTGAAACTCGATGGCTGACAAAATATGAAACCGAAAAGAAAATCTTATCTAGGATTTTTACAAATGCTTGAATTGAAGTAATTTATTTCATGTTATGTGATGATGGCAGGGTACCTCATCATCCTGGCATAATCCTGCTTTTACTCAAAGTTGGGTTGGTCACTACACAGGTATTTGAATTCTACCATCCACTTTATGAAAGGTTTGTAAAGTATTACACTTGGAATATACTATGACGATTCATTATGGACAAAGTATTATGTGAAAGAAATAGCCCGTGGGTGATTAATCTAAGGTAGAATTAATAAAAAATTACCTTAACAAAAGCTTTTGTGCTAAGAGGACCTTAAGCTTCAAGCAATATTCAAAAGTGATAATTCCAATGACTCCAAATTGGTTTGTATAGTACATATGAATAAATTCCAATGAGTATGGTTATTTTTTAGAGTCCATATGATGAAGCTTGAGGCATTGACTTTCTCATCCATGCCTGCCTATTGATCTTTGCTTTCCTCTGATATCTTTGTTACAGGAAAGCTCTACATTCGATGAGAGCAAACAACTGGTAGATATTTTAGAGAGAAAATATGTTTAAGAGCAAATCAGACACAAAAATTGTCTTGTTGGAACATTGTATGTATGTAGATTCGTCATTAATCAATCACCCCGCATGTCTAATTTTCCATGATCTAATCATTTCCCAAACATTACTATGTTATCTATTGTATAGAGAGGGATTTGTTCTTCGTAAAAGTCTTGTTCTTAAGTGTAACCTGCACAGATAAACAAACTACAACGAAAACAATAATTAGTGTCTTGAGTTAAAGTCCTCTGTCTTAATAACCATACATGTATTCAAGAAAATGGTTTGTTTCTCTACGTCGAAGCTTCAAGGCTTTCTCCTACTCACTCAACATCAGGATAGACTCACAAGAAACTAGTGGTCATGCCAATAAGAAAGCAAGGCTTTTAATAATATTTAATAAGTTGGGTAGAGTCCTTGTTCTCTATGTAGAATCATTTCAACAATATATGGGTTTGCTTGAGACACCAAATGTAACGTCCCCATCCCTCAATCCAACCAGCAAGAGGGGACATTATCTAAACCAGGGGCCTCTAAATTTCACCCCATAGCCATAATTACGAATTTATACAACTAAAATGCATGTGCAAACAGGTAAATAAAAAAATACAACAGAAATAAAATTGATCCACACACACATAACATGCAATTCCAAGCATAATTGTCACAGGAATATAAATAAAAAACATTGCACATCAAACACACAAGAATACTTATCTTTAAACAAAGAAGATCCAAGCAATTTGATATGTAAGAGAAATTTTCCACCCAGCCATAGGCACTCTATCCAGAATATGATCTTTCTGCCGAGAGGCCACCCCCAAGCTAGGCTATGAGGCCACCATGGTGAAGGAAACACCTACAAGCTTCTATCTCTCATCCCACAACCCATTCTACTCATTGTGCTTAGCCAAAAATCTCAACCAAAGCTCTACATGGGTCTCACTAAGCCATCATAGCCATGGAACTCCTTCCAACTACCCCATACAACACAAGGAATGCTTTTCCCTTCACTGATCTATAGTTCCCTAAGAAAATCCAACCCTTGCAGTCCTTACCAATGTGTGCAGTAAAAGTCCAACCTGTTGTATGCTAATGTAGAACCTCCTGCAACATTAATCCATGGCTTGTCAAGCATCCAAAAGTAGCAGAACTCAATGGGTAAGGGTTCTTAGCTTTCCCAATCTCCATGCTCACCTACAACCATCTATTTTCCTTTCCAAAAATGCAACTCTGTCTTCAAATTCGAATTTATGGGTTAAACATGGTCTGATAATGGACTTGAACAGCAATGGAAAAAATCTACGTAGTCTAGGAACATGCATGAGAGAATGAGAGAGTGATCAAAAGAGTGTTGAATCCAAAGGATATGAGGTAAGGGTGAAAATAGAAATGACCTAGCTTCTGAACATACAAGAAATAGGACTATTGACAGCTGACATAATTATCACAACCCCCATGCTTCAATAACTACAAGAGGTGACTTTTCCCACCAACCTCACATATGCATTCAATGATTGGATTTAATAGTCAAAAGAAGGTAATTGGATTATTTAAGGCATGTGGAATATTTTGGATGAGTTCTAAGATTGACACATGGAAACATAGGATTTAGTTTCCCATAGGGCCCCTTCCTCTTCTCATTTGGTGGAATCATAGCCCCTCTAGTGCTCTTTACACAACCATCTTGGATCATTTTATTAATTTTCAACATAATATTTACATACATTTCGAATTGGAATGACAAGCCAATCATGTGGTCCAAATAAAAATATATACATTGTAATATCCTTTATCAGGTTAGAGATGATATTACCCAAAAAATTTAAAACTTATAGCACAATTTTTCACAGGCAAAGACTAGTCAACAAAACTAGTTGAAAGGGGATAGTTTAGGGCACAATAGGATTCCTCCTAGATTAAGAATTTGGGATATTTAAGTTATGCCAAATGTATAGGAATGTGTGCAGTAGAAAACATGACAGAAACATGGCCACTTCCAATTCCTATGCACAAATCACTAGGGCCATTTACATTTCAACAACAGCTGGAGATGATGTCTACTGTGAGGCTTCTTGTGCACTCCAACATATGCATACTAGAATCAGTTGTTTACAATTGAATGAAACCAGTGGTGTATGTCAGACATTAAACTCCCAATTAAATGATGGACAAGAGTTTCAGGGAATTTAGGAGGTTTTGGGTGAGTTTGGGAGCAAAAGAGACAAGAGCGCTATGTGGGACTGCTCAACTAGCAATTTTCCAAACTCTTCCAAATAGGTTGAGAGGCCTTCGAAATATCCGGGAAAGGGATGTAGGGTTTTCATTTATGTATTAATAATTTCATACAACCATCAGAACTGAAATTGGACTCGTAGAATGACTTTTAATATCAAAAACTGGAAAACTAGTTAAAATTAAGTGCTCAGAGAGCTAGTCTTAAAAGAGCTTAATCTAAAAGCCTCTCAGGATTCCCAATTTCTATCCTGGAGTATAATATGGTTCAAACATGAGTATAAAAACAAATGAAAATCAAATTTAAGAACACGGGGAAAAAAATATAAGTATTTCAAACTCAGACTTGTCAGAAAGCCTCCAATACATAGGATTCTTACAATAATGAGAGTGTAAGACTATGAAGAGTAGAAGAAGAGAGGAATGCTTCAATTTATTTTGAAATAATGGTGAATAAAGAGCATAGGTCTGCTCATGGAAGGTACATCAATATTCTAGATTTGATCAGGGCTCATTAGCTAGACTGGATCTTCTTCCTCCAGGTGAATCCTCCTCAATAACTCACTCCAATTGCACTGGCATTGATGGACTCTCTAGATGATTGAATTATCCAATGGTAGGATGATATTATTCAATGGTAGTATTTTACTGGCATGTAGATCAAACTACAATAGCTCAAGATCTAATCATGAGCAAACTAAAACATGAATTTCATTGATGGACTCTCTGGACTGTAATGGTTTCTTCATCAACTCCTTCAAATCTCTCCAATCTATGCACAATGGACTTGGAGGCTTGGAATATTCATAGGATGTAATTATTTGGACCTGCAATAAGAATATCCATGGCTACCAGAGAAGGAATAATATCATAGTGTTAGAAAAACAGGATCGCAGAGCAATAACAATAAACAGAAATGCAAATATAATCACACATACACATTACAAGAGAGACACAGATATATCGTGGTTCACCCAACTTGGGCTACGTCCACACTGAATTTTCCAGTCCTTATTATTATTACCGTCCAGCAAGTCGAAGGGATACAACCTGCAGCACAACCGCTGCACTTCCTCTTCTCTGTTTTACAGTCTCTCTCCAGATCTCAAAGATCTTTACAATGCATAAAACCTAATACATCAACCCTAGCCGTATTACAATGTCTTTCTTTTATAAGGGAAATACAATGGGAAAATACCACGGGATACCCAAAACCATGGGCCCGCAAAACAGCTGGCGAAAACAGCCCTAAAAATTTTCTTCGGGGGCGTTGCCCCCGAACCCCCATTTCTCGGGGGCGCTGCCCCCGAACCCCCGCCGGGGGACCGCTGGCCCCCGGACCCCCCAACCAGGGGGGATGGGCCCCCCTGGAACCCCGTGGGGGGGCGATGCCCCCCCGCTGGGGCGAGTGTACAGTCCACCTACACATCATATAGAACTGGGCTACAAACACGGCTAATACAATATCATCTATGAGACTAGAAGATCTGGCTCCACAACCAACACATAGAAGAAGAATTGAAGAGAAGTAATGGGGCTCATCTCCCATTGGTTGGCTAGGGCACATCTCCTTGCCTTGGTAAGCTAAAGTTCCCACACATAAATTAAATAATGATCAAAAGTTGTGAAAAGTATTTTCTTGGATTATTTTATAAACTTCTCGATGACCTGTCGATCAATTTGATGTGCTTGGTGACCTGTGAGAGCCCTTCCAAATTCACCCTCCTTGAGTGGATAGGCTTTCATGCTTTTCCCCTCTTACAACTTTTCATCCTTTAGAAATTGCGCCTTCCTTGACTTGAAATGTTTCATGCTTTGTAAACTGGCCTCTAATTTGGAAATTGCACCATTTGGGATGTTTCCTAATTTGTTAACTAACTTGATTTTGGAAACTGTGCCCTCCCTTGGATTTTCTGGACGTTTCCAGTTTTTTGCTTTTGGAAACTTCTTACACATTCCCTGCTTTTCATCTTTTGCTATTTTCTTGCCTCCAGTTCCATTTTAGAAACCTTATCCTAATGAGAGCACCCTCTTGGCCCACTTTCTCAAAATTTAGGAATAATTATTTATAAAAATAAATAAAATTATTGTTTATACTAGGCTTAGGATAATTTTTATTCTAAGCATACAAAAATAAAATAAATTTATCTCCTTAGGGGTTATTTTGTCCCCTTTACCCATGGGAACTAAATGAGCCAAAATTGGGGACATGCCATACATCATACATGCCTAGCCATCCACTAGTTGGGCATTGGCCTTGAGCTCCACACTAGGAATCCATACTAGCATATTTACATCATCCACATAATTTTGATTACATACATTCCAAGTCAAAACTGGGGGTATTACATGAAATCTAATTCCCAGTAGTGAAACAAGTCCAATTATGTCCTTGGAGCTTTGTTTTCCAATTCAAATATGAAAAAATGAACAATATCACTCTATTATTAGCACATCATCATCTATAGGTTTAATACCGACTCTTTATAATTTTGATATGGAAACAGGCCAACGCACTTTACCAAGCAAATGTGCATATACACACAATCCTTCAACAACAATAAATTCTACTTTCCAACTAAGTCATATACTATGCATATATATTTTAGATTATTTTGAGGCTTGCTTGAGGTGCTCAGCCCAACGCATAGCTTGGATATTTCATTGTTTGCATATGCATGATGAATGGTGTTTGTAATGGCTATCGACATGATTGTAGGTACTGGTTAAAGTATATAGAATTTACTTCATATCAAACTCGGATGAGTTGGAAAATCCCATCTCGCATACCAAGTATAAACACCAGTCAACATTGAGGCCCAACATACACACATTCCAATGCATGTCTAACAATCCGATGCACGGTAAAGAGAAATCCACTGACCAGAGATGTGTGAATTTGGCATGAGAGGAAAAAGGTAGAAAGGGGATGAATCAACACAACAAAATATTAATTGCCCAGCAGTAAGGGCATACAACCCTTTGGGTAAGTTGAAACATGCACTAACCAAATAATACTCTAAGCAAAAGGTGTGTATGACCTTCCCAATCAAGGATTCACAATGTCCTATAGCCCATAGCTTCAATAATAACCAAAATTAGAAACTCCTCAAAACAATATAACATATATATAGATTCAATGTGAAATCGTACTCTGCAGTACTACGTGGGTGGTTATTTCTCTTACAATTCCATGCCTTTTAGAGAATGTTGCATCCTGCAGCACCTTTCATACTGCTTTCCTGATCACATTTTTTGAATACGACCTGCCACCATCATGTGAATATTTGGATTCAAAACAGGTTGCATAGCCAATGTTGTGCATGCTTTTGATTCGTTCCAAGAGAGCCCAGGTGCATCCACTAATGCTATGCAAATCAGATCATAGAACACCGCCCGTCCGATTTATCTTCTACATGTGTTATATTGTCGACAGATTCAATGTGTTTCTTCTTTGGGTTAAACTATCCTTTGTGTGTTACTCTTCTATTCATCATCATGGAGGTATACCTCTGCGCAAGAATTTGTCTTTAGTAATGTTCCACACCAATTTTGTTGTTTTGTCTCCCTTACATTTCTGAATGTGAATACGTTGTGCATTCATTTTAAACTCTGATACCCAGTCATGCTTGGTTGTGGGAGTCGATAGAATTATACATGAGATTCCCTTGTCCAATACTTGATTGGCAATTGATGTTTTTTCTCTTCACTATCTCGCAGCTTTCCCCTTTCGAACCATGCAACCACATGACCTCCCGTCACCAGGAGAAATGTTGTGTTTCACACACGCATGGGATTTCCAACCTCCTTTCGAGGGTTTAAATTCCCATTCTTAAGATCAAAACTTGATTATTAATTTGGTTGCTTCAAAAGTTATATAAAACAATGCCCAAAAGTCCTTTTGACTTGGCAGGGACTTGAAGCTCTACTTCTTTCCCTTGTTAGGTTAGCTTTTGGTATTTTTAAAAAGAAATTAAGATAAAGGAAAAAGTAGAGAAAGGTTAACCCTAATTCCTTTATTATTACCTTTATTATTAAGGTTAGTAACTTTATAGTATTGTTCAGTGATTATTAAAAGGTTGGATACGATTTTATGCTAACAATCTAAGTTAGTATTAAAATAAAATAAATTAGGTTTAGAAATTTTTTAAAGTAATCCTTTTAAATATTCTAGGTTAGTGCTTTAAGGGGATTGGTTGTTAGGAATAAAATCTAATTTGATATATTTTAGGTTAATATGGTAATATTAGAATAGATTTGTATTATTTATTATTAGTAGTATATTTTAGGTTTAGGTATATGTATATTAGGGTTAGTACTTTTAAATAATAATTAGGGTTGGCACCTATTTTCAGAAATAAAATTTTTAGGGTTAATGTACTGAAATCTTAGAAGTAGAAAACTAAGTGAAAATTATGAAAATTCTTCCTAAGATTGAATTCTCTTAGTCAGCTTGAACATTCATGCCCTACCTAACTAGTCAGCCTAAGAACTCAATCTTTAAATTCCTATTAATCCTTGGCTATTCTCAAAACCTGGATCTTAGACCACTTTCTCCTAAAGGTGATCCCTACTTTGTGGCTTGAAATGTCGAGAAAAAATTTCATTTAATGTAGTACTTCTCTTCTATCTTACTGACTCCACTGCGTATAATCATGAATAACTTTCTTGTTTATTTGTTTGACCTCAAAATCAAACTCACATAAATTTTTCATCCATCTAGCTTGCTTGGAATTTAGTGTTGGCTACTTAAATAAATATTTAAGACCATAGTGGTCTGTTCTTAGCTCAAATTTTCTTCCCATTAAATAGTGCCTCCAAATCTTTAAAGCATGCATTATGGTAGCAAGCTCTAGATCATGGGTAGCATGATTTTTTTCATGCTCTTTCAATTTTCTTGACTAGACCACATGATTGTCTTGCATAAGAACTCCTCCAACTCCTTTTTTACATGTATCTGTACACACCACAAAATCATTTTCTGAGTTTGCAATTTTCATAATTGAAGCACTTATAAGGAGCTTTCTCAACAGCTGGAATTTGTCTTCACATTTCAATATCCACTCAAATTTTATTCCCTTATTTTTCCAAGAAGTGATGAGGTGTGTGACCTTGGAGAATATTTTGATGAAACTTCTGTAGTAACCATAAATACCCATAAATTATCTCACATCTGTCACATTCCTTGGAGTTGGTCAGTTCATAATGGCTTCAATCGTCTCGGGATCCACCGATATTCCTTCCTCTGAAATAATGTGACCCAAATAATGATTTTTTTATTTATAGAAATCATAGTTTCTTAGCTTTCCATACAACTTATGATCCCTTAGCAGTTGCAAAACGATTCTCAAATGTACTTCATGCTCCTCTTCATTCTTATAATAGATAAGAAAGTCATCTAGAAAAACAAGAACAAACTTGTCCAAATATATGTTAAAATCACTATTTGCGAGACACATGAATGTAGCTAGTGCATTGGTGAGACCAAACAACACCCCCACAAACTCATAGTGCCCATTCCTTATTCTAAAGTATGTCTTGTGAATATATTCTTCCTTGATTTTCACTTGATGGTAACCAAACCTCAAGTCAATCTTTGAAAATACCTTTGCCCCTCTCATTTGATCAAAAAGATCATAAATTCAAGGAAATGGGTACTTTTTCTTCATGGAAAATTTGTTTAGTTTCCTATAATCAATACAAAACCTGAGTATTCCATATTTTGTTTTTACAAATAGTACGAGTGCTCTCCATGGAGACACACTTGGCCAAATGTACTTCTTTTCCAAGAATTCTTGCAATTGCATTTTCAACTCTAATAATTCTAGTGTACTCATTTTGTAAGGCGTCTTAGAAACTGGTGCAATTGTTGGCACAAGATAAATTGTGAATAAAATGTTCCTCTTTGGAGGAATTCCTAGCACTTCATCAGGAAACACATCCTTGAATTATTGTAGCACATGATAGTTTTCCAACTTTGGAATTTCATTTTCTGCTTTATCCAAAACATGGGATGCATATAATTGGAAACCTTTCCTACATAATTTCTTTAGCTACATGGTTGAAATTTTCCTAATAGAAAATTCCTTTGGAATTCCCTTTACAACCCTTTGGTTTCCTTATTCATCAATGCATTTAAAATTCTTCTTGTAGTAATCAAGTTTAACTCTATGTTATTCCAACTAGTCTATTCCAATGAGAATATCATAGGAACCAAGTGGCAAAATATTCATATTTTCACTAATTCCATCCATTTCCAATGGACATTTCTTCAACATTTCACTAACCTTCCTCTTGCGGTTCATGTGGCTAGTTGGACCAACCATGATTTACTATGATTTGATTTCTTAAAATAAAAAATCTCAACAATTTTAGGAGTGATATAACTGTGAGTAGTCCCAAGGTCAAACAAAATAGAAATAGATTTCTTAGTAGTCTTACTTTCAACCTCAACCACAGTTGATTGATGGTCTTCTTGGAGGTCCTCTAGTGCTGCATAGATTCTAGGTATGGTCCTTTCCACTTGACCCACAGTTTCAGCTTCTTGGATGTTGTGAACATGCTTTGCACTCTCATTTCGATGTTGAAAGTTTATAATCATATGGTCCTCTCCACATCCCCAACATTGAAGTGGCTCTCTTGTCTCTCTTAGCTTGTCTCCCATCATCCTATCTAGCTTAGTCACACCTTGTGGTGGTTTCCTTTGTTGATTTATGAAATGAGGAGGCTTGAACCCCTTCTTCCTTTTGTCAAACTTCTCATTTTTCTTGTCCTTCCATGCCTTATGGCATTCTATTCTGCCTTTGTTTCGATCATAACAATACTTGTCCTTTCTTATGGTATTATATAGAGTTTGAGGTTCATCAATCTCAATTATGTCTTTATAGGACTGAGGTAATCCCCTTAGAAATTATTGAATTTTGACTTTGTCATCCCTGATATACTTGACATATCTCAGTAGCTCCAAGAATTTCTTTGCATATTCTTCCATGGTAATTTGTCCCAATTTCAACTCATAGTTCTCTTTGATTTTTCCATCATAGTACTTATCCGAGAGGTACTTTTGCTTGAATTACTTCTTGAACTGCTTCCACACAATCTTCCTTTCCTTAATATTCTTCACATGTCTAAGGTGATCCCACCATATAGATGATCTTCCATTCATATTGAATATATCTACTCTTGCCTTCATATTTCCCGAGTAGGACTTGGAAATACTTCCTCATCCCAAGAATCCAAGCCTTAACTTCTTGACCATATTTTACTGTACCATAAAATATAGGAGGTTTGGCCTTCCTAAATTATCCATGAGAGTTGTTCTTGAAAAGCCTCTTCATATTATTCCGATGAGATGAATATCTTGAACCTTCAATGGATTCTTTAGATTCAGATGACTCACTAGAAGATATCTTTAGAGTATGTGTTTTGTCTCTAGAAAATCGTCTTGAAATATGGGACCTCTTGTGGGAATGCCTCCTTGAACTACTCCCACTCTTTTCCCGATTTATGAGTGATGTACAGAGTGAATATTCCTCTAAATTTATTCCAAAATTTGAAGAATAGATGCATTTGAATTTTTTTCTTCTTCTTGAGCTCTAATCAACCTCTCATTGTCATCTTTACAACTTCACAGTTCCACCCTTATATCCTCGTGGTTTCTACAATGTCTGAGGGAGTCACTTAGTTTCTTCTACCATTAGATTCTGTCTCTATATTCTCAACCTATATATTCTCTCCCATGACATATATCTCATCCTCATAGGGTTCTTGCGCATCATCCATGATGATGATATTCTTGGCCCAACCAAAACCAAAGATCTCCCAACTGCACTAGATTGAATGCTGACCCTTAATTATCCCTAATAGGATATTGAATCTACAAATTTATTCATATAAACACATTTTTTAGCTACATTATATTCTCAGCAAATTGTAAAATTAATTTCAGACATTCTAGGAACAACCCATATTGTCAATTTCTATCAAATCACATAAACATCTGAATCACCCCTTCAAAATCTAATTGTGCACAATTGTTCCCTAGACTGATATCAAAGTGCAACATTTTATTTTCCATTAGTATTGTCATCACCACATGAATTTCTCAAAACCGATGATGTCTCAGGGGGGTGGTGGGGGTTAAGGGGGTTTTCTATTTTTCGATCGGCACCATTTTTTGATCTGGCGCATAAGATCGGTGCCATTATTTTAATCTTTGGCACCTAAAATTTGGCAATGGAAACCGTTGTTTTTCCCTTGAAGTTGAATCACACACCTATGACACCAACCCACATCATATTACCACTTACCATACATAGGTGGTTTTAGGCTCCATCGAAAGTGGTTTCCTCAGAACTGCTTTTACAAGCCTAAGTGCATGAGAGGGCATATATGTCACAAGGTAGTTTCCATTTCAGACGCATGCCAATTAATTAACTATCTTGCAAGTTCACATGCCTGAAGGAATGGTGGTCACCGATCAAATTTGCACGATATTCCAAGATTGACATGATCTACACGGGTTCCATTATTCCTGACATCACCTTGTGTCACATCTATGCACGTTACATTACCACATGTCAAACCAAAATTGGTTTCAGGCTCCATGGGAAAGTGGTTTCTCGAAATTTCTTTTATGAGCCTAAATGCATGAGAGGGTGACACATCACTAGGTAGTTTTATTTTCAAGTTCATTCTAATTAGTTAACACTTGTGCATATTCACTTTCCTCAAACGTTTTCAATCATCAATCTTCACCACCACCCTATGGTTAGATCTCCATCTGCCTTCACACTCTGCTACATGCATTTACCTATGCACATGGATATGATGTGGTTGGTCCACAATGATACCTTCTTCCCACGTGGATCCTCCACATCGAACCTCTTTCCCACACGGCTCTTCCATGTCACCTGTCCACATGGCACAAGTGGTGCCCACTCTAAAATTCATAATTTTTAAAATTCAGTAACTATGTAAATATGGCCCCTTTTTCGCCACTTAATAAAACCTGATTTTTGCATAACCATTTCTGATTTATGCCTATAAGTCTAGATTTCTTGCCCATACAACTCCAATGGTGCAACCAAGATATCTAATACCATTCTGTCACACCCCCATTCATCAATCCTACCAACAGAAGGGGACATGAATGACTTAAGGGTTTCTAAATTTAGCCCCGTGGTCATATTATGAGTTCATAATATTTAAAATGTGTGTGCATATGCATAATAAAAATATAGAGTGGAAATAAACTCAATCCACACACTCATAGCATGCATATAAAAGCATAATTACCACAAGCATCAATTATAAACATTGCATATTCAAATACAAGAGAATAATTATCTTTAAACAAAGAATATCCAAGCAACTATTTGTGTAATAGTGATTTTCTACCCAACCATAGGCACTATGTCCAACATATACTCTTTCTATTGATAGGCCACCCCCAAGTCGAGCTATGAGGCCACCAGGGAAAATGAAACACCTATAGGATTCTCTCTCTTAGCTCATAACTGGATCTACCCTCTATGCTTATCCAAATGCTCATACAGAGCTCTACATGGATCTCACTCAGCCATCACAACCTTGGCTCCAACAATACCTTCCCCACACGACACCCTTTAGGGCTTAGGTATCCCCTTCATCGATCAACAGTTCTCTTGGACAATCTATCTTGCCAAGTTCTTCTAGTGTGTTCATAGGAGTCCAATATAATATGTGATGATGGAGAACCACCTGTAGCTTGAGTTTGTGGCTTCTCAAGCATGGAAAAGTAGCGGAACTCAATGGGTAACAATCCCTAGCTTTCCCAACCTCAATGCTCACCTACAACCATTTATTTTCCCTTCAAAGTTGCAGTCCTGTCTCTAAATTCGATTTTTTGGATTATACATAGTCTAGTACTGGCCATGAACATCAATAGGGAGCTCTATGTAGTGTAAATTTGCATGAAAGAATGATAGAATGAGTGTTGAATCCAAAGGATATGAGATGATGGTGAAAAGACAATTGACATAACTTCTAACCATATAAGAAAATGACTCCCAACAACTACAAAACTGTCTTCTGAAATTTGATAGAACTATTACAAAAGTGCCTTCAACCCCATGCTTGAACGCGTAGGATAAAAGACAACTAAACGCCCCACTTTTCCGGTGAAATTTTCATAGAAACTGGTCAAATTTGTTCTAGGAAATTGTTATTTCCACAATTCTGCAATTTCAACAATCGTAATTGCCTCTCCTAGACTAAATGCCCTATTTTTAAAACTACCTAGATTGCCGAAATTGTAATTTGAGCACTCCAAATTGTCATTTCAGCTATTCTTGCTCTGTCGGAGCCCGACGAGTTAGGGGCGTTTTAGTTAGCCCTTATACTGCTCCCATGCTTGAATAACTACATGAAATGACTTTTCCCACCAACCTCATGCATGCATTCAATGATTGGATTCAATAATCAAAAGGAGGTAATTGGCTCACTTAAAGCACATGGCAAAATTTGGATGAATTCCAAGGTTGACACTTGGTAGCAAAGGATTTAGTCTGCCATAGGCCCCCTTTAGTCTTCCCCTATGGTGGAATCATAGCCCTTCTAGTGCTCTTTACACAACCATCTTGGACGACCATTTTATTATTTATGCAACATAATATTTACATATATTTCGGGTCAGCATGACAAGCCAATCATACGGTCCAAATACCAATATTTACATCGTACATTCCTAGCCATTCACTAGTTAGGCCTTGGCCTTGAGCTCCACACTAGGAATCCATACTAGCGTATTTACATCATTTACATAATTTTAGTTAAATACATTCAAAGTCAAAATTAAAGATATTACACAAAACTACCTACCTATAAAGGAATAAAGGTTACATGATATTAAGGTATTAAGTATAACCATATAAACATAGCTATTTTGAAAAAAATCATAAAACAATCAAGTTATTGTTGAATTGAAAAGACAAACCATAATGCTATAGATTGTTTAAATGTACACACAACTTGTGGGAAATACAAATGTTTGTACAGCTTTTCACAAATTAATGGTAACAAGATTATAACCTAATCTTTTCGCTGGAAAAAGATTATAACCCAATCTTGTAACCCCACTTTACCATTAAATCTTAATTTGTAACTCCACTTCACCATTAAATCTTAATGATTTTAGATACTTGTTAAATAATTTTTTCTCCACAATCATTGAGCAAATACAAATGTTTGTTGGTAAAGTTATTATCTTGTAAAGTTATAATCTTGGAACCCTACCTTACCAATAAATATTAGCCGTACTTCACTAATAAATCGTTTGATCCGTAATGATCTTAGATAAATGCAAATGTTTGTTGGTAAAGTTATTATCTTGTAAAGTTATAATCTTGTAACCCTACCTCACCAATAAATACTAGCCCTACTTCACCAATAAGTCGTAATGATCTTACCCATATACTTGTTATTAAATCATTTTTCTCTACAATCATTGAGGAAATGTTTGTTGATAAAGTTACAATCTTGTAGTCCTAGTGACCATAGATGCTTGTTAGATCAATTTCTTTTATATAATAATCATTGACTAGATGTCCTACCAATGAATCCTAGTAGCTTTAAATAAATACTTATTGATCATTTCTTAATGTACAATCTTTAGCTTGAAAATCATTTTTGAATGTACAAACTTTGACCAGATGTTTGGAAAAGTTGTATCCTAACCAAATTGTAATTTAAATCATTATTTTTTAATACAAATGTAATCAAATAAAAAATCAAAAACTTTCAATTCCTTGTAGATATGATGTTACATTAAATGTATGGCCTTATATTAATGTTTTCTATGTACCTTTTATATTATAGTATACAGTATTCCATCATCTCGGATAAAGCACCATAAATGGGGCCTGCATCTGCGTCCAACACGGAGCACTGTAAAATAACCGAGTGAGCCCCATTAAAAAAGTTGCATGCGCGTTGACAAAGACACGGAGGCGCACTAACCGTGGAATTAAAACTGTGAGAAATCATTACTGAGGTACTGATGTTAACTAAAACAGTTAGGTCACTGGAGCACAGCAATTGTTCTGTTTGGAAGCTGTGAGTGTTTGTCAGCTTGCAACTTAGGGTTAGGGTTACGGTGTGTGGGAGCTGTCGAGTGTTCGTTAACTTAAAGTCAGGTTCGATTCTCAAGGTTGTATTACTTCACTCAATACCATTTCTAATCGAAGCTGATATAAGTTTATGGTGCTCATTTCTAATGTATAGTGCTAATTGTAGAAATGGATTCCTAAACTTGAGATTTAACTTTTTTATAGTGATTTGTAGTTGTCTATTTCTATATTGTATTAAAAAAAATTGACTAGCACATTACTTAATTTGTAAAAGTTGATAGGCCATAAGTTAAGTGCTATAAAATTTGTACGCCCAAAGATTTTAGTGGATGGGAGATAAAGAATTTAAGATGGTTCAATTTGGCTTTATATTTGAAATCATTTTGGAAGGGATTGATAGACCAGGTCTCTGGTGCAATATTTTACGATCAAAATATTTAAAAAACCATTCCGTGGAAGTTTGGGTAAGGCTGGAGGATAAAAGTGTGGCTTAGGCTTCAAATTGTTGGCTTGGAGTAGAGCTCTAAGCTGGCTGGGAAGATGGATTTCATGGCAGATTGGAAATGGGAAGAAAGTGCCATGGTGGGTATAGACCCTTTTGTAGGAGGGGATGCTTTCTATCATCTCTTGGATGGGTTAATTTTTCAACTATAGGCTCGGGGAATTTTTTGTCTTGTAGAAATCAAGAAACAAGAGGCAACTTCATTGAACAATTATTGGCTGTCGGTCTCGGATTTGGATCTGGAACGTGATATCGTCATCGAATGGATTGGCTTCGTTAACGGGCTGCGACATCTGGGTGTTAGAGTTGGTAATTGTGAGGATGCATTAGTATGGGCATGGAACAACAAGTTTGGTGAGCTTATTTCCAAAGCGGCTATATATGTTTGGTGAGCTTAGAATGTTGCCCCTTGCGGCTTCTTTAATGGGGCTTTGAACCAGTAGGGATGTGGAGGGGATATGGTTTTAATGATTACTACTAATCACTTCTTCTTGATTAAAATGGGTTGTGGCCCTGGAACTAACACTAGAGTTGAGATGCTAGCGTTATGGGGACTCTTGAGCTTTGTAGAGAAAGTTGGCATCATAAGTTTTCCTGTTTTTTGGGATTCCAAGTGTATTGTGGACTAGGTCAACGAGGTCTCCAACCTACAGGTGTTGATACTCAACCATTGGATTGTCAGAACTAGAAGATTGATCAACAGTTTCTCCTTTATCTTGATCAAGCATATCTATTGAGTACATAATAAACTTGCCAATTCTCTGTCCAAGTTGGTGGTAGGTTTTCCCATGAGTTAACTATATTTTGAGGAATTCCATGATTTTACCTACAAATTCTGGAACTCATTTCATGTTCTAGATTGGACCTGTGTTTTAGTTGTGGAGTTTTTTCTGTGGTCTATTTCTTGATACTTGTTATTCAGGAACTCTTTTGTTGAATTATGTATTAGTTTTTGCTTCCCTGTGGTCTTAATCTCCTCTTGTCTTTTATGGGGCTTAATCAACATTTTGTGTGGCAACTGCTGAATTTCACCACTCTATGATAGGTAGTTTTTTGTGATATTGTATATATATTTTTAGTCTTAGAGGAAAAGTGCATGTACAACTTTGATTCTACCCTTGAATAAGAAGTTGTGGTTTTTTATTACAAATTATCACATGTAAACTAAGATATATATATATATATACATATGTTTATTTCAAAAAATAACTCTGGCCGATACACTTGTCTCATCTTCATACAATCTAAGACTTTTTCTCATCCAAAATTATCAAAATATAAAAACCTAAATTCAGTTTTAAGATTATCACATGTAAACTAAGATAGATATATATATATGTTTATTTCAAAAAATAACTTCGACAAATACACTTATTTCATCTTAGTACAATCTAAGACTTTTCCTCATCCACCCTAACTTGTAAAATATAAAAACCTAAAAAAAAAAAATAGGGACACGAAAAAATAAAAAAAATCAGTATTGGGTTAGTTAGTTTTGTCCTACGCATATTTCGGTGTCTATGTGGATGAACTCTTCTTTATGTCATTGCTGAAAGATCCTAATCTATCATGTCTGATTAGGTTTTATGGCTGTGTCATAAGGACTAAGTCCAGATTAAGAGAAATGTGACAGAAGCCTGACGTGTAAAGCAGTGAACAGCGGCCATTAAAACGCGGCTGACTTGACTGGTTTGATAGGTACATCTCACCACCTTTATCTCTCAAATTACTTTTTATTTACTGTGTTTTGTCTGAAGCTATTCAGTTGACAGTAAAAAACATCTATTCCTCTTCCAGCTTTATTAAATTATCTTTCCGCTCTTCTATTAACGGTAGAATTAACAAAAAAAAGCTGCTGACCAGTCCATCACATCACTATGGGAAGATTGAGATGGCTGGGAAACGTACGTAGTCATTTTTTATTGTATTGAATGCTTACCAAATGTGAACTTGTAACATAATAGTATGATTTTGAAAACTATTTGGTATGAAAGGAATCTTAGGTCCTTTTGGATTGGAAGGTGGAAAATTAAGATAATATCATTTATCTGTTCGGTTCTTAATCAACAGGAAGTTGAAAAATTGAGTATTGCAAATTATATTTGTGTAACTTGATTACAAATGAGTATAGTAATTTAATTTAGGGTTAGTAAACATTTAAAGGCTACAAATTAAATATCACTAACTGCCCATTAAAAAAAACTTAAAAAGAAGAAGCTGTTGACCAATCCATCACATTACTATGTGAAGATTGATATAGCTTGAAACTTAAGCAGTCATTATTCATTATATTAAATGCTTACCACATGTGAACTTGTAACATAGTAGTATGATTTTGAAAACTATTTGGTATGAAAAGAATCTAAGGATGTAAAATTCTGCACCGTCAGCTTGAACTGTAAGGTGGAAAATTGAGATGCCATTTATTTGTCAATTCACATTGCAAATTATAGTTATATAAAGTATTATAAACTAGTACAGCAATTTAACTTGAGGTTGAGATAGATCACAAGTTAAGCATTACAAACTGCTTGTGCCTTAATTATCAATCATTACATGTAAATTAAGATTACATGTAAATTAAGACATATAATGTTAAGATTTATTTTATAGTACTAGTTTTAGATTATAAATAAACAGTTTATCGTCCTAATTTCAGATTAGAAATAAACAGTTTATATATATATATATATAAATTGTTTAATTTATACTTAGTTTCAGATTAAAAATAAATAAACTGTTTATTTTTACTTACTTTCGGAGTAAAAATATATATATAAACAGTTTATTTCTAATCTGAAACTAGGACGATAAAATAAATCTGCACATTATACTTATCTCAACTTCCTGCAATCTAAGGAGATGACTCTGGAGGCTATCAACTGTATGGGCCTTAATTGCTTTTTTTTTTTTATCTTTTTTGTTTTGGCTCGTTTGGCTATGGGAGTCATAATGAGGACTCTGTTGTTTTCAGTCTTTGGGACCTTTGTATTAGCTGGGGGTAGCCTTGTTTTTCCATTTTGTAGATGTTACTTGTGGTCTTTTAGCCATAGAGGCTGGTGGGTTTTTTAGTAACTTGGTGTCTGGGCTATGTTCTTTTGACTGTGGAGGTTGAGTTTGTATCTTTCCATCATATATTTAATATTAAAGTATAGCTTTTTACCCTGTGAAAAAAAAGGAAATGACTCCCATTTCTCCACTTCAACATCTTAAAATTAAAACGCCTATAAACTTAAATATAAAATTGATTTTACATCTCGAAATCATATTCCTATATTTTTGTCCGGATTTGTTAGGATAAACTCCCATCAATCTAGTGGCGTGAACCATACGACAATGGCATTCTTACAATTGTAACGTGCATCTTGAATCACACTGGTGAACTTGCAGAGCAGATTCGCCGTTGTGAACGGCGGGATTCGGGTGTGATTTGCAGACAAAAGTAGGGCAGAAAAATGTTTCACTGACCGACAACTATTCACGCGTATTGACGACAAATTCATTTGTTGGTGCCTCGGCCCCCACCTGGACCTCGGTCCTGACACCACACAAAAAGCGCCCATGAACCCTCACAGTTGCATCTGCTGCTCCGGGGCCCAGACATGACCATCCGCTTTATAAATTATCGCCCCGTACTGCCACTGTTTCCACCACCTTTAAGGAAATTTGTATTTTATTTACAAAAAGCAGTTCTGCCCAATGGACGCCTGCGATTTATACGTTTCTTGTCAATGAGGAAAATATTGAAGTGTTTAAATTATCCCGTCATTTCTCTAAAACAGTACAACGTTTTACTGTTTTATAATGCGAGATGTATACACCCACTTTAGTTGTCTCTAGTCATAAATTATTTAATTCTCTCAGCATGTGATTCTTCAGTCTTCTGAAAAGCTATTACATAGATTGGGCATTCATAGTCGGCATCAGAATGAGACCAAGCTTCTTTTATGCTTGAAATCCATTGCTTTCCATATCTCCGCGAGAAAGATAAAGAGAGATTCGAGTAGAGGTACCTAGTACAGCATATTAGCCAAAGCTTTAAAGCACGATTGCAAGTAAGCTTCGTTGTCTCCGCTTTCTCATTTATTTTTCAGAACAAAAGCTATGGGCAACTGTTTGCAATCTGTGGCTGGAGATTTCTTCAATGAAACAACTGTGGAGTTTATCAGAGTCATGCGCGCTGATGGGAAGGTTTTAGAATTCAGAGCTCCAATTTCTGTTAATGATTTGCTTCACGGGCATGAAGGGTATACTGTAGTTCATCCTGACACTGTACAGGAGCCTCTGCCTCTGGACTATAAGTTGGTTCCCGGCGAGCTTTATTATCTTCTTCCTGCTCAGACTAACGATATTGGATCTTGCGTTAAAGAACATCCAGTACTGTCGATCCCAACGCAGTCTATGACCATGACAGATTTCAGTCAATCGAAAGATGCACATGACTCCAGATCAGAATATGTGTCACTAGAGCACGGCAGAACAAAGGTTGTTTCAGCTGTTAAGAATGGCGAAGGCGCAGTCCGACTCAAAGTTGTCATCACAAAACAGCAGCTCGCGGCGTTGCTAGCCAAAGATCCTACCACCAAGATATCTGCGTTGGAGAATCTGATGGTTCGGCTTCCACAAGTAGCCAGAGATTCTACTTCTAGTGCTAAAAATTGCGGTTGGAGACCTGCGCTAGAGAGGATTGCCGAGGGCTGTGATGTATAGTTTCTGCCTTTTCTTGTTCGGTTTTGGCCTTTGTCTGTTGGCTTCTGAATATATGTGTAAAAGCGTGCTGTTACTCTGTGTCACTTCTGTGAGAGCTCTAAATTTTAAGAGTTATACAATAGGATCCTTTCAGCTAGGGTTGGATTGTATTTTGCCAGAGAGTACTGTGCAGGCTTTTTGACAACCATGTATATATATTAAATCTGAGATACCAAGCACTTTTTCGATTAAAGAAGTTTACCCTGTACTTTCTTTTGATAATTTTAAATCGCAACTTTAGAACTTCTGCGTAAACTTCTGCGTATGTATATGATTGAGGATAGGATACATATTTTTCATTCAGTTTTTTGTGCGGCCATTAACGTGATCTCTTAAACTCCAAACCAGAGAATTTATAAATATAACATTTTACATATTTTAGTTTTAAAATAAAAATGAAGTGAAATTAGTATATGATCGATCAAACATCTCTTTACATGATAGATGAGAAAATAATTTTTATGTTAATATAATACCATTAATAAAAATTGAAAACGCGAGAAACCATAATAGTAACATACTAATAATAAAATATTATCATTAACGTATGTTATAGTAATCTTCTAGGATAGTTATAATTATAAAATATTATTTATAGTTTAAATATCTGGAATTATATTTTTAGTATATTAACATGATAATACAAAATATTATTTTATTAATATTCTGTTTATTATTATTATTATTTTGTTTTGAATGTTTGTTGTTGTAATCTAATAAGATAGTTATAATTATAAAATATTATTTATAAGTTGTAATTGATATTATGTATAGTTTATATATTTGGAATTACATTTTTGTTAAAGGAGTTAGTCAAAGATTTTAATATAAGTTTGAAAAAAAAATGTAAGAGGCCAATGAATGAAATTTTTTTTTAATAATAATATAATTTTGTTTTTGTTTATTGAATGTTTGTTATAGTTGTAATTTTTTTAAGATAGTTATTTAAAATAGTATTTTTAAGTTTGTAAATGTTATTGATGATGATGATGATGAATGAGACAAATTTGGTTTATAAGACTTTAAAAGAAAATAAATGATTTATTTGGATTGTTCTAAAATTTTATTCTTATGCTCATAAAGGTTAGAAAGAAGCTTTCCTAGATTGCCAAAATTTTGATATGATAGAAGGTTAGGGAGGTTTGAATTGTAGAAAAGATTATGAAACCATGACACTCTAAGATGAGGCAACTTCCATTCTTAATGCTCATAATCTCACATAGATGGCAAATCCTTCCCACCCATGGTGTTTTAGGAATCATCACTATATAGCTAATGAGAGTTCCTTCTAATCTTGGCTATATTAATTCTCTTCTTCAAATTAGCTCAATGCTCATAGTCTCACATAGATGATAAATCCTTCCCACCCATGGTGTTTTAGGAATCATCACTATGCAACTGATGAAAGTTCCTTTTAATCTTGGCTATATTAATTCTCTTCTTCAAACTAATTAAAATAGAGATAATTTTTTAGATTTCAATTTTTTCAATTTCATATATGCCTCTTCAAATTTTAATTGATTAATATTTTTAATCTTGTAAAAATATCCATAAAAAAAATTATATTTATAAATAACATGCCTAATATACTAATCTGTGTAAAATTAAGAGATCTCACTTAAAAATTATAACCTCTTCAAAATTTTTAATCTTGTAAAATTATCCATAAATATGCATAAATATCCATAAAAAACTTTTTATTTTTATAAATAAGATCTTTAATATACTAATCTACATAAATTAAGAGATTTTATTTAAAATTTATAACCAAATACTTGTTAACCAAAATTAATAATCTTTTATCTAATTTATCTAATTTATGAAAAAATAATATAATTCTGATTACATTTAAGTTAGATAAACATATCACATAGTGATATTTGAAACTAAGTGAAGAGTATAACAACATTTGTACCAACTACGTGATTGTGTGCCGAGAGATGTTTCTAGAGCTTAATATTAAGGAGATGTATATAATGTAAAGTTCCAATATAGTTATAATTGAAGAGACATAAATTTTGATTAAAAATTTAATAATAAATTTTGATTAAAAATTTAATAATAAATTTTGATTAAAAATTTAATAATAAATTTTAAAGAATAGAAAAAAATAATATGTAAAACCATGTTAAAAAATTAAAAACTAAAACATTATTAAAAAAATAGTAAAATAATATAGAAAAATTTAAAAGTAAAACAGTGTTAAATAATTAAAGTATTATTTAACTTGGTAGATTAAGATGAGTTTAAAATAAGTGATTTTAACTATTAAAATTAATTTTTATAGAAAAATAAAAAAATGCTATATAATTAAAAATATATACATTGATAAAGTTAAAAAAATAAATTAATGTAAAATAGTTAAAGATTATATATCATAGTAGATTTAAAGTAAGTTTAGATTGATCTAAGCTAGTATAAAAAAATTCAAATATAATTAATATTACTTTTATAAACACCCTTGAATTTCAATTTCTAAATATTTGTGAGTTTACAACGAAATGGTTCTAAAGATTTGTGAGTTTATGACGAAATGTGAATAATTAGAAGGATTTATTTGGTTTGAGCTACCTTTCATAAATATATTAACCAACTCTTCAAATGGATTTATGGTAAGATGTGAATAGGTTCCTTTTAACTAACCTTCATACTCAATCTACCCGGGTTCAAATCCGGCTTACTCCAATGATGAATTGCAGTTTGAATCTTCGGATTATCTAAGTCAACAATCAAATTTAAGATGATTTTAAAATATATTAAAATAAACTCAAACCCTTCTTAGCATTGAAGTAAGCTATGTTTTAGTAAAGTTTTTTTAAAGTGTTTAACAAGTTTTCTTTATAATTTTAATAATACAAAATTAAAATTAATTATTCCAATCTATAAGTCCATTTACAATATTTATATATATAAAAATACAACTGTCGACTTCAAACCTTAACCTTATTACATGATACAGATAAGAGCAAGATTTTAAAATTAGTATATGGTCATTGGAATATGACACCGCTGGTCAATTGTGGACATGGTCGTTGTAAAGATGTGGCAAAGTCTTTGAATGAATCTAAGGTGATGGGGATCGATAAATATTTCATATCAAAGATAATATCTTCAAATCTTAATCATTTCCATGTAAGAGGAGAGTTTATGATAAAGAGGAGTTTATTGTTTTTCATTTTTCCTCTTCTCCCTTTTGATGGAACACTTAGGAGTGGGTTGTTTTTTAATTTCATGAAAAGGAGCGTTGATTTTTTCAATTTCATTTTAGAATTTTAAAAAGTTTAGAATTTTAAATATAAAAATAAAAGTAAATAATAATAAAATAATATATAAGATTTATGTGGAAACTATGTTTAAATAAATACAATTATTTAGTAATATTATTTTTTATTTTTTATTATTATTTGGCAAAAAACTTACAATATATTATTCTCTTATGTTACAATACTACATACCGTTTTTTTTTTATATAATATATCAGTGTTATTAGTACTAGATTAGTTTTAGTAAAACTGATTGGTCCTACTGGTTTACAGGGCTTCCTGGTCTAACTAGGAGCACCAAACTAGAAATGGTCAATTCCCTACAGAAACAACCTCCTTCCTCGAAACCGAACGGTTTTGTACAGAACCAACCGATTCCATAGCAGTCGTACAGGGGCACAATTTTTCTCAATTATTAAAAAAAAATTCTTTGAAGAAACCAAAACGTTAAAGGGAGGGGGAAGTAACCCTAAGCCTCTACTAAATCTATATAAAGATAGATAAAATGAAATTAAAAAAAAAAGATAAACCCTAGACCTAGTCATCGCCAACAATATTAAATGGCAACATTAAATTCTTAAAGTAAAAGTGACATTCTCCTTATCTTTCATTTTGTATCATTTTACTTAAATTTTGAGCATTACTATTGTTTTTTTCAGGATGTTTGAGAGCGGTTCCAACCTCATCACACTTAAAATGCAAAAAGTACAATTTTTTATCCCATTCAGACTTCAACAGGCTTAATAGTTTTTAGGCTTTCGGGATTGCAATGTTTCCACTGGATTCTATCATGTATGATGGCATGGGATTGGAATTTAATCAAGCACATTAGCCTCTCTATGTACCTTGATGTTGGTGGTGTTGATTGTTCAAATTGATATTGGTAGCCTCAAAACTAGTTTTTGGAGAATCGCTAGTTTATAGCCTATTTATTGAGGTACTTTGGTTCAGAGATGGATTACACTCCATGTTATTTTGGTTGTATGCACTCTTAATTGCTATATACATGAAAATATCTTCATATTTGTGTATACTGGTTTAAATTCTAATGGATGCACATCAATATTTGTTTTTCAAATTTTGAATATTTAATATATAATTTGGTCAATTGGTTTTGTGGTCCAATTTTGGTCCGGTTTCGGTTCTTGTGGTACGTCAATTTGATGATCGGTCTAGTTTTGATAACTATGCAATACATACACATTACATATGAAGGTTCTAGAAGGAAATGAAATAACTAAAAGGATCTCAAAATTTCCACCTTGTCCTCTAATCCCTTGCATGCTCGATCTTAGTCATGAATTCTATAGAAACACTATAGGAGATGTGGATATTGACTTCATCTCTTAACAAAATAGCAAGAAATATTTTGTTTTAATTTTAAAAAAGAAAAACAAAACACATTTACCTCAAATTTATTTATTAACTTTTTATTATATTATTTTAATTCAAGTTTCTTTTCTAATTTTTTTGTAAGTTAGTAATCACGAGGATTTGAAAATGAGATCTTTCATTTACAAATTCTCATCTCATTTACTCAATAACTATTTATCCCTTTGAACATTAAAATAATTTTTTAATTGAAATGAAAAGTTTACCTATTAAAAAAATCTTTTAATTATTATTTTAATAACGTAGTATAAACAAAAATGTTTAGTTGTTTTTTGGTTTATTTTTTAAATTTTATAACTGAAACAAAGCAGACAATATTGGAGGGCACATTTTCTTTTATATTAAAAGAGTAAAAGGTATAGGGGTTCAGATATTTGAAATAGTATAGATTTTTAAAATTGGAATTTATTTTGAAGACTTTACTCTTTTCGTTTTTTGAATTTTTGAATTTTTTGAATTTGTATAAAACTATTTCTTTTTTGAATTTTTTTAATATGGTATAAAAACATATTTTTTTAGTTATTTTATTTTAGTAGATGTATTTTAATTGATTAAAATTTAGTATTTTTTCAAGTTTATATTATATATATATTTTTAATATATATATCTTTTATTGTAATATTTTATAAATTAAACAATTTAATACTAGATATGGGTGGTGATTAATGTTCACTCAAATTAACTTTGGTCCAAAATAAATGAATTATTTTTTTTTTTTTTTTTTTAAAATTTGATACTAAAAAAAGTGTTTTTAAGTCACCATAATTTTGATATGTTAGAAGATTAGATAAGTATATAAATATTTAATATTTAATATTAAATTCTTATTAAAATTGAAAATTGAAAATTTAATATAATTTTTTTTTTAATGTAAAATATGAATTTAAGGGATTTAGGAAATTAAGTTAAGGGATAAAAGGTATATTACAACTCCAAAAGTTTTTTATGGAAGAAGTTGTGCTAGGGTTTAGTGCAGATCTGGCGGACTGAAGCTGTCAGAGTGTTCGCAGTAGGGGCTGTATCCCATGTGGTTGTTTTGGATGCTAGCCCAAACCATGACGTCTGCGGGAGTGACGACGACGGGATTGGGAGATGACGTTAAGATGGGGGAAGCTCGTGATCAGGAGAAAGGGGCAAAACGGAGGATGGGACTGGGGGGCTGCCTCCCAAAAACCCCAATAATTTTGACCATCCAGATTCGTGCTGAAAAATTTCGAGAAAAAGTGGAGTTATGGAAGGAGAAGGCATTAACAGGTAAGTTTGTTGGGATCTGGCCTTGGGAGAAGGATTTGGTCAAGTGGATCAAAAGCACCTGGAATTCGAAAGGGCATTATGATCTTCATTTGGGGGCTAAGGGATTCTTTACCATTATTTTTTTCAATGTGGAGGATAGGGATAGGGTGCTGGAGGGAGGGCCCTACTTTTTCTTCTCTACGGGGTTATACCTCAAACCCTGGAAAGAGCGATTCAATCCTGAAACAAAGGATATGAAAGTTGCCCCAGTATGGATCAGACTTTTTTCACTTCCCTGCGAATTCTGGGACCTGGAAATATTGCAAGATATAGGCAATACTCTGGGGGAATTTGTCAAAGTTGTGGAGTAGACAAAACAACAAAGGTATACTGCATGTGCTCGAATCTGTGTTTATATGGATCTATCAAAAGACCTCCCAGAAGCTATCAGTATGAACTGGTAGGATGCAGAATGGGTTCAACCGATTGATTATGAGCATCTCCCTTTTAGATGCAGACTATGCCACGAATATGGCCACTTTGGTCGAAACTGCCCTCAATCGACCCTGGAAAATTCTTCAAACAGATTAGAGCAAGAAGGGAATAAGGATAAGGAGGGAAGGAAAAATTAGACAACGGGTCTACAAGCAAAATCCGTTCCAGATCCCGGAGGAGATAAGCGAAGATGGTGAGGGAGGAAAAAGTGAAAAAGAATCCTCGAAGACGGTAGATGCTGAAGTTGTGGATCCACTGATCTAAGAGAAAACCCTTGAAGATAAACCAACGACTATGGAGGAGGATGGTGAGGAAGAATTAGATCTGGATGAGATTGAGAAAGAATGTGAAAAAAAGGGGAAGAGTTATGTCACTAGATGATAGCTGGAACTCCTCTAGGAAGCGATCATCAAATCTAAGGCAAGTCAAAGATTGGGCATAGCGGTTGAGTCTCAGTATGGGACCAAAAGGAAATCTCCTGCAGAGGACCTAAAGCACGGAAGGAAATCGAACAAACATAGAATAGCAGAAATAGGTGTCAAACTAATTGATTCTGGCCAGTACCCAACGATCAGGGTGGCCTTTTCCGAGGTTAACAAAGTTTCTCAATGAAGACAGTTTCCTGGAACATCAGGGGGTGAAATCACCTACAGAAACTAAAAACGTTAGCTAGAAAGGTGAAGCAGGAAAAACCAGATGTTCTATTTTTACAGGAAACAAAATGCTCTTCAGTAACAAGGGAGAGAGTAGGACAAAAAATTTGGAAAGGATGTGAGATTATGGGATTTGATGTCAATGGCATGGCTGGAGGTCTGGTGGTTCTCTGGAAGCCTCACTCTATTCACCTCTCTAATTGGAGGGATAAAAGGTTCTTGCTGAGTTCCGATTTTTCTATGATTGATTCTGGGGTTTTTGGCACTATGGTGAATGTCTATGGTCCGAGCTCTGCCCCTCATAAGGAGGCCTTCCTTCACTTCTTGTCTTGGTTATCCGATCAGGTTGGTGAGGGGTCGTGGATTGTTGGTGGGGATTTCAACCTGATTTCTTCTCTAAACAAGAAAAAGGGTGGCAGAAGGTTTTTGGACAGATTCCAAGAAAACTTTTGTGATGTACTTAGCCTTAGTCCTTTCATCAATGTGGAAACAGGAAATGGCTGGTACACTTGGAACAACAAACGAGGTGGTAGGCATCTGGTTGCATCCAGGCTTGATAGATTCCTTGCCACAGAAGATATTGCACGTGGGTTGGGCGAGGTCAATGTCAATGTCCTCCCAACGACAGGCTCAAACCATTGGCATGTTTGTCTGACCTGGGACCAATCAAATGCCCTTCTCCATAGACCTTTTTGATTTGAGCAATTTTGGCTGGAGCATAAAGATTTTAAGGACTTGGTAGGATAGTGGTGGCAGGAGTTGGTCCCTCCCGAGGGTTCGGGTATGTATCAATTTCAGCAAAAAATCAAGGCTCTGAAATCTAAGATTTGTACCTGGAACAGTGATGATTTTGGCAATATATTTCAGGATAAGATAAAAATGAGTGAGGATTTAGAGCTCATTTATCAGCAAGGAATGGAGGAGGGATGGGATGAGAATTCAAGAGAACAAGAGCAACATCTCATGGAGCATCTTGAGGCCCGCAAGAGGCAAGAGGAGATTTATTGGAAGCAAAAGTCTCGAAACTAGTGGCTTCAAGAAGGGGAAAGGAACACCAAGTTCTTCCACAACACTGTTATTCAAAATCATCACAGGTCTAAAATCCTCAAACTTCGTAAAACCAATGGGGGAAAGGTGGAGACCAGAGGAGAAATTAAGGAGGAATTAATTCACCACTTTGAGACTGTTCTAAAAGAGGACCATGTTAACCATAGCCATGACATAGCCAAAATCTCTAGCCTCATCCCTTGTCTTGTTTCTAGGGAGCACAATGAGATGTTAGGTAAAACTGTGTCTATGCAGGAAGTCAAGGAGGCCGTGCATAAGATGGCTTTAGGGAAAGCCCCTGGTCCTGATGGGTTCACTACTAACTTTTTCCATTTATTTTGGGATCCCATCAAGGAGGAAGTTCACCAGATTGTGGAGGAATCGCGTAGCAATCGTGGGGTATTAAAAGCTTTTAATGCCACTTTCTTATCTCTCATTCCGAAGGAAGAAGGTGCTGATACTCCAAGCAAGTTCAGACCGATATCCCTGTGCAATGTAGTCTATAAAATCATCACTAATGTTATTGCCAACCGACTCAAGCCTCTTCTCCCTATTCTTATTAGTCCTGAGCAATCGGGATTTGTGGAGGCCAGACAAATTGTGGACGAAATCATCTTGGTTCAAGAGACCATGCATTCTCTGAAGGTCACAAAGAAACCTGGCATGCTAGTTAAATTAGACATAGCCAAATCCTATGGTAAAATCAATTGGCAGTATATGAGGTGCATCTTGAAGGCTTTTGGATTTGACAAGGACTGGGTGGCTTGGATTATGAATCTAGTTTCTACTCCCTTTTTTTCTATCCTTCTTAAAGGGGCTCCAACCAAAATTCTACAAGCCTCACGGGGTATTTTTCAAGGAGATCCTCTCTCCCCTTTTCTTTTCATCTTAATGGCAGAAGGGCTTAGCAAGATTTTGCAGGCCCAAGCTGCCAAGGGAGGGATTCGGGGGCTTCAACTCCATGAGGGTATGGATAAGCAAACTCACCAGCAATTTGTGGATGATACTATGCTAATGGGGCACCCTTCAGTCCAAGAGGCCTGTGCCTTCAAAAAGAGTCTTATGCTTTTTGCAAAGGCTTCTGGGCTTGAAGTGAATCCGGAAAAATCTCAGGTGTTTTTCCTTAACACTCCTGGCCCTACTCAACGCAATATTTTAAGAATTATTGGCTTTCCCGTGGAGCTTTCCCTTCCAAATATCTTGGGGTTCCACTTGCTGAAGGAACGATCCGCAAGATCTCTTGGAAAGACTTGCTGGACAAAATGAGGAGAAAGTTGGCCAGTTGGACTCTGCGTCCCCTCAACCTTCCTAGTCGTCTGATTTTAGTCAAGTCTGTTCTCCAGGCTATGCCGGTCTATTTGTTCTTGATGCTTTCATCCCCCAAGTCCATTCTTAAGGAAATCCGTGGCATCCAGAGAAATTTTCTCTGGGGAGGCAGGGAAACTAAGGCAAAAATTTCCCTGGTGGGATGGGAAAAAATTTGCAAATCCAAGGGAAAAGGAGGCCTTGGAATTAGGGATCCCGAGGTATTGAGTGAAGTTTATGGATCAAAAATTTGGTGTAGGTGGTGTAATCAGCGAACTAAGCCATGGGCGCGTTTGTGGAATACTAAATATGCCAGGGACAGAGAGTTGGGGCATCTGATCAGATTCAATGAGGAGAAGACTGGGTCTCACATTTGGACAAAAGCCTTCTTGGGACGGAAGCTTGTCCAGAACTACTTCTTTTAGGAGACCCATGATGGGGAGATGGCCAATTTCTGGGATGACTCTTGGAACCAGATCCCCAAACTTGGGGATGATCTTCATTGGCAGGCTATCAGGGATAGAGGGATTGCTGAGGGAAAAAAAAAGTATGCCATTATTGGGAGAATCCATCTCAGGAAGGATATATGAAATGGTTGAAATATGGTTGTTGGGAGGGCCTTACCTCGACAAAGACTCTTCGCAACTTTGAGTTGACCTTGCAAGAGAGGTTTATTAGGATCAATAATGCTCCTGACAAAATGTGGTGGGTTTCTCTCAGAAAGGTACTTTCCATATCAAGGAAGCCTATGAGGCCCGAACCGAGTGTGAGGAAGAGGAGGATATCACCCGGGAAAAAATTTGGGGGATGAACATCTGGCCTAAAATTGCTGTCTTATGTTGGCTGGTGGTTTGGAAGAGAATTTTGACAAGTGAGAACCTAAGGAAACAAGGGATCCTGGGTCCATCTCGCTGCACTCTCTACCTTAATTCGGAGGAGACTATGGGACACTTATTGGACTCTTTCCCTTATGCTTCTTCGCTCTGGGATAAGGGTGCTTTGATTTTTAGGAGAAGAAATCGAGCCAGAGGGAAACCGGATCAAACTCTAAAGATTTGGGAATTAAAATCTTTTTTGAATCCAATCATTGGTACCCTTTGGCAGATGTTTTTGGGCATGGTGATCTGGACTATCTGGAAGGAGAGGAATGAGCGCATCTTCCGTGACAAGTGTCATAAGGAAGAGGAGGTTTGGATGAAGCTTTTCAAGAATATGAAAGAAACTATCCGAAGTTCTTAGTGGGGTGGCAAGGACAAGGATTTATCAGTTGGGGAACTACGTATCACGGCTAGATGGGGCCTAGGCAGAGCTGAACTGGATGGGCTTAGGAGAAAAGAGAAGATCTTCCAACCAGGCATTCCGATTCATTAGTCACCTCCTCATCCCTCTAGCTTCAAAATCAACTTTGATGGTGCTTCTTGTGGAAAGCCCGGATTGGTTGGCTTTGGCGGGGTTTGCAGAAATTCTTCAGGCATTATCCTTAAAGTTTTCTTTGGTTCCATTGGTCATGAATCCAACAATTATGCCGAACTGGAAGGTATAATCCAGGGAATTCATCTGGTAATTAGAGAAGCTTGGTTGTCGGCGATTTTGGAAGGTGACTCCCAGATTATTGTTCAAATGACAAAGAAGCTTCTATGTGGCCAGTCCCTGGAGAAGGTCTCATCCAGTTGGAATCTTTTAGATCAACTGGAACACTTGAGGACACTCATTGCCAATCATTATACTATTTCCTTTTCCCACATCAAAAGGGAGGCCAACAAGGTGGCAGATCTCCTTGCGAACCAGGCTATTATGGTAGGTAGGGCCCTCAAGGTTGGCACTCTGGATGACTTTCGACACGAGCACTGGACCGTGAATTGCAGCCACCTGGCTGAGTCCGACCTGGCAAGTAGCAGAGAGATGGCGGTGATGGCTCCCACTAACCATGCCGATGACAAAAGTCGGTTGGAGATAGTTATGGGGGTGCCTCGTGTCTAGGTGCAATAATGGGCAGAATGACACTTGCTGTCTCTTTGAGATCTTTCATAGGCATAAGAAGGCACAGATCAAGGCATAAGAAATCTGGTAGACGGGATTTGTATATGACTCGTTGTACTTCCATTGGTATCTTTTTCATTTCGTTGTGTGGGATGCCGTAGATCCATGATTGTTGCACCATATCATCTGACGAAAGCTCATAACTTCTCGGTTATTTCCATCATGACATTTTGGGACTTATATGTTGGTGTTTTCCCCTGTATTTCCATCAATTCTCCATCCCTCCCGTCTGATTTCTTATGCAAAGATAGTGTCAAGTGCTTCTGGGAGCTTGGTTGTGAGTGGTTTTCCTGGGTTTGGTCACCAGATTTTCTCTAGGATATCACAATGGTTCCTAAACGTAGCTATAGTTATGTGGATTTGAAGGGTACTGGGGGTGTTGGTTAGCATGCCGAGGGAGAGGTCACTAACCAACAGAATGCTCGACAGGGGTGGGTAACTCGTGCGTCTACTAATCTCGAGCTGAGGAGGCTGCTTCATTCTTTCGCGGTCGCATTCCTCCTTTGATCAGGGATGACTTAGATGTTGTGGAGAAGGATCTTTGGGATACAGTGCAAGCGCTTCCAATGGAGGACGTTCACCGTGAGGTGGAAGACTAGGTGGTCAACCCTAGCTCTACAATGGGTCGCGCCTCGGCCTACGAATGAATGATCATGATATACTGGGTAACCAAGAATCTGCTAGCGCATGTTATGCTGGAATATCTCAACAAACACCAGGGTGATGAAGAGGCTGTTAGGTCCTGGAAGGCTCACAATTCGAACAACCGTGTCATGCACATGAAAATTGACTCAATTGCTAATAAATTGGGAATTACCTTTTACATCCATGGTATGGAAGAAGCGGAACACGGGGGAACCAACCGCAGAAGCAACAGGAAATCCACAGAGACTGCGGTGGGCACTAACAAGGAGAAAATGAAGTCTACTGGAACACAGCTGAACTTGGATAGATGCGGCGGGGTTACTGCACCTTTGGTCCCGATTTAATTTTGGGTACTACTATTTCTTTTTGGACATCTGTGGGCTTTTTAGTTGGTTTAGTTTTGATATCTCTTCTAGCCGCTTTGAAATTTATTAGTTGTTTAGGAGTTTTGTGGTCAACTTTTATGAACAGTATGTCTATGTCAAGATTCCTGTTTGGCTATTTTTGGCCGGGAATGTCTGTGAGACAAACTATGTACTTTTTCCAACAACAATATATAGTTTTTATTTACAAAAAAAAATGTAAAATATCAATTTGAAAAAGCTAATCATTTTTTATTTTTCCAAATTACCCTTTTCCCTTTAATATAAATAATTTATTTTCATACAATTATATATTTTTCTTCTATTTCTCTTAGTTGCCCTAGTAAAGATTACTATATAATAACTTAATTTAAACCATATTTCATGAGATCATGTGAGGTTAATCGATGACTAACATCTGTATTTCATGCCTTAACTTTTGTACTTCTTTTGAAGTATACCTTAGACATTTTACTATCCATGTATGAGTATATCATGCCTTAGCCATTTTGTGGATATTTATATTCCATGCCTTAGTGGCCCTTTTGAATAGCACGACCATTTTGAATAGCATTACATGCTTATAATAGTGAAATACTTTTTCTAATGTTTTGAATTGTATGTTAATTTGTTCATCATATATAGAGTATATAAAAAAATGGTAAGAAAGAACATTTTTCATAAGTTCCTTTGATGTACTCCATATAATAAGAATTTTAAGCACTAGTGAATTGGCATTGATGAGTTCCTTTGATGTACTCCATATAATAAGAATTTTAAGCACTAGTGAATTGGCATTGATGAGTTAAATGTTAAGCCTTAAAAGAGATGATATCTAAAGTGGTTTCACCTTATCGACACTTCCTCCTTCTCGACCTCACTTATCATCTGAACTTTAATTCTATAGTACACATGCTTTAACTCATGGAAATGCTCAATGTTCATGAGATTGTGCTCCAAAATGGGGGCTAATATCCCCTTCAAGAATCATCTCTATAATATTGAAGGGTCCATAGTCTCATCAAGAACTACCTCATTCCTTGCCGATGTCATCTTGGTATTTACCTTACCCATACTTGTTGTTTTGGGTTCTCCCCTTGAATACACCACTCATTCGTCCAATCTACTTTCTAGATTCTCCTCTCCTACTAAATATTACTCTTCCAACCATCGAATGGCCTTTTCTCCTTGTTTCCGCAACCATTACAACTCCTTAAGGTGCACTTCAATACTCCTTTCCCTCTCCATCATCTTCTCCATGAATTGCTCTCTTGAAAAAACCTCTCACATTTTTTTAGCCACCATTTCTTGGTAATAATGTCCCTATTCAATGCTCATTTTGCTCTCTCTAGAGCCTATGCTTTCTCCATGATATTGCTCTCTTTTAGTTACTTATTTTCACCAACTCCATCCCATATCACCCCCATGTTTGAGGGATTAATATTTCATGGTTGGTAGGTTGAAGGAAATATAATCTACATCCACCAAGAATATTTTCACCGAAATCATGACCTCCACCACAAGATTTCCATGAAATCCCTTCTTGAAATTCTCTTCTACTCTTGAGAATGACTAGTTCAACTATATCACAAATTCAATCATGTGTCCCTATATTGTTGTCTTCACCCAAAAGTCAACAACCCTTTCTATCTCATGATCAAACTTTTGTAGCACAACCAAGTTTTGGATGCTCCATGGATCTCTCCCCCTCTCCTCCAGGATGGTCACATACACTCTCCTAATATTTTTAACCATTCAAATAGTACCACTAAGAATTATACCCGAGATATTTCATAGATATCATGGCCATCATGCGTCCATAATGATGGACAAATTCTAAAGCATTGTTCCTTAAAAAGTTCAATCTCTTTGACCAAAATTTTCTACATTGCTCTAGACTAGCTTGTCATTCGTACTGTTAGAGTGGAAAACACATTATGAAAGGTCCCAATAACAAAAGAATTTGTTAGCTTGATTTTAGACTAGATTTGCATTGGTGTCCAACAACAAGGATCTTCTCTATTATAAGTGATGGAATTTTCAATCCCTATAAAGGGGAAGGTCCCACCCAAAGTATTGTGTCATGACTAAATAATGCATAGGGCTCATGTAGTATGAATATCATGATTGAAACCAAACATGTCGCTCGTGTATCCAACCTAACTATTCCATTGGTCACAACCATTATACTTAACCCCATAACTATATAGAAAAACAACACAATGTGATAGAACACAAAATATGAACATAAGGCACAAGAGAGATACACATAGAACTCGAGAAATAACCCTTGTCCTAGTGATGTCCAAAAGAAATATCAATGTCCACTTGCCTCTTTGAGGAGGAAACCTCCTATGAGTAAAGCTCAATATACAATAACAATCCTTGATCACATTACACAACCTTTAAGTCTATATATAGTGTATTAATATAAATAGCCCTAAATACCTATGGTCCTACTATTAAATAGAACCAACCACCTAGTTGGTCTTAATTAATAAAGAGGCCCTTTTACATTGAGTAACTATCAACTAACTATCTAATAGGGTTTAGGGTAGGACCCTAACATTCCTTCCTTCTCCAAAAGAAGCATTGTCATCAAGGATGGAGATGGGAAACTACTAAAAAATGGTCGACGATTCCCAAGTACCACCTTCTAGTCGCATATCTGTCCACTGAATGAGGACATCATCAATAGTGCATTGGCAGAGGTGTCACTCTTGAATGGAAAAAAATCTTATGACTACATCCAAATGGAACCTTCTTCATCAAGTTCTAGTAAGGTACTTTTAACACATCAATTCTTCCCCATAACCTTCTTCAAACAAGAAAAATGAAATACTGGGTTTATCTTGGAGTGTGATAGAAGGGATAATTTGTAAGCTATCTAGACAATGTATTGTATAATTGATATGGGACATAATTTTTGGGCTAGCTTATAATTACCTTCAACTTTGAGATATGTATGCTTATAGGGCTAGAGATTAAGGAACAACTAATCCCCTACTTCAAAGGAAAGTTTTAAGCAATTTTGGTCTGCCTATTATTTCATGTGATTCTAATCCATATCCAAATTTCGATTAAGTGTGTGAAGAATGGTTTCATGATTGTTAATCATACTATCCATTGCATGCACCATTGAGGTCCCTAGGATATATGAAACCACTGAAGGTGGTTATTTTCCACAGACTGGTTCATATGGGGTCATTTTTGTAGCCTCATGATAATTGGTATTATACCACCATTCAACTAGAAGTAACCACTGCACACACCTGTGTTTCTTTTATGAAGCAAAATGTGTCAAATATGTTTTTAGACACTTGTTGATTACTTCTATCTATCAATCCTTTTAGGGATGATAAGTTGTTCTCATTTGCAACAGGGTTCCCTATAGTTTTAACAACTCTTTCCTAAATTTGTTGGTGAAAGTGGGATCCCTATCCGGCACAACGGAAATGGGAATACCATGGAGCTTAAAATTTTGATCTAGAAAAAATTCAGTAACAATTCTTGGAGTAAAGGAGTGTTGTAGGGCACAAAAGTGAGCATAATTAGAAATTGCATTGAATACCACCAAGATGATTGATTTATTGCTAGCTTTTGGAAGAACTAATATAAAATCCATGGAGATGTTCATCCAAATAGTAGTTGGGATTTGTGCCAATGGTTATAATTTCCTGCCCCTGGAATATTTATTATCTCACCCTTCTTCCTTTGACATGTGTCAACAGTAACAAAAGTATGCATATCCTTTTTCATTCCTAGCTACAAGAAAGATCACCTACTGGATTCATAGGTTTTCTAAAATCTTGAATGACCTACTACATGAGATGAATGTAACTCTTCTACAATCTTGTGTTTCAAAGTAGAATTTGGTATAATAGAAAGATGAAATTTATACTGCAAGGTCTCTTCTTGCCATGTTTATCCTTTGGGACGATTGGGGTCCTCTTGTTGTCATTTGATGAACTAAGACACCTCATCATTGATCGAGCACTTATGTTGTGATTCTACTAACCCTTTTGATATCAATGAGGATATAGCATATAGAGATCTATATTATCTGAGTGTGGAGGTTTTCACAACAATCAAACATTATGTCATATTTTTTGAAATGATATAGTTTTATAGTTTAGAGCCCAACATTTTGAGAGGACACTTGAACCATAATCAAGGGATTAATCCACATTTCCTTTTCCATTTTTATAGATGATATCATAATCATAACCTAGCATCTTAGTGATGCACTTGTGCTGCTGTTAGAGGATCCTAGTAAACTGTGTTGACTAGGTCCTCCCGAACGACCACCGACTAAGTCAACCCTATCTAGTTGAGTTGGTTAGGACGACCTCCAAACAATTATATAGTTGCAACTATTTAACTACTTGTTTGACTGATATAAATAGGCTGGTGAGCTAGATGTTAAAGAGATGATTATTGTCCCTTTTCATACAATATGGTATGATATTGTAATAAAGATACTTGTTGCTACTGCCTCCATTACTTTCTCACTTTCTTGCCTCTTTCTATATGTGCGATCTAGTATTTGATATGTAATTGTGTATGTTGTTCTATTGGTAACCTCGTGTACTCCCTTATATTACAACATTGGTGGCTAGAAAATATATGCAATGACTACTATGAAGAACAAGCTAGCGATGAAAGAAATTCACTCGATGAAATGCGAAGCAGATTCTATAACGACTTCCATGACAAATTTTTCTATAAAATTCTGACCCTATTGCATAAGTTTCTAATAAAAAAAGGATCCGGTCACATAGTCGAGCCTAGACTTCCATTGGGCCATTGCTAATTCGAATTGGGAGCTGCAGAAAAAATACTAGGAGCACTTTGTCCATGAGCGTGAGTGGGAGTATTTCCTAAACAAACGAACCTCATTTTTGAACCCACTTCTGTTGTTTAGGAAGAGTCAGATCAGCAATGGGGGGGTCACTGACCACATGCCAAAATGAATAGATGATTATAGTTGACAGAATAAGCATGATATGAATCCTATTAAGGACCCAAGATTGAGTAGATGAAAATTAATGGCCAATCATAAGCAAATTGTTGATATTCAGAAGCTTGAAAGGGAAAAACGATAGAAAGTATGGGAGGAGTTGAGGAACCATTTAAGTCCCATTCGTAATAAGAGGAATATGGAGAAGGTAGTTGAAAATATTGAGCAACCAAAAGCCCCACCTGATTCGAGGGATAGTCGACCGGATGAAAGAAAGGGCGAGGAACCGATCATAGGACCTTTGCCGATGGAGGAATCTTTGAAATTGTATATTTTTATTCCTGAACCTACGATTCCCATTGATGTGATCCCTGTTAGTCCCTGAGGAGTACTGGACTAAAACTATACTAGCCAAGGCATGACAAAACTCATTTTTTAAATATTTTCAAGTTGAATCTATATGAATTTTAATATGCAATGAATCTTTCTTGAAATACTTGGATATATATCCTTTGTGAACAATTTCTAATGATATAAAAACAACTGTGGAGGAATTTTACAGAGTATTACAACACTTGAATAATAATGGAAGTGGATTTTAGTAGATGGAATTAAAAATAGGTTAAAGAGGCGCATGCAGGACAATTCTTTGCAAACAGATATAATTCTATCATAAGTTAAGCAAACAACCATAGTTGTTTTTTTAAGTTGATATTCCATACTACAATAATATTTTTAAGTTGATATTCCTTTTTGAAGTTCCTCTTTGTTTCTTGAGTATTTCTCGAGGTTCAAATCACTTTCATTGTTTTATTTGAGACATATAGTGAGCATTTTGTGGCTTTGGCCACATATAGTGAATTATATGGAATACCAAGAAATCTTTGTGGTGATTGCGTTGGTGGTGATTCCCAACATAAATCAGATTAAATAACATCCCTTAAACTTCAGTAGTATTCAAAATTCATTCACAACAATATGAAAATGTTCATGGACCAATGATAAAAAACCATTAAGTAGGCATAGTTCAAAATCTCATTTTACATTTGGAAAAGTTCTCTATGCATAAAAACCAAAAAACTCTAGAAACAAAACATGTTTACATTTCACAAGAAGCAATTCAACACATTTAAAGAGTGATAGTTGAGGAAGGTTGTGGGAAGAACTAATTGAGACAACTATTGTTGAAAGAATAACAGAAAGTGCAATATCTATTTCTGACATGAGGTTACAGTAGCTAGATCACACACATAAATGACATCAACTAAAAAGCAAGTATACTGTCAAATAGTATAGAAGAGGCATACTTTGTTGTACGCATCACCTAGGAGCATTGATATTAAGGAAACATTATTTTTGCTTTGTAAATGTTGAAAGCTATAGACATATATGCACTATCAGTCTCAAAATTTCATAATAGCCAAGGAGGGTATGCAATGCATGCCCAGAACAACTATTTAAACATTGTACATTTTCCAAAGCAACATTGTGTCTATTTGTTATGTCAAGAAATATGAAAAAATAGCGTACATGAACATAAGATAAATAGCATGTATACACCCATCGACATAAACATAAACATAAACATAAATAACAAACACTCATCGACATAAATATAATATAAAGTTAATATACACATGTGCATAAACATAAACGTACTTAATAAAGATAAATAACTTGTACACCAATCCACATAGACATAAACATAAGCTAAATAACTCACGTCAACATAAAACATAGTGACATCATATATCCACGCAGAAAAAATATACTATGAAATAATCCATCAAGTTTATAAAAACGTAATTGTGTATATGTGGACATAACAATAAAATAGTGCACAACATGAACAAGTGTCATGTAATATGGGAACCAAACCCTTGCTAGGATGTGTAATCATCCCCATTGCTAGTACCTATTGCACCATGCATTTGGTGTGGGAACAACATGTGATTGAAATTTTTTGTCTAAAGACTTGAACTGCAAAAAATAAAATTTTGAACTCTTTAAGTTAGTTCTAGATTTAAATAATACACTTAAATATATAAGAAGACATATTTATAAAATTTTAAGTGGATGGATCAACTAACCTGGATCGAATCCATGGTGAGATTTACCCAATCGTCCTATGTGGCATCTCCAGGATAATACTGAGTCGATGGGCCCTCACTAGGATGATGTTGAATCAACCTTTCCGAATCATCTCTAAACATCATTGGAGCATAGATTTCCAATTGCACATGAGTCCGTGTATGGTGACATCGTGCATATAACCAGCAAAAGAATAATAAATAAACATTACAAATTAATCATCAATTTGAATTCTATATTGCATTGAAACATAATTTATAGAACCTCATCGACTAACGGTTGACGATCAAAATCCGAAGGAGACTGCAATGTCTCCTACTCCTTTGCAACCCCCTTGCCTCTACCCTATACAATTTGAGCAAGGGACAAGACAAAAGTTATGATAAAATAATTGCAATTATATGGATGTATGTAACTTACAAGGTTAGGATGAAGGAACTATCATATGTACCATGGGGACATCACCAGGGGAAATGGTTTCCTGGCCAAGCAATAGAGAAGCAGAACAGAGTGAATCCATAAAGTTGGTCCTGTACATGGAGAAATAAAAAGCAAATCAATATTACTCAATTGATTCTTTTAGATACATTACATATAGTATAGATGATTATTTAATGATGTATAATACAAAAATTAAGTACATAAACATATATACTTGTTGTGTAGATGATGGCTTGGATTTCTCATATAGACAAAAGTATGAGTCTCGGGAATGTATAGCATATGACACTAGAGACTCATAGTCAAGGATCTGAATATCTGAGTCATCCATCTACAATAAATCAGAATCTGTAGGTCCAGGGGTGTCTTGGACCTCACCTCTTGCATGGAAATGGTAGCGCGACCCAATGTAGTGTGCATGGAACCCGCCATCAAAGAACATTTCTCAATTTTGAGCTACAATGGATCAACTATGTCATCAGGTTGTAGTTGCATTCGACCAGGGACAAGAATCAATCGAGGAGGGAGTGGTATAGCAGCAGGGTTTCTGCGAGCCCCTAGATGCTGAAAGTGCATCCCCACCCGATGCCATAGAAAGGAAATGGTGTACTTTGTAATCCAGATGCATGTGTAATACAAAATCAACATAAATATGTTTAGCAAAGTATAATGAGACCTGGTCATGGTGGGGGAAAATTACCCATGTTTCAATAAACCTATCATAAATATGAGGTGCAACTACCTCAAACCTGAACTTGTGCAGTCAGAGTAGCTACCTAGCAGTGTGATCAGGAGGGATGTCAAACAAACTGCCCCTGACATCCCTTCCCCTTGTTGTGGTTTTTACTGCCTTCTAGTTTTCAGGACCGAATACCTTCTCCCTCCTCTTCTGGAAAGAAGCATGCCATGTGCCACTTAAAGGCCCTACATTTTGGTAGATGTTCAATAACTCATTGAATGCATTGATCATCATGGACATCAACCATATCGATGGATAGTCAGGGCACATGTATTTTACTTGGATGTACAAAAAATCACACTGTGATTTGATATATTCGATCATGATACTGGTTATCTCATCCTCCCAAGGAGCATTAGAATCGATATCAACACCTAACAAATATATTAAACAAATGTATTAGTCAAAGTACAAAACATTGAAACACAATTTAAAGATACTAATAGATTCAAAAAATAAATAAATATGAATTTAATGTACCTGCGTGATCATGAACCTCCTACTTTTCCTCTGAAATAGGTCATGGTCATCATGTGAGACGTTGGCCACCATGCTACTAGAGCTACGCTCACCAGAAATCCTGGCCGGGAGGGTGCCCAGGCACAAACAACAATTAATAATTAAACACATGTACATGTAAACAATAATTTTTACTTCTATATGTAATTCAATTAAACAAAAAAAAACTATATCTATACAATTTACATACGAGTCCGCTTGTGACGTGGGGAGGGTGCTGCAGTAGTGGATCATCTTGACGATTGCGACTAACGGAGGGAAGAACCCTAATCCGAAGAATGATTTGTATGAAACAATGAATAAAAATCATATATATATATATATATATATATATGTCATTATATGAATAAAATGAGGTTATGATGTTCATACGAACCTCTTGATGTTCTGATGATGGTGACAACGATGATGCAGGTGATGAAGCGAACGATTATGATGGTGTCAGTACATGACATTGTTTTCATGGTGATGTATCTTATATAAAACATGACGAAACCTATATCATAGGCACTAAAAACATTTTCTATGCATCTAGGATCAAGAGCAATGTGGTGAGCTATTACAAATGACCTCTTGAAAGGATCGTTACTTTAGAATAGGGATAGGGCTAGAATCAAGAGGAAATAACACTAAGTATGAGTCTTAGGAAATAACACGATCAATGGAAGAAACCAAAATCAAGTAGATGTCCCACAGACCACCACATATGGCCTCTTAATAGACCCACATATGACCGCATAGGTCCTAATTTAATATTTCATGCATCTAATACCAAAACAACACCTTGAACCAACACACATGACATTTGAAGGGAATCCATCACCACTTATTGGATACATTAACACTATTTTGTTTTCTAAGAACTAGGTATATTTAACTTAGACTCTATAATCCCAGAATTTCAAGTTATAATTCTTTTTCTATTGAAACCATATATATATATATATATATATATATATATATATATATATATATATATATATATATATATATATATATATATATATATATATATATATATATATATATATATATGTATGTATGTATATATATTGTGATGTCCCTAACCCCTAAACCAAGGACAAGGACACCTGGGAACCCAAGGGGTAGGATGAACCAAGGTAATGCATAGAAGAATAAGGGTACTAAGGCTAGGCCAGCATGCCAAAATCCAATAAAATAAAACAATCAACCTTTTAAAATGAAACGCACAAATGCAAATGTATATCATTCCCTAAAGCACATGTTATGCAAGGTAGAAGCAAGCATGATACGCATCCATATCTACAAAAGCTATTAACATGACTTCAAACATGATATATTAGATCTATTATAGCCATTTAAACTTTAAAATAATTATATATACACATCCACCATAAACAATGTAAATTAATAGATCTACAAACTGGCATAATCAACCATATTACTAGTGTTAGAAACCATATCTACTAGCTTCCACCTACAACCATATTAACATAAACAAAACCAGATATGAGGGATTCCATCTACATCCATATAAATGGTAATAGCATCAGATCTCATGGATTCCACCTACAACCATGTAAATGACAACAAAATCAGATCCAAGAGCACATTAACAGTGTTAAAAATCAGATCTATAAGCACATATATTTTCGAAAATGTAGTAAACAATCATATCATAAAATACTTATCTTAATCATGGGAAAAAGATTCAATAGGACAACGTTCCACCCTTCCATATACATTACATGCGCATTCATATTTCAACATGACAATCACCCTGGAGCTGAGGCTATAGATCCATAGGAGAGGTACTCTCAAACCAACAAGCATGGTGTGCTCATCTCAACACCTGGAACACTGCCACACAAAAATAGCTATATATCAGTCAAATGGAAACCTTTTTCAATGAAGCTAAAGGTGTTGATTACTGGAAATGATGTTTTGGAAACAATGGAACATGTTTGAAAACCCATAAATGATCATAAATAGGTGAATCATAACATATGGTTGTGCCCTTTTCACACTGTCAGAAACCACAACTACACCTTTCTCCATCTAAAATTTCCCTTCCCTCTACACTACCTGGTGCAATGGGATTCCCTTCTCTACACAATTCCCTTAAGATATCGCCATCCACTGTTGGGATTCACGTTCTAGATTTGGACAGGGACAAGCAATGGCATAAGGACTCATGTTGTGTTATGCACAATCAATCTTCAATCCTCATTACAGGGTCTTCAAACCTCATTACAAGGCATTAAATATTTAGCAGTACAATGCATATCCTACTCAAGAGCATGTATTTCCCAAACATGAGATAATTCCACTGCATTGGATATCTTAGAGAGAGAGAAGAAGAATGAGAGAGAGTCAATTCAAATCCTTCTATAGCCATTTAAATTCCTAGGATAGGTAACTCAAATTTACTTGGGGTTACTCAATTCATGAGAGGGAGGTTACAATTAGAGATTCCATTTCCTAGAATATCAATAGGTGAGATAAAGAGAAGAGTTACACTTTTTCAAGGAATGCAGGCTAAACATAGACAGTGAGGGTGCTTGAGTGGATGAAGAGCATCACACGAGGCTAAGGAGGGTGCACTAGCAAAGTAGGCCCAATCAATCATCAAATAGGACTCAATAGTACCTCCATAAACCAAAATGGTCAAAAATAAGGTCTGAAAAGTAATGTTAGGGAGAGCAACAACTCCTATTCCCCAACCCCCTCACAAGTGGAATCCATGGCCCCCCATTCTTGTTAGTTATCAATATTCAAGCTAGTCATTTAATCAATAAATAATAATAATAATAAAGTCCATAGTACCGACACCTAGTACCCAATAATAATAAAAATAATAACATATGTCTAGAGATTAACAACCGGGGTATTACATCCCCCTCCCCCTTAAATAATCCATACTTATTACATACATGTCACAACACAAAATTTCAAAAATGATGAGGGTATGCTTCCCTCATAGCATCTTCCAGCTCCCAAGTAGCATCTTCAGGACTATAAGGGGTCCATTGGACCTTTACCTACACAATTTCTAGGTTCTTGAGCAACTTGAATTTTCTACCTGATATGGTAACTGGTTGTACCTGAAAATCCCCTTCCGGTTCCACCTGGATCACATTCCAATCAATCATATGGTTAACATCAGGCATATACTTTTTCAACAAAGATACATGAAATGCATTATGCACTTTTATGCAAGCATGAAATGCAAGCTCATATGCAATGGAACATATCCTAACTAAGATCTCAAAGGGTCCACAATATCTTGCATAATGTATAGATAGTCTATATCCCCATAGGTGTATCAAACATTCCACATGATCATTTGTAACTTTTAGTGATAACTAGCTACAACATAGATACTAGTTCTTAACATAGTAATTACAAGCATCAAGCTATAAAAACATATCCCAACCATTAACATTGATTCTTTACAATCATCAAGACCTATGCATTTCTATTATAGAGGCCAAGCCTCACCCAAAGATAAGACATAGTACTATCATGTCCTTGATGATCAATCCAAGATGAACCACATAACACCATTCATTTATCAATCATGCCTTTACATAAGAAGGATGACCATAAAGCATTATTACAAGATTAAGGACTAGACTAACAAGCCACATAAGAATTATTCCTATAGGATTATCATGGCGATATATGATATGCTATAATTTTATTATACCTTCATGTTCATCTTGCTCAATAACCATTAGAACATCACCAATTATTCATATACACCCATGATTCACATTGCCTTCATAGTACTATCATAACTTAAATGAATTTATGATGATGCTACCCCCTTATACTGGAGACACGTATTTACATGATCATAAGATAGATACAAATTGTATGCATATACAACATAACTACATACGCACATACTTACATAACCATATGCATACCCATAAACTGGATGGACAATATGTATCAGTGCCAAGTACATCACAACAACATGATCACATGCTAATGTATACAACATTAATATTTATACCAACACATACATTCTTGAGGATACCAATCTGGGAAAACCAACATTTTACATAAATTCATCAAGTGTAAGGACTACATATACATCCTAACAAGCCTTTTAATGCATCAAGACCACAACTTAAGAACACTTGAATAATTAAGGGAAAATAGGTGTCCAAGATCCATGTTATTATTATAATTCTATGGTTCTAATACCATGTAATAAATTATAGAATCCAAGAATCTTGAAACAGAGAATTCCTTACTAAAATATTGCTAAGAGATTAGCATAATTGAAAAGAAAAACTTAAGCAGAAATGTGTGAGACTAAACACAGTTTTTGTTAAATCCATAATGATCATATTAATTAATGAGAATACAATTAATAATACATATCAAAAGAGAAAACAGAATTCCTTGAAGGCAAGTTTGAAAATCTCACAAAAGACAGGCTTACTAAAAGCTAAAATCCCCCCTAGGTGACAAAATCTCATTCCAAATTAGTCTAAAGGCTCACGAATTGGAAAAATTAGTATTGGAAGCTCATGAGTGAAGGAAAAGGAAAGATATAATGGATTTTGGAGAGAAGAAAAATATGGAGGGAGAGTTGGCCAAAAAACGATAGTTGCCAAGTCAAACTAGCTTTACCCTTATCCACTAAAAGCAGAAAAAGCAGGATAAAACTGTCTAAAGCAGGAAAGCGCACTTACTATTCCAGGATAGTCATAAAATCATACAAAATCCGATAAAATATTATCCATAATATATATAAGTGCGATCATATGGATAATGATGGCAAGTGGTGGCATAAGAAGCCAAAATGAGGCCAACTACCTAGTCTAAACGTAGGAAATTAATAAAAAATTATTAATATATTATATACTAATTATAAAGTGGGTTTTTAATGTTACAAAACCCCTTAATCTTGAATTAGTGTGAGTATTATTTCCCATGAAACAAAGGCTTGTGGTCGCCCCTTTATAATAATTATTCCCATGTAAACTAAGGAAATGGGGGAAATCTCATGGGAATAAAACCCTCCCTAAAAAATGGCCATGTGCACACCAAAAATTGTTGATGCTCCAAAATCAAGTAGGTGTGAACTTGATTTGATGTATAGAGGTATATTCCTCTTGGGAAGAAGTGGATCATGCACCAAAAACATGTGCTTGAATTCTCCATCAGTGGATGCAAGTGAATATGGAAGCTCTTTGAACCAAACTTCATCAAAACAAATCCATGAATTAACAGACCATTCTAGAACTTGAATTTCGAACCACATGAGGTAGGATCAGCTCCAATCAGATATGATAGATGGTTCCTTGAGATCTACTTTGAATCAGCAGGGATGGGATCAGAACCAAAATCACAAAATATAATTGAGACTTGAACCCAAGCGTATGGTAGTGTCCTCCATCTTCATTGCAACTCTGAGAACATGTGCCAATGATCAAATATGATGAAATAGGAAGCATGTGATCATGTAGAGTGAATGCAACAACTCCAAAGTATGATCTAACGTCCAAAATATCCAATAGATCATCATTCTACACACCAACAGACTCATGTGAAAGAGAGGATTCAAAAACCTCTTCAGATTCTAGAGTATGAACTGGTTTATCTTGCTAAGAATTCACAATAGAAGACTTATGAGAGAAAATATGATAAGGAATATACATCTATTCAACAAAATCAACTCCAAATATTGTATCTTATTCATCAGCAGCATTGGGTTGCACACCAGAAGAGGATGTCTCTTCAAATTTAGGAGCTGGTGTTAAAGATTCTGTATTTTGATCTTCATCAAATATGAATTCTTTAAAAAAGCTTGTGGTCAATACATTGGTGACATCAATGAGCTGATTTGAGGAGGTATCTATAGTAGGCTCACTCTCCATATGGATTATATCTTCCTCATCATCTTGCATTCCAAATTATCTATCCAAAATTCACTAGAGATCACTTGGAGTATCAACAGTATCAATGAGGTAGCGCATCTTCGAAAATATGGCCAAACACATAGCTCCAAAATATCTATCATAGTCATTAAACCAATCATTTTTCTCTAATGATGATTCTGGCTCACTCACAGAACCAATAGACACATCAAAGAGATCATGGCTCTTCATATATGCACTCATCTTTGGATTCCACTTAGCATAGTTGAATGGTGTAAGAGGAGGAACCAAATTTGAATCCATGAAGTTGTACCTGCAAAAAAACTTTGAAACTTGTACTATAAGACTCATTTGAATCTAATCGATGAGCTCCTTGATCTATGATATAATATTATAATTCTATGGTTATAATACCATGTAAGAAATTCTACAAGCCAAGAATCTTGAAACAGAGAAGTCCTCCCCAAAATATTGCTCAGATGTTAACATAATTGAGAAGAAAAACTGAAGCAGAAATATGTGAGACTGAAAATAGTTTATTTCAAATCCATAATGAACATATTCATTAATGAGAATACAATTAATAATATATATCAGGAGAGAAAATAGAATTCCTTGAAGGCAAGTTTGAAAATCTTGCAAAAGGTCGGGTTACTAAAAGATTAAAAACCTCCCTAGGTGACAAAATCTCTTTCCAAATCAGTCTAAAGGATCAGGAATTGGAAAAAGCAGTATTGGAAGATCACGAGTGAAGAAAAAGGAAATATGTCATGTATTTTGGAGAGAAGAGAAATATGGAGGGCGAGTTGGCCAAAAAAAGATAGTTTCCAAGTCAAACTAGCTTTACCCTTATCCACTAAAAGCAAAAAAAGCAGGATAAAAATATCTAAAGCATGAAGGTGCCCTTACTATTTTAGGATAGTCATAAAATCAAACAAAATCAAATAGAATCTTATCCATAATCTATCCAAGTGCACTCCTATGGCTAATGATGGAAAGTGGTGTCATAAAAAGCCAAAATGAGGCCAACTACCTAGTCTAAATCTAGGCAATTAATAAAAAATGATCAATATATTATATCCTAAGTCTAAAGTGGGTTTTTAATGTTCCAACAGTTCCACCCATCCATTGGCACTCATCCGACATATACTCTTTCTATCATGGGGCCACCCCCAAGCTGGGAAACGGTACCACTAGGACCAAGGGAAGACACATAATTCTTCCCAAGAATTCTTCTCATCATCCAAACACCAATTCCACAACCATCCCAAAAAAAGTATATATCTTGAGTTGATCCTTCATACACATAGTACTTAAGCCTACTTAATATGCATAAACACGACAATGGAAGCAATCCATTCCCAATCAACTTATCATGCCAACAAACATAGTTAGCACCAATCCATTATCTTACCAAGAATTAATAACATACTTTACCTTACGAGGATCAAGCCCTTATCCCTCGCAAGGGACTTAACAACAAAAGCAACATGGATGACAATTCACCCATAACCAACCAACTCATAGACATCTATCCACGCATACATAAAATTCATTGCACCCAGAAGACTCTTATTAATTATATCATTTCCACTCAAGGAAATGTATTATCATTGCAAACACATAGGAGCAAATCCACTACAGGATCATAGATGGGCAATACCCTCTCCCCCAAGCATAGAACACCACTATAAGAGAGTCATCAAGGGAATATCCCTCTCTTCTTCCACAATATCTATTTATGATTAGGAGCAAGGTCATAGGGATAAGCCCTCTCTTGCACTGCTCGCAACATAAAGTTAAGCACACATTCCTTTCATCAAAGAACATTAAAATACTTAAGTAACTATTGGATTCAAATTCACCCTATACAAGATCACGGAGGGGAAATCCCTCTCTCCGGAATTAATATATCTAGGAGATCCTACACATGGTACATATAAATCCAATTACCCATCCATCCATCATATAATACATAAGTATGCAATCACTTACACACGCATGACATACACTACAAGTATATAATAAAATTATCAAGATAAGACAATGATAGGGTTGCACCCTTTCTCTACCATCATATGCATCTCATTATCAACCCACAAGCATATTATACATGCATATGCATTACATCCAACTAAATATGGGCATAATCCCTCTCCCGAAAATCATGCCAACACAATTAATTATAGAAAATAATCAATCCAAGACAACCGTGAGAAGAATAGGACCTTCACCATACATATATAATATTTATATATGCAAGGGAAAACAACCAATGGGCTGCACCCTCCACATCTATATGTAATCTATATATATACAAGGACACACCCTCCAAGACGATCACCCTCATCCATTCTCTGCACTATATAAGCAACATCAACCTCCATTGGTTTTATATGTATTTTTTGGTTGTAGGTTTATTATAGCCTTTTTTTTCTTAGTGGATTCCTTTTGTACATAATTAATCGTCAGTAATTTTCTCATGGTTCTAGTTTTATTTTAAGACTATATTTGTCCTAGACTATCCATAAGATCATATGGATACCCCAATATGGTTATTGTATAGTCTAATTAGTTTTTATGTATAATGAAATGTGCTCCAACCTGGAAAAATATAACATAATAGTTGTTATTTTAATGAATTGTAAAATTAATGTTACATATATGACAAATTAATGTGTTCAAATTAGGTTTTATTGAAAACATGTCATTTTCATGTAAATATTAAGGAGTGCTTATTTGTTCATGATTGTAAAAAATTGGATGGGAAATATTTGTTTTATACATTTTTGGTGGGAAGAGTTTAATTAATTTATACTTGTCAATTGAAGTACAATTATTTATGTTTCCCTTCATCTTTGAAGGGCTCTAAGAAAAAATGCCCTTCCAATTGAAATTAAGACTCACCCTTCAAATTTAATCACTGATGAGCATTCACTTTATAAATTATCGTCTCGTATTGCCACTATTTCCACCACCTTTAAGGAAATTTATATTTTATTTAAAAAAACAGTTCCGCGTAGAATAAAGAGCAACCAAAACGTCCCATTTTTCGGCTTTTTTTCTTCATATGATTAAAGTGAGAAGATACTTTCAAATTATACATGGTTGTTAGTCCTTTTTTCAATTCCATCTTGAGATGGAATTTTGCTTAATTCAATTGTATTAGGTGGAAGAGAAGATGATAAAAAATTGCAAAATAACAGACAAATAGAAAACGATAAAGAAATTGCAAGATAGCAAGAGAGGGTAAATCAAAATAAGTTTTCAAAAGTGAGAATGAGTTGCATGTAACGGAAAACATACAAGTGGATAAGATAATATATATGAGTAAATTCATAACATAAAGATATATTTATCTTTCTTCATAACAAAAGGTATTGATTATTGAGTCTTTCTTTTAAATGGGATAAGAGTAAAAGTTTGGAGTGAGGATTCAAGCACTAAGGAAAATGACCATTCTCTTTCTCCCTTTTAGATAACATATTGAACATACAAAGGTTTTAAAATATTATTTATAGGCAATAGAATTAAACCCATTCTTACCACAAACTCTTAATATATTATTTATCTATTATTAATATTCTTACCACACATACTTAATATATTATTATCTATTATTATTATTATGTGTGAATGCCTATATCATAGATAATTAGTGAATAATAACTTCAATGATGGAAAAATTAGTGTTTCTACATATACACCACACATCTAATGCTTTATGTTAGAAGGTTTTAGAATATTATTTCTAGGTAATATAATTAAACCCATTCTTACCCCAAACTCTTAATACATTATTTATCTATTATTATTATTTTGTATGAATTCCTATATTATATATAATTAGTGAATAACTACTTCAAGGATGGAAAAAATAGTGTTTCTACATATGCACTACATATGCACCACACATTTAATGCTTTATGTTAGTTGTAGTGAAAGGAGCATCTCTCATTATATCCCAAATATTTGTAGATAAATGGAACTTAAATTTTCCAATGATAAAATAATTAAATTGATCTTAAAAGCATGATAAAGATGGATAAGATTATTTAAAGAAAGTTCAATTTGATAAATTCAAATTTTCTAATTGATAGGAATTATATGTCAAACTTATGTAATATAATCCATTTACTAATTGATTGAAAAACAATGAGATCCTAGAGATATGAAGTACTCTTCTTTAGTTTTAAATAATGAAAAAAATATTTTTTAAAAATGATTGAAACTAAAGAATTAAAGTTAAATAATTATTAATAAACAATACAATAAAAAATACATAGTAAATAAAATGGGTTTATACACTTGTATCTTTAAAATACATACATACATACATACATATATATATACTCTCTCTCTCTCTCTCTCTCTCTCTATCTATCTATATATATATATATATATATATATCTGTGTGTGTGTGTGTCTTTCTCTCTCTAGGAGGATGAAGGAGTGGGTTTAATGTTTGGAGGGAAGCAATTTAAAGGAATGAAAAAGGTTGTCGCATCATCTAGATTGTGAAAAATTTCTCTTCTAAGAGAATCGATATTGGATGAAGCAAAGGTACTAGTTTGGGTTTGATTAGATACTTCAGTGGTTTGAATACTCTTATTTCCAATACGTCCGATTGGATTGATTCATCTTGGTCCAATGCTACTCATAGAAATATTTAGACCTGCCATATTCATTAGGTTTTCTACACAATTCTTTCTGAGAATACAAAGGATAAGGATGTTGTGATCTTCAAAGGACCCTAGTTCTATATGAAATTTGGGTTGGTGTTGTGATGCATTATTATGTCTTTTTCTACTCTATTTTTTCATTGCAGGATGAAAAATTTGTCTAGGTTCATATTTTAATTATCTTGTTACACTATTGTTCCATGAAGGTTTCACAATATATTGGGATTAACGTTGGTGCTTTTCAATACCTAACCTAGGATAAAGAATCCTAGATTGAGAAGGTGTACTAAAAATAATTTTATGTATGTTCATAAGCCAGGGTCTTCTTGAAAAAATTATCAATGATGAATATGGGCATGAGTGGGTCTAAATCATGGATTAAAAAATATCTCATTTCATTGCAGGTATTGTCATAAGCATGGTCATAACATATGTGGCTAGTTAATGAAGGTGGGTGTTATAAGTAGGAGGAAAACAATATTAGATCTAAAGAATAATATAGTAGTGATGGATCAATTGGCCCCAATTCAAGCTATAATGGGATGATGAAGGATATATCGTGTTAAGGTTTATTATTTGATATATTAGGGTTAAAACCCTCCAAAACAAGGTTCAAATGTAGATGGGTTAGCTTACATAGAAACAAAAATATCTTTATAGGATGTAAAGTAGGTTGTTGTGCTTGGATCCATGGTGGGGCTATCCAAAAATTGATTTCATGGGGGAACTATCACAATTAATGAATAATTTTGGAGCATTTTCCAAGTTGAGTGGTCTACATATGATATCATGTTTCTTTATATGTCTCTCAAGAAAATATAGATTGTGCTCCTCTAAGGTTGGACTTTCTAATTTCAAGCAGAGAGTCTGCAAGCAAGCAAATAGGGTCTCTCCAAATTTGGAGGCATTTGGTTTGGGTCTTGGGTCTCGATTAAGTCAAAGTAAAGATTCACCTTATTGCCTAACTCTAGGTCTCAAATCATGATGAGACAAGGGCATAATTACTTTTTCCATGTTTGGGGATTTGTAAGATGCCTATAAGGCATATTAATATTTTGATTAGTGAATTCTAAATCATTTTTTTGTTTTTCTCCAACATATATGGTGGTCCCTCTTTCATAGATCCCAAAATATCATTTTTTTAGGATTACTTCATTATGGATTTCTTGAGTTTCAGGTTTAAAAGATTCAAAAGGAATAACATTTTTAGTGGTATGATGGGTCTTTGGGAAAAATCTATATCCAATTTTTTTGATGATTTTGGTTGATAGACCAATATCTCTTTCCCAAGATTGGTAGTTGAATGTTTTGATGAGAACAATTTTTGGGTTGGTAGATCCTTTACCTAAAATTTTATCCCTTCTAGGTTAAATTTGTTGATCTAAGAACTATGTGCATATTTTCTCTAATTTTTAATGAGAACTGATGGAATTTTCCTTTGGAGTATGTGCGTGCAAGTGTGCATTAGGATATTTTTAGACACAACCCCTAACCTTGAGTGTGAGACCACTATGAATTTTTCTGACCATAGGATGATGACTGAGAATATATGATGATAGCCCCATTGAAACATAAGGCATCCCTTAAATAATCATGTCACCAAGCCAAAATCTAGCATAATGCTATCACGTTCTTCCTTGTAGGAAACATTATAGAAATTTACTATTGGTGTGTAATTATGTGAAAACCATTTAATTAATTGTGCACATGCAAATAATCTAACTGTGCACAATAAAGAACTTGTAATTATCCATTGCATAGATATATCCCAAGTTTAAGTAATCCCAACTTTGAGAATATTTCAGTTATTGGTTTAATGAACTATAAATAGAAGAGTAGTGTGTTTGTCGTTTTCATGCAAGCATCTTCTATATAAAATAAAATACATGGGTCCTCATTGTACATGAAGAAAGAAATTGAGAGAAATAATTTTTCGCTACCCATTTACTATGTAGATATGTCCCTTTTGAGTGTTTTACCATGTATATCCTATGTCAATTTGTGCATTTGTTGTTTTAATATGATCATATGGCCACGTGCATTATCATGTTGAAGATTGTAGCTCGGGAGGAACTTTCGCATAGTTTTAGTGTGAACATGTTGGATGTAGTTTGAGTTAAATATATTTTATAATTCACTTTAGTAAAGAAGGGAAAATATTAAATTTAGCTATTGGGTATAATAAAGTGTGCTTTTATACACTAAGTGATTTAGATAATCTCAATCGTACATCTCACCAAGAGATTAAGGTTTTGGTATATTAGAGTTTCAGCTCAAGTATAAAGGCAAGTCAAGATAGAGGGTTATGAAACATTCACTCAAAGACATGTTTTGTGAAAAGGTGAATTTCTTCATCGGTTGAGTAGGTTTAGAGAATAAAGAGGAATGAAATTAAAGAAATAAAAATAAATTTGAGCGTAGTTCCATATAGGTGAAATTGTATATCCGTATGGATTTTTATAGGCATATTCGTATAGTGGAACATAAAGATTGTATAGTCATATGGAATAATCCATAGATTTTTATCGACATGGCCATCTAGCAGCCTAAAAAAAGAAGCAAGCAATTTTTCTCATTTTTCAATAGGAAAATCATCTTAGTAGGTGTGCAAATATTTTTTTGAGGTGTAGCATACAATTGTTAGTTTGACATCTTGTGAAGGTTTCCTTGCAAGATTTTAATTTTTAATGAAAAGTTGATTTGAAGGATTAATTACAATGTATTGAGTTTATGATTCCACTATTTAATTTCCAAATATATGTGTGATTGTTGCTATGTGAATAATTTAATTTTTGCAATTAAATAATAGTATTTGTTTAGTTTAGAGCATAAGGAAAAAACTAACCTAGGGTTTGAAATTTGAACATGGTATCAAATATTCTACAATTAAGAGAATTTTCTTAGAACAAATATTACACCTAGGACCTTAGTCATTATCACATTATTGATTAATTGGTCCTAAACTGGTTAATTATTGTATCCCAAGGTGTGAACAAGGTTGTTATAAGTTGGTTAGGCTAAAGCATGACTTATCCACTAAGCATGGGCCAAAGGTGGTCAAATATAGTTGTTAGGAGGCCTCATGATGACCACTTGATGCATTCATTGCACCATTTTGGCCTAAGGCACCCTATTTCCCTGTTTTAAGGAAATTTTGTTGACCAAAGGTGCCCATGCAATGTATCTAATCATTTAGGCCCAAAACTAGTTGTTTTGGCCTCTCCTTGGATACCTAACCACTCCCCAACCAAATCCCTCACATGTGTGAGCCTCAGGTGAGTCTTCCAATGCAAACCCAACATTCACATGAGCAATTCGTAAGTGTTTGAGGTGATTTGGGGGCTCCTTAGTCAACCTAGTGGGGATTTGAGTCTAATCTAAGCTAGCTTAGTGTGGACACTCCAAGTGGATATTATTCCTTCCTATTTCTATATAAGGATGATCCAAAATCATTGTTATTGTGGATATTTAATAAAATATGTGATTTGATCATTTGATCATTTGTTCATTTTGGTTTTTTATCATTTGTTCTAATATTTGATCATTTGTTCTGATATTTGATCATTTAAGCCTGTTTTGATCATTCATTTTCCAGAGTTGTTTAAACACTTATATCTTGCAGAAATAGTTAAATATTTCAATTGTGAGGCATCTATAGTAGCTAGATCCTACTGTGATAAGGATTTACATGGTATCAGAGCTCTTGGAGCTATTATTCAAGCCAATAGATTGTTTTAGTGGTGTGCCAGAAGCTGTGGAGAAACCAGAGAAGTCCCTGGAACGATTGCATTGAATCCATTGGAGAATTCCATTGGAGTCTATCCAGGGTGTGATGCTCTTCCGAATGCACATACTATCAAACAAGGTTCGAATCTATTAGTGTAGATTCCCTCCTGAGTGTTGAGAGTTTTATTGCAGGTATTCAAGTGCGCCACTGTCACCAAGTACACAAGCAACAGTAGAATATGGAGCAAACTCTTCCAAATTTTCTTACTCCTTTCAACTATTTCGATTGGAAGGATGATATGGTTATTCAATTGAGATCCAAGGGTCTTTTCAGGATCGCCATGGGCATTGAGGTTGAGCCTAACTCTACTATGGAGAATTCAAAATTCTTCAATAGAATGGATGAGGCATTCGGCCTCCTGTGTCTTAATATTTCGAGAGACCTCCTATTTCATGTTGAAAGTCTAGCTACACCAAATGAAGTATGGCTCAATATTGAGTATTTGTTTGAAAATGAGCTACTCTCACTGAGCACTTCGAATCCATCCAAGACTTATTCACCAAGTTCAAGAGCTTGGTCTTGCAAATCAGACAGTGTGGTATTGACAAGAAGGAAGAACAGTTGGTTTTTTCCATCATTTCGAAATTGGGTCCTGAGTACTCAGTTTTTGTCTCTACATTTCACTCCACAAAGCTCACAGTTAGAAATTCGAAGATGCCATCTTTGGTTGATTTCATGGAGATGCTAACTCAAGAGCAAGACAAGTTGGTATTGATGGGTTCCATTAAGCAAAAATATCAATTAATTGCAGCTGGATATTCGAAGCAAGCTAGAGGAAAACCAAATCCCAAGTCGAAACCACAAGAGAAGAAGATGAAGGAGAAGAAGCAGTCAAATGAAGAGAACTCAAGTTCAAGTGATGGAGATTCAAAAGTCAAGAAGATGAGGAGCAAGAAAGAGAGGCACAAGTGTGGCTATTGCAAAGGTTTTCATAATAAAAAATATTGTTTCAGAAAGAAGATGGACATCATGATCAAGCTATTTGAAGAGCATAACAATGATGTTCCATATTTTGCAAGAAAAGAAGAAGCCAAGCTCTCTTTGGAACAAGAACATTGTCTCCTGCATGCTACCTGCAAAGGTGATAAGTTGTATGATTTGGGTGTTAGAGTTAAATCTCTTTCTGATGTCTCTATTTCTGATTCACATTCTTATATATCATATTTAGAAACCTCTATCACTTCCTTGGAAGAATCTCCATCCAGTTCACCAAAGTTTCCTCCCAATACTAGTCATTTTTCACTAGTTTTTGACATGCCTTCTGAAAGCTCTTTCCAAATGCATTCATATCCTCCCCATTTTGATATGGAAGGTGATATGCAGGCTGATATGCAGGTTATGACATCCTTCAAACCATTTTCCCAACCATTGGATTCCCAAAATACCATACAAACCTCAAGTTCTCCAGTTCGAAAATATCACAATTTTATTGTTTCCAAAACTGTGTCACTTGTCTATGTTGTCTTTATGTCTTGCATATCATTCCTTGGTTGGAAAGCCATGTCATTGGCCATCATGGGACCGTTGTTCCATATGTCTGGACCTGATAGCACCACCTATCATGTTCAAAACTCAAGTCTGCAAACCTTTCAAGTTCGCTCAACTGTCAATGTGATCTACTTGCACACTCTCTTCTTACCGTAAAGCCATTGGCTCATGGAGACACTATACCTCTGTTGTTTACTGCTCCATATGGCTCCTATTCTGATATTTCAGAGCCTCATGAGCTCTATTGCAGAGTTGGGAATGTGCTACATTAGTTTGGAAGGAAGATACATGGTTTGATTTGCCATATGGCAGCTGCTCAAGAAGCTAAATTTGTTGAGTCTTTTGATGTTCTTTGGGAAGGATTTTGCAGAGATATCTTTTCCATTATAGATTATCTGTTCAGATCAAAGTATGTATGTAGAAAGAAGAATTCTTATGATGCTCGTCCATCATCAAATGATGATTTTCAAGGGGCCTCCCAACATGTTTTTTGTCTACACAACATTGATGCATTGGTGCATGATCATGGCATCCACAACATCTTCATGAAGTCTTTCACCAAGAAGTTGTTCATTCAACTCATTCAAGTGAAGAAAAAGACCCGTTGAAGACATTTTGTTCATCTCTGCCACATGTCCATTTTAGAGGGGAGGTTTTATTTCCCATGTGGTTTTCCTTCTTTCCTTAGTTACATGGACAAATAAAATTTTATGTTGTAAAAGTTGACTTGATCCTTAGTTGCCAAGGCCTTATTTTTTATATTCCACTAAGTCTAGCTTATGGGGGGGTGTTATAACAAATATGACACCTAGGACCTTAGTCATTATCACATTATTTATTAATTGGTCCTAAACTGGTTAATTATTGTATCCCAAGGTGTGAACAAGGTTTTTATAAGTTGGTTAGGCTAACTCATGACTTATCCACTAAGTATGGGACAAAGGTGGTCAAATATAGATGTTAGGTGCCCTCATGATGACCAAATCATGCATTTATTGCACCATTTTGGCCTAAGGCGCCCTATTTCCCTGTTTTAAGGAAATTCTGTTGACCAAAGGTTCCCATTGTTGATGTATTTGTAACTTCGGAAGATATTCACTTGTATATTACATTTGTACTTTATTGTATACCCAACAAAGATGTATTATTCCTCTGATTGGAAGTGTCGTCATTTGTATTTGTATGTGTCACAAGTTACATTGTAAGTGTCGTCATTTGTATTGATGGGTTATTAGGCCACCAGTGTGGGGTCGTCCCTAGTTAGGTCATGTGGTTAGGTTATTAGGCTTCATTGAGAAGTCGGCCCCTATGAATTATTGGCAGGTCAAGTCAGTGTATAAATAGAGAGGTTGTGTCTCTCATTTGATTCATTCACTCACTTCTCAAGCTTGCATAGCTAAGAGAGAAAGTGGTGCACTAATGGAGGAGGAGGAGCATCTGCTAGAGACATCTTATTGGGTTTGATCTTTGTGGTCTTGGTTTGTGGCTTATCTTATCTATGAGGAAGTTGCGGGGTTTTTCACCTTCTTGGTTTTCCCCGGTGAAACTCTATGTCTCTTGTGTGATTGCTTTTGTGTCTATGATTGATATGTTGTACATGTTATTCTCTTATTGATCCTAAATGATAATGGAATGAAATTATCGAAAAATTAACATGGTATCAGAGCTGACCTAAGAAGAAGGCACTGTGCAACTGCAGAAGCTAGGGCTTCTTAATATTTGGGTTTCTTTCCATAGATCATCAAAGGCATGAGGCTATATTGACTCTCCTAGCAAGGGCGCATCTTTCTGTCAAGACAGAATTCAATTCTGAGCATTTTCAGTTTTTGACCTAAAAATTAGGGTTTCTATAAAAATTGGAATTTCTGAAATCTAAGACCATGGTTGGAAGATCCTCTGAAAAATCGAAGTATAGAGCTTTGGATCAAACTTTTTGGTTGGGTGAAGCTCCAAGAAAATCAAACCCTAATTCAGGCTCCTGTCTAGTGAATCCAGAAGTTTCAAAAACAATTTTGAGGGGTGAAACTTTGCAGATTTCAAATTCTGAGTATACCAGCTTGACCATCTCAGTAAGACGCATCTTTCTATCTTTTCAGATGTTTGAAATTCAAATTTTGAATTTTCAGGGTTTCTCTGACAAACCCTAATCCAGCTCCAGATCCGATTTTCAGCAAATCAAGTGGTAAGACCTAAATATTTTCTATTTCCATTTGAAGTACTCTTTAAGATGTCTCACCACACCAAGCTTGAGGATAAGATTGAAGGGGTTGATAACTTCCGAGCCTGGAAGTATAGGATTGGGTTAATCCTAGAAGAGAATGAGTTGGACACTTACATAAGTGAAGAGGTTCATGTGCCACGGGGAGAAGAGGCTAAGGCCTTACACAGGAAGAACCTGGTCAAGGATAAGAGAATCATTGTTGATTCTATAAAGGACCGTCTCATACCCCATGTGTCTTTCATAAAGACACCTAAGGAGATGTTTGACTCTTTGACCAAGTTGTTTGAAGGAAAGAACATAAATCAGAAGATGACTCTGTGTAACCAATTGAAAGGGGTAAAGCTTCAGAATGGAGAGACCATTCAATCCTACTTTTCTAAGGTCTCTCAAATCAAGGAACAACTTGAAGCTGTGGATAAAGTAGTGGAGAATGGTGAAATTGTAATGACCACATTGAATGGCCTACTTAGGTCATGGGACTCCTTCATCCAAGGAATCTGTGCAAGAAGGAAATTGATCTCTTTCAGTAGGATATGGGAGGAATGTTCACAAGAAGAATCTAGGCTTGTGGCTCGAGAAGAAAAGATGGGAAGTGAAGACCAAGCCCTCACAACACACACTAAGGGAAGCAAGTTCAAGAGGGAGAAATCTCATAACAAGAAACATCCTCACTACCATCAAAAGAAGAAAGATCTTTCCCAAGTTTGATGTTACTCTTGTGATGAGAAAGGACATTATGCCTCAGAATGTCCTAAGAACAAAATGAACAACAACAACAACTTCAACAAGAAGAAGAAGGGCAGCAAGAAGAGATATCATGCTCATGCTGTTGAGGATGATGAACCTCCCAAGAAGAAGACTAGAGTAGAAAGTCAAGACTCATCAAGTGAAGATGAATATGTCTTAATCTTTGCTCTCACAGGTACTGTCTCACATGGGTGTAATGACTGTCTTATTGATAGTGGGGATTATAAACATATGATTGGGTTTAAAGAATATTTTATGGACCTATCTCAACATGAGTCACCTCACAAGGTGAAACTTGGGGATGACTATCAATATCCTATCAAAGGAAGTGGTGAAGCCTCCTACATGCTAGACTCTGGGAAGTATTTGAAAATGAAATATGTTCTATATGTACCTGGACTCAAGAAGAATATTCTCTCCATATCATCTTTGGATGCAAAAGGAATGAGGGTTGCATTTGTGGATGGCCAAGTACTCATGTGTCCAAAAGGTAAGACCATAGATGATGCAGTAGTGATTGGAGAGCAAGAGGGAGGATTGTACAAATTGAAGGGACAACCTGAATATGCCATGGTACATGAATCCATGGAGCCAAGTGAACTTTGGCATAGAAGGCTTGCACATGTGCACTATAGAGCACTACCAATTACAAGCAAATCTGTAGAAGGTCTTCCTGAAATCCAGTCAAAGCATGAAGGTGTTTGCAAAGTATGTGTGAAAGGAAAGAACACAAAGAAGGCATTTCCAAGCAGTGAAAGCAAAGCAAAAGGAATCTTGGAGATTATCCACTCCGATGTATGCGGTCTGATGTCATCCAGTTCTTTGAGTGAGTATGGATACTATGTTTCTTTCATTGATGATTTCTCTAAGAAGACTTGGGTTTATTTCTTGGAGAATAAAGATGAAGTGTTTGATAAGTTCAAGGAATTCAAAGCCTCGATAGAAAATCAAGCAGATAAGAAGATCAAGACCTTCAGATCCGACAATGGCGGAGAATTCACTTCAGGTGATTTCAAGAAGCTATGCAGTGATTCAGAGATTAAGAGGGATTTGACTGCTCCCTACAATCCACAACAAAATGGAGTTGCAGAAAGGAAGAATAGAACTATCATGGAAGCAGCATGGGCAATGCTTCATGACCAAGAACTGCCTATGCATCTATGGAAGAATCCAGGACAGTTGTATATGTGCAGAACAGAACACCTCACAAGATACTTGACAATAAGACACCAGAAGAAGTCTTCTCTGGTAAGAAACCTGAACTTAGCCATCTCAGGATATTTGACTATCCTGTATATACACACATTCCAAAGGAAAAGAGGACAAAGTTAGATCCTTCCGGAAAGAAGGGAATCTTTGTGGGTTACAGTGAAAGCTTGAAGGCTTACAGAATCTACTTTCCAGGATTCAAGAAGATTGACATCAACAAGGATGTAACATTTGATGAAGGCTCAGCATACATCAAATCAAGGAAGACACTTGTTAAAGACAATGAAGAACCAGGGGTAACCATAATTCAAGACACCACTATGAATGAAGCAATTCTAGAAGAAGATCATGGAATTGAAGATCCACAAGAACCTGTAGATCCACCCCGTGAGAATAACTCTCACAAGAAAAAACCTGCATGGGCTAAAGAGCTCATCCAAGATGCAGAAAGATATGGCATTCCAGAGGAGGAACACAAAGAAAGAAAAAGGACTAGGTCACACACCAGTTATGTTGCCTTACTTGGTGATATTATGAACAAAGAACCTTCCAGTTATGAAGAAGCACCGGAAAAGAAAGAATGGAAGGATTCCATGGTCGAAGAATACCAATCGATCATGAAGAATGATGTTTGGGATGTGGTCCCAAGACCTAAAGGGAAGTCTGTTGTGACTTCCAAGTGGATATATAAGATCAAGCATGCTGCAGATGGCAACATAGAGAAATACAAGGCAAGGTTTGTAGCTCATGGCTTCTCCTAGAAAGAGGGAATAGATTATGAAGAAACTTTTGCTCCTTTGGACAGATACACTTCCATCAGAACAGTACTTGCTCTGGCTGCAGTGATGAAATGGAAGATACACCAGATGGATTTCAAGACAACTTTCTTGAATGGTGTAGTCGAAGAGGAAGTGTATGTGGAGCAGCCACTTGGTTTTGAAAGACATGACAAGGAGTCATATGTGTGCAGATTGAAGAAAGCCTTGTATGGCTTGAAGCAAGCTCCTAGGACTTGGTATGGTAGGATAGACAGCTTTCTATTCAGTTTGGGATTTACCAAGAGTAAAGCAGATTCCAACCTTTACTACAAGGTTGAGGAAGGCAATCCAGTGATACTACTTTTGCATGTGGATGACCTGTTTGTTACAAGTGAGGATAGATTGATTACCGACACAAAGAGGAAATTTGTTGCCGAGTTCGAGATGAAGGACTTGGGGATGATGCACTACTTTCTAGGCATGGAGGTGTGGCAGAGTGCAGAAGGAATATTCCTTGGACAAGGGAAGTATGCAGTATAGAACTTGAAGCAGTTCAGGATAATGTACTGCAAGGCCATGGCCACACCTATGGCATCAAGCCTGAAGCTTCTGTGTGATGCTTCATCTGATCCAGTTGATGTCATGGTGTATCGTCAGATGATTGGGTCCTTGATGTACCTAACAAACACGAGACCAAATATTTTCTTTGCGGTGAACACATTGAGCCAATTCCTGATGGATCCCAGAGGTGTTCACCTGGTTGTTGTAAATCATATTCTGAGGTACCTGAAGGGTACAATTCATTATGGGATCAAGTATGATGTGAATCAAAAGTTTAACCTGCAAGGTTATGTTGATTCAGATTGGGTAGGCAGTGCTGCAAATAGGAAGAGCACTTCTAGGTGCTGCTTCAATATGGGATCAGGTGTGATCTCTTGTTAAATTTTGAGCATTAATTCACAATACTCTAGGATCATCACTGAGAGAATAACATATACAGTATATCAATACATAACAATCACAATAAGAATGACAAGCATCACAAGAATCAAAAGCATGAGAGATAAGAGACACAAAGTTTTTGTGGGGAAAACCCTAAGGTGAAAAACCCCACAACTTCCTCAGAGATAGAGAGAGAAATGGATCAACCAAAGTACAACCAAAATACACTTGAGATAGTCTCCTAGAAGCAGATGATCCTCCTCCTCACTAGTGCGCCACTTTCTAAGTGAGAGAGAGATGACTTTCCAAAATGATCTAAATAGAGATCTCCTGATCTCTATTTATACTAACCTGTTTGCCCAGTGACCTTATGGGGCCGACTTGTCTAGCTAGGTACATCCACAATATAATATATATTTTAGGTCCAACCCACACATGGTGGTCTAATAACCCATTGGCAAGTACACACACTTGCGACACTTGTCAATCCACATGACGACACTTCCTTATAGAGGAATAACACATTTCCAATAAGGGTACAATAAATATATATGAAATACATAAATGAAATACATTCCGAACTTACATATACATCAAAACTCCCTCTTAACTAGGAAGGTATTTCTCGACACATATCTGCTAGACAAGTGTTCTTCTCAGGATCATCGTCATCATCATCACTGCTGCTGCTATCTCAACCAATCTCTGACTCTACTTGTCATAGGAATTTCTACAGAGCCAACCCTTTTTCATACTGGATGTAGGCCCACCACCTGCAGGTCTTCATCATCACTGGCCATACTGTGGAAATCTCAGGACTTATTACGTGCGTCACAAAACCTTAAAAGAGTCTCTTGACTAGCAAGAACCCTAAAGAGAATCTGAGGCCTTTTTCATCCTGTCCAGATCTCCAGGACTTATTACATGTGACCCCACCACAAAACCTCGAAAGAGAATCCCAGGACTGATTACAAGCACAAGGCTCAACCTATCGAATCTCCCAGGGCACAAATTACATGTGGTCACCACAAAACCTCGAAAGAGCATCCCAGGACTGATTACGAGCACAAGGCTCAACCTATCGGATCTCCCAGGGCACAAATTACATGTGGTCATGGAAAAACCTCGAAAGAGCATCCCAGGACTGATTACGAGAACACGGCTCAACCTATCGGATCTCCCAGGGCACAAATTACATGCCATAAGACAAAACCTCGAAAGAGCATCTACCAGATATCCCAGGGCACAAATTACATGCCATAGGAAAAACCTCGAAAGACTATCTGCAGATCTCCCAGGGCACAAATTATATGTCCTCCCAAGAAAAACCTCGAAAGAGAATTTGCCAGATATCCTAGGGTACAAATTACATGCCATAGGCAAAACCTCGAAAGACTATCTGCAAATCTCCTAGGGCACAAATTACATGCTTATCTGCACAACCTGTTCCACAGCCACAGAGTATCAGCCTGATACTCACCATACATCATCCTGATGTACACATGATCATCCTGATCCTCATCACTGCAACATCCTGTTGCATGTCATCTGGAGCAACATCCTGAAGCTCATCATACATGATCATACAATGCATCTACCTGATGCATACCAAGTATCTACCTGATACATATCATCATACATGATCCACCTGATCACACAGTGTATCCACCTGATACAAATATAAATACATGATACATATCAACATACATGATCTACCTGATCATACAATGTATCCACCTGATACATATACAGATACATGGTCCAAGCATCCAACATGATTCTTATACAAAATACATACGCATGATCCAATCGATCATATCCAGCATCCAACATGATGCGTACATACATATAAATGATCCAACTGATCATATCCAACATCCAACATGATGCATACATACGTATACATATAAATGATCCAACTGATCATATCCAGCATCCAACATGATGCATACATACATACATATAAAAATGATCCAACTGATCATACAAAGCAGAAACCAGAACATCATCCTGATGCTCATCATCCAACGCTTACATCCACAGCCATGTTAAGGATCCTCCTTCCAACATGCTTGGAATGGCTTTAGCAAATGTGTCCATCTCTTCTTCCTCGAAGTGTCATCAATCCGAAGAACACCAAGCCTCTCTCTGAAGTACTCGAACTTCACCCTAGCTAGTGGCTTCATTAGCACATCTGCAATCTGCTTGTCCGTCACAACATACAGGAGCTTCGAAGCTCCTCTCTACACCATATGCCTGATATAGTGATATTTGATCTCTATGTGTTTCGACTTGTCATGAAACACTGGGTTCTCGGACAGCTTCACACAAATATGGTTATCACAGAAGATACCAGTAGCATCCAACGGGAGATCAAATAATTCAGACAGTAGCTTCCGTAGCCATACTGCCTCACAACTAGCTGAACAGGCTGCAACATACTCTGCCTCAGCTGTACTCAGTGCTACACAGGACTGCTTCCTGCTAAACCAAGAGATCACACCTGATCCCATATTGAAGCAGCACCCATATGTGCTCTTCCTATCTGCAGCACTGCCATCCCAATCTGAATCAACATAACCCTGCAGGTTAAAATTTTGATTCGCCTCATACTTGAGCCCATAATCCACTATACCCTTCAGGTACCTCAGAACATGCTTTACAGCAACCAGATGAACACTCCTCGGATCTGTCAGGAACTGACTCAATGTGTTCAACGCAAAGCAAATATCTGGTCTCGTGTTCGTCAGGTACATCAAGGACCCAATCATCTGACGATACATAGAGACATCAACCGGCTCAGATGAAGCATCACATAGAAGCTTCAGATTCGATGCCATAGGTGTGGCCATGGCCTTGCAATCCATCATCCCGAATATCTTCAGGATATCTACTGTGTGCTTCCCTTGACCAAGGAACATCCCACCTGTACTCTGCCACACCTCCATACCTAGGAAATAATGCATCATTCCCAAATCTTTCATATCAAACTCAGCAGCAAGCTTCCTCTTCGTATCTGCAATCAATTTGTCATCTCCTGTTACAAATAAGTCATCCACATACAGGAGTAGAATCACAGGATTCCCTTCCTCAACCTTGTAGTAAAGGTTGGAATCCGCTTTACTCTTGGTAAAGCCCAAACTAGATAGGAAACTGTCCATCCTACCATACCAAGTTCTGGGAGCTTGCTACAAGCCATACAAGGCTTTCTTCAATCTGCACACATAAGACTCCCTGTCATATATTTCGAAACCAAGTGGCTGCTCCACATATACTTCCTCTTCAACTACACCATTCAAGAAGGCAGTCTTAACATCCATCTGGTGTATTTTCAATTTCATCGCTGCAGCCAGGGCAAGAACTGTTACGATGGAAGTATACCTGGCTACAAGTGCAAAAGTTTCTTCATAATCTATTCCCTCTTTCTGAGAGAAGCCACGAGATACGAATCTTGCTTTGTATTTCTCTACACTGCCATCTGCAGCATCCTTGATTTTGTAGATCCATTTAGAAGTCACAACAGACTTCTCTTTAGGTCTTGGTACAACATCCCAAACATCATTCTTCATTATTGATTGGTATTCCTCAACCATTCCATCCTTCCATTCTTTCTTTTCCGCTGCTTCTTCATAACTGGAAGGCTCTTTGTTCATAATGTCACAGAGTAAAGCAACATAGCTGGTATGTGATCTGGTTCTCTTCTTTTCTCTATGTTCTTCTTCTGGAATGCCAAATATTTTTGCATCTTGAATGAGCTCTCTAGCCCATGCAGGTTTCCTCTTGTGAGATTTATCCTCATGGGGTGGATCTACAGGTTCTTGCGGATCTTCAAACTCACGAACAACTTCTGGAAATGCTTCAGTCATGGTAGTGTCTTGAAATCTAGTTTCCTTAGGTTCTTCATAAACTTCGATAGGTGCCTTCCTTGATTTGATGAAGGCTGATTTTTCATCAAATGTTACATCCCTGCTGACATTAATCTTCTTGAACCCTGGAAAGTATATTCTGTAAGCCTTCGAGTTTTCACTGTAACCCACAAAGATACCCTTCTTTCCTAAAGGATCTAGTTTAGTCCTCTTTTCCTTTGGGACATGAGTGTATACTGGACAACCAAATATTCTGAGATGGCTGACTTCAGGTTTCTTACCAGAAAAGACCTCTTCTAGTGTCTTGTTATCCAATATCTTGTGGGGTGTTCTTTTCTGCACATATACAGCTGTTCTAGCTTCTTCTGCCCATAGATGCATAGGTAGATCCTGGTCATGCAGCATTTCCCTTGCTGCTTCCATGATTGTTATGTTCTTCCTTTCTGCAACTCCATTCTGTTGAGGATTATAAGGAGTAGTCAACTCCCTCTTAATCCCTGAATCACTACAAACCTTCTTGAAGTCACCTGAGGTGAATTCTCCACCATTGTCGGATCTGATTGTTTTGATCTTCTTGTCAGTTTGATTCTCCATCAAGGTTTTGAATTCCTTGAATTTATCAAACACCTCATCTTTGCTCTTCAAGAAGTATACCCAAGTCTTCCTGGAGAAGTCATCAATAAATGAGACATAGTAAACATACCCACTCAGAGAATTGGATGACATAGGACCACATAAATTTGAGTGGATGATTTCTAGGATGTCTTTTGCCTTACTTTCACTGCTTGGGAAAGCCTTCTTAATGTTCTTACCTTTTTCACATCCGTTTCAAACACCTTCATTTTTGGTCTTGATTTCAGGAAGACCCTCTACGGCCTTGCTTGCAATTGGAAGTTCCCTATAGTGCATATGAGCAAGTCTTCTATGCCAAAGTTCACTTGGCTCCATGGATTCATGTATCATGGCATGTTCAGGTTGTCCCTTCAATTTATACAAACCTCCCTCTTGCTCTCCAATCACTACTGCATCATCTATGTTCTTTCCCTTTGGCCACATTAGGACTTGGCCATCCACAAATGCAACCCTCATACCTTTTGCATCCAATGCAGAGATGGAGAGTAAGTTCTTCTTGAGCCCAGGTACATAAAGGACTTCTTTCATCTTCAAAGATTTTCCAGAATCTAGGTTGTAGGAGGCTTCACCACTTCCTTTGATTGGGTATTGATAATCATCTCCAAGTTTCACCTTATGGGGTGATTCATGTTCAGATAGATTCACAAAAGATTCCTTAAACCCAGTCATGTGTTTGGAAGCCCCACTATCAATCAACCAATCATTACAACCATAGGAGATAGTACCTGTGAGAGCAAAAATTAGAACATATTCTTCTTCACTTGATGAGTCGTCATCACTATCACTTTCTGCCCTAGTCTTCTTCTTTGGGGGTTCATCATCTTCGGCAGCATGAGCATGATATCTTCTTTTGTTATTCTTCTTCTTCTTATTGAAGTTGTTGTTGTTGTCTTTCTTCTTCTTGGGACAATCTGAAGCAAAGTGTCCCTTCTCATTGCAATTGAAGCATCAGAGATCTTTCTTATCTTTATGATAATGGTGGTGTGAGAATCTTCTGTTATGAGATGATTCCTTCTTGGACTTGTCTTTCCTGGCATGTGCTGTGAGAGCTTGATCTTCATTTCCCATCTTTTCTTCTCGGGCCACAAGCCTAGCTTCTTCTTGAGAGCATTCTTCCCTCAATCTGTTGAAGGAGATCAACTTCTTCCTTGCACAAATTCCTTGAATAAAGGAATCCCATGACCTGGGTAGGCCATTTAGAGTGGTCATCACCACTTCACCATTCTCCACCATTTCATCCACTGCTTCTAGTTGTTCCTTGATCTGGGAGACTCTTGAAAAATAAGATTGAATGGTTTCTCCATTCTGAAACTTTAGTCCTTTCAATTGGTTCCGCAGGGTCATCTTCTGATTTATGTTCTTCCCTTCAAATAGCTTGGTCAAAGAATCAAACATCTCCTTGGGTGTCTTTAGAGAAGACACATGGGGTATGAGATGGTATTTAATAGAATCAGCAATGATTCTCTTTGCCTTGACCAAGTTTTTCCTATGCAATACCTTAGCCTCTTCATCCTCTGGGATAGGGATGTCTTCTTTTACATATGAGTCCAACTCATTCTCTTCCAGGATTAACCCAATCCTATACTTCCAAGCTCGGAAGTTATCAGCTCCTTCAAGCTTATCCTCAAGCTTGGTGTGGTGAGACATCTTAAAGAGTACTTCAAATGGAGATAGAAAAGATTTAGGTCTTACCACTTGAAATGCTGAAAACTGGATCTGGTCCCGGATTAGGGTTTGTCGAAAAAACCCTAAAAATTCAAAATATGAATTTCAATTTTCTGAAAGGATAGAAAGATGCGCCTTAATGAGATGATCAACCTGGTGTATTCAGAATTTGAGATAAGCAAAGCTTTACCCTTCAGATTTTCCTTTTTGTCCTCCCGGGTTCACTGGGGAGAGCCCTGAATTAGGATTTGAGTTTCCCGGAGATCTACCCAGCCAAAAATCTCGATCCAAATCTCTAAACTTTGATTTTTGCAAGGAGCTTCCAGCTATGTCTTCAGATTTCAGAAATTTCTATTTTTGTGGAAACCCTAATTTTTAGGGCCAAATCTAAAAATGCTCAGAATTGAATTCTGATTGGACAGATAGATTCTCCTTGATGAGTAGAGTCAATCTACTATACTGCTTTTCCAAAATCTGTGGAGAGAAACCCAATAAACAAGAAACTCAAGTTTATGTCACTGCAAAATGTCTTCTTCTCAGGTTAGCTCTGATACCATGTTAAATTTTGAGCATTAATTCACAATACTCTAGTATCTTCACTGAGAGAATAACATATACAGTATATCAATGTATAACAATCACAATAAGCATGACAAGCATCGCAAGAATCAAAAGCATGAGAGACAAGAGACACAGAGTTTTCGTGGGGAAAACCCTAAGGTGAGAAACCCCACAACTTCCTCAAAGATAGAGAGAGAGATGGCTCAACCAAAGTACAACCAAAATACACTTGAGATAGTCTCCTAGAAGCAGATGATCCTCCTCCTCACTAGTCCGCCACTTTCTGAGTGAGAAAGAGATTACTTTATAAAATGATCTAAATAGAGATCTCCTGATCTTTATTTATACTAACATGTTTTCCCAGTGACCTTATGGGGCCGACCCCACACATGGTGGTCTAATAACCCATCAGCAAGTACACACACTTGTGACACTTGTCAATCCACATGACGACACTTCCTTATAGAGGAATAACACATCTCCAATAAGGGTACAATAAATATATATGAAATACATATATGAAATACATTCCGAAGTTACATATACATCAACATCTCTTGGTTTAGTAGGAAGCAGTCCTGTGTAGCACTGAGTAAAACCGAAGCAGAGTATGTTGCAGCTTGTTCAGCTAGTTGTGAGGCAGTATGGGTGAGGAAGCTACTGTCTGATTTATTTGATCTCCCGTTGGATGCTACTGGTATCTTTTGTGACAGCCAGAGTTGTGTGAAGCTATCTAAGAACCCAGTGTTCCATGACAGGTCGAAGCACATTGGATCAAATATCACTATATCATGGATATGGTGCAGAGAGGAGCAGTGAAGCTCCTGTATGTTGCGACGGATGAGCAGGTTGCAGATGTGTTGACAAAACCACTATCCAGAGTGAAGTTTGAGTACTTCAGAGAGAGGCTTGGTGTTCTTCAGATTGAAGATACTTCGAGGAAGAAGTAATGGGACACATTTGCAGGAGCCATTCCAATCATGGTGAGAGGAGGATCCTTCCCATGGCTGCGGATGTAAGCACTGTGTGATGAGCATCAGGACGATGCTCTAGTCACTGCTTTATATATGCATCGGTTGGATGCTTTGTATGATCAGTTGGATCATGTATTTGTATATGCATCAGATAGATGCTTTGTATGATCAGGTGGATCATATGTGATGATATGCATCAGTTGGATGCTTTGTATGATCAGGTGAATCATATGTACGATACGCATCAGCTGGATGCTATGTATGGTCAGGTGGATCATATGTGATGATATGCATCAGGTGGATGCTTTGTATGATCAGGTGAATCATATGTGATGATATGCATTAGTTGGATGCTTTGTATGATTAGGTGGATCATATTTATGATACGCATCAGGTGGATGCTTTGTATGATCAGTTGGATCATATGTGATGATATGTATCAGGTTGATCATGTGTGATGAGCATCAGGTCGATGTTCCAGATGATGTGCATTAGGATGGTGCATTGCATGATGATCAGTATGATCATGAGTATCGGGTTGATACTCCGTGGTCATGGACAGGATGTATAGGTAGCATAGAAAAGATCCTGGGAGATCCAGACAGGTAGAGCTGTGTGCTTGTAACAACCTAAGATGCTCTTTCGAGGTTTTGCAACAGGTAGCATAGAAACGATCCTGGGAGATCTAGACAGGTAGAGTTGTATGCTCGTAACAGCCTAGGATGCTCTTTCGAGGTTTTTCTACAGTTTTGCATAGAAACGATCCTGGATATCTGGACAGGTAGAGTTAATTGTTTTGCACAACCCATGATAGAATGGGGTTGCATAGTAGAAGAATTGATCCATCATAAGGGTTGCTAAGGCCATGATACATGACTAGGATTTGCCAATGTTTCTATGGGAAGGATCATGCAACATAATAATCTACATCCAAAATAGGTTTCCTCATAGGATATTGTAGGAAAAGACACCAAAGGAAGAATTCATTGGTGTGAAGATAGAGGTGAGTATTTTCATCATTGGTTTTCTAGTTTATATCCATATGCTAGTAGAGAATAGGACCAAGTTGGATCCCTACAGCAAGAAGGATTTGTTTGTTGGTTATAGTGACACTTCAAAGGACTACAATGTCTTTATCCCATAAAAGATAATGCCAATTATAAGAAGGGATGTAAATTTTGAGGAATACTTTGCATGCATGAAGTCTCATCGGCCCATTCTAGTGATAAAGGATGAGGAGAAGGAAGCTTTGAAGGTTGAGTTGGGGTTACTAGTGACCTCCAATTGGGGTGGTAGCCTTCGGGAACAAAGGAGGATCCACCAATTCCTACCAATTCTGTCAGCAGACCTCAATGTTCCACTTAAACATTGAGGGATGCTTAAGATCATATTGAGGTTCCTATGGGAACATTCAAACAGATAAGACCTTTGAAGAAGTTTCCAAACTACATGGTGTTAATGAGAAGCATCATAGATTTTTATACTTCAAGTTTTTAGGAGGATGTAGAGCATTAGGTTTGGAGGGATGACATGGTGGAGTACACCTCTATCATGAAGAATGATGTATGGGACATTATGCTTAGACTAAAGGGGAAATGAGTAGTGACTTACATGTGGCTCTACAAGATAAATCATGTGACAGATGGAAACATAGAGAATTGCAAAGTGAGATTTGTGGTGAGAGGGTTCTCCTACAAATATGGAGTGGACAATGAGGAAAATTTTCTCCATTTTCCAAGTAAACTTCCATTAAATCGATGATATATTTAGTTTTCTTATGGGATAAAGAATACATCATATGTATGTAAAGAAAACTTTCCTCAATGGGATAATTGAAGAAGAGTATACATACAGTAGCATTAGGGATTTGAGATTAGTGGGAAGGAATCCCATTTTTTCAAGATGAAAAGGGACTTGTATGGACTCAAGCAGGAACCAAGAGCACGGTATTATAGGATCAATGGATACTTGCAAAATATGGGCTTCACCAAAGGTGAAGAAAATCCCAACTTATATTTTATATTTGTTGAGGTTGATATTCTTGTTTTGATGTTGTATGTAGATTACTTGTTTCTTATAGGTTCATAGAATATCATTGCAAGATGCAAGGAATATATGGTAGCCAAGCTTGAGATGAAGGATATTGGAATGATGCATTACTTCCTGAGGTTGTAGGTTTGGAAGAGATGAGGGGATATTTTCCTTGGGAAAAGTAAGTATGCAGTTGAGATCCTAAAGATATTTTGGATGGAGAATTGTAAACCAATGGCCATGCCTATGATCACCAAACTAAAGAAGGTGACAATTTCATATTTAGATATGGTGGATCCCTCATTGTATAGGAAGTTTATAGGTTCCTATATGTATCTGGTAAAAACTAGGTTAGATATATGTTTTGCAATGAAAACCTTGAGTCATTTCAAGGTGGACCCAAGGTAGGAGAATTGGGTAGCAACAAAAAATGTGCTCATACACTTGAGGGGCATGGAAGTTTTTAGGGGCTAATACTAGCCCATGGGCTAAATTTAGGGGTTTTAAATTTTCAATGGGATAATTTTTTATTAAACACCCATTAGGCATGATAAGCCCACATTTTAATTATTTATTTTTAATGAATAGGAGGTTAGCCCCATCGAATTTAAAAAGGGGATCCAAGATAAAACAATTTTGCCTCTCTAAAAATGGATTTAAACCTCTATTCACCCATGAAAATCGCTAGGCAACTACTAGTGGCCCTCAATTTCCAGAAATGGTAGTTGCTAGGGGATCTTTTGTAGCTCTATTGATCATGGAAATCGAAGCCGGAGTTATATTCGTCCAAATTTTATGGGTTGAATCTAGTATTGCAAGTTGCTTAATGTATACATGATAAGGGTAGTTGATATTTATACCAGGTCTTATAGTGAACCATGTCCATCTAGGAGAGTTATAAATCCCATCACCTTGGATCCAAAGTTTACCCAACAAACATGGGGATTGTGAAGCTTGCGATCAATGATGTGGAAATAGCGTTTTTGTGGGTGTTTGGGGAATCATGTGTCAGGGCTAGGAATAAATTCATTCATAGCCGCATATTTGGGCATGCATGGGGGCATGAATTTCCAAGGAGAAATTTGCCGAAATATTCACCAAGACTTCACAAGGTTTTATAATTTACTGAAATATTCGCCAAGATTTTACAAAGTTTTATAATTTAGTGAAAGATTCACTAATATTTTACAACATTATATAATTCAATGTGAGATTCGCCAAAACATTATATATAGATAATATAACATTGATGAAATAATCTTCATGCTTTCCTATATATCATGGGGATTCACCCATTTATTATACATAGAAATTTAGAGGGGGTTCTTAAAATTTCCCCCATTTAGGGGCATAGTGGAATATGGAATGATATATATTGGAGATGATTAGGTGAAGTTTCATGAGAATACAAACTTATATTGGGTGGGCATTGCATCAAATAGAAAGATAATGTCAAGGTATTTTTTTAAAGTTTTTTTCTTGGGATAAATGATGATATCCTGGTTCCAAAAGAATAATACTTGCATGGAACTTATCTCAATAGAGGTAGATTATATGGAAACTAGTACTGCTACTTGTGAATCCATCTAGCTTCACAATTTTCTTATATAATTAATTGATCAAGATTTGGATCCCATGGTGATATACTGTGATAATCATAGTTGTATCAAACTCTAAGAATATAATGCTTCATGATAGGTCTAAGTACATTGAGATGATATATCACTTCAATTGAGATAGGATTTAGAAGGGAGAGGTAAAGCTCAAATATGTACCCACATATCAACAAGTTTCATATAGTTTGGCCAATCCCTTAGCAAAAGGGAAGTTTGAAGTATTCAGAGACAAACTTGGGTTGCTGCATAGTTCCTTCCTTACTAAGAGGGAGTGTTGAAGATTGTACCTCGAACAAGAAATTTTTCATAGGTTCAGTGTGAATGTGTCGAAAGTAGTTTGCATGAAACCTATTTTTTAATTCACTTTAGTAATCAAGTGAAACTATTGGGTTTATTTGTTGAGACTAATAAAGTGTATTTTGATACACTAGTTATTTAGCATAATCTCAACTATACATCTCACTAAGAGATTAGGGTTTTGGTAGATTGGGATTGCGGCTCAAGTATAAAGATAGGTCAACATAGAGTGCTAAGACACATTCACTCAAATAAATTTTTTGTTGGAAGGTGAATTTGTTCCTCGACAAGTTTAGAACACTACAAAGGAGACGAAGTTGAGAAACTAGTAGAAATCTACAAACAAGTTTGCACAAGTCAATCCATATAGTCGTATGGAATCCATACTAACATATGTGTACAATGATATAAATATTGTACAGTGATATAGATAGATCATACAATCATATTAAATAGATGTTATGTTGTATGGATAGGGTTGTGCATCATCTTAAACATGAAGCAGGTAGTGTTTCTCATTTTTCAGTAGGAAAATATTCTCGACAACTGTATAAATATATATTTTTAGTGTATTGTATATCTATTGGTTTGACATATTGTGTAGGTTTCCTTGTAATATTTGAATTATTAAAGAAAATTTTATTTAAAGGAGTAATTACCTATATATTTTGTTTATGCTTATGTTATTTACTTTCTAGCGACATGTATGATTGTTGATATGTGAAGAGTTTACTTTATGTAATTAACTAATAATATTTGTTTAGTTGAGAACATAAGGATAACAATCACATATGGAATGGAATTTGAACATTTCTCACATGGTAATAGAGTAGTTTATGGAAAAAATTGATTCTTAATTAGGCTACATCACTAGTCCTTTCACAAACCTTTCATGTGGGTACTTCTTGGATATTCATGTTTTGAAGGATTTTTGAGCAATCTAACAACATTGTTGCATCTGCAGTGTCCAAATTAGCCAATAATTCTTCTCATTTGACAGAAATAATCTTCTGTATGATCTAGATTTGAATATTTCTCTCTAATGGGTTACTTTGTAAGTTCCATATTTTAAAAAAATCTTTCTTTTTTTCAAAATTTATTAATTTCTTTTTCTTTTTCTTTTTCTTTTTCACTTGAAAAGTCCTTGGTTTTATGGAACCATTGTTTTCACCCTCAGTCCAAGATTTTACCCCCCTCTCCCTCCCTCGTGACAATTGTTTGACTTGCTTATGACATGCTCACCTCACTTTCTTATTGACACATGATACACTCCCATACTCTCCCCTCCATTGACCCTGCATTTCATGTCAGACTCCGACGAGGCACTATAAAACTAGAAGAATTGATTGCATGAAGTGTCATTCAAAAGGTGCACATGAATCTCCCAGTCATTGAGATGGGTAGTGATGGTGGTATGTGATTTGTCGACATATGAAGGATTACCTAATCTATCTATCTTCATCGTCGAATTCAAAGAGAAGGTATCATAACCTCAGCGACTACTCGCGTTAGAAGAAGCACTGAAGGCTACTCTAACGAGATGGTGGGACGTGCACAAGTAGTCGATAACGAGCTAGAAACTATGTTGAAAACTGATGGAAGTCAGGTTTGGGGAAACTGAAGGATACTATGGAAATAAATACAATGGATGGGGTGATCCAAGGGATCATCTGGAAGAGTGTCAAAATGCATGGGAAATGAGACTGAAGCAGGAATGGGTTCATGCGTTCATCCATACGTTAGATGAAGTACCACAGAGTTGGTACATAATAGCAGAACTACGACGCAGAACAACTACATGGGAATAATTTACCATTATCTTCAGTCAGACATTCAGCTTCGTTGATGAGAAGCCTTTCATCCACAGTGCAGTACAAGAGATCTATGAAAAGGTACTAGAAACAGTTCCGACGAAAAAACCAATGGGATTATAGTGGATTGCGACACCGAAAATGATGATGAAGTGCTATAATGTGTCGGGAGTACCTAACAAAGAGGACGATCATAGAGCCATTTATGTCCTAGATTCAAAGGGAAGCTGTGATGTCGAAGCACCAGAGATGCCATTCAAAAAATCCCAACAACTGCTGAAAATCAAGAAGGTTAATATTGGGTCAAAGGAAAATCCCAAGTTCGATAGTATTGGAGATTACTAGGATGATTCGACAATTGGAAAAGTTACTAATATACTGCATGAGTTCCAAGACTTGTTCCCAACGAAATTTTCAGAAATGAAGGGCATTTCCGGGGACTTGGGAGAAATGAAGATTCCTCTGAAACCTTATGTGAAGCCAGTAAAGCAGTGACCATATAAACTGAATCCCAGGTATAAGGAGCGAGTAAAAGCTAAGATAGAGTGAATGCTGGATGCAGGAATCATAGAACATGTCGAAGAATCGGAATGGATCAGCCAATGGTCATCCAGGATAAGAATATCGGCGAAATCTGGATTTGTGTCGATCTAAGGAAACTTAACGTTGCATGTCTTCACAATCCATTCCCCACGCCATTCACTGATGAAGTACTGGAAGGTTCTGGAGGCCAGGAGATATATTCATTTACAGATGGATTTTCAGGATACCACCAGATAAGGATCGCGAAAGAATATCGACATAAAACAACCTTCATGATAGAATGGGGTTGGTTTCAATACATAGTGATTCATTTTGGTCTTAAAAACGCCCATGCGATCTTTTCAAGGTTGGTTGTTGTTGCATTTAAAGACTTCATTCAAAAATTTATCACAGTATATATGAACGACTGGACCGTATATGGGTTGGTTAATGACCACATTGCAAATCTAAGGCTGATGCTGGAAAGGTGTCGACAACATCAGAGTTCGCTAAACTTAAAGAAGTGTATTTTATGCACACCATTTGGAATCTTGCTGGGACACATTGTATGCAAGAAAGGGATGCTGGTCGATCTAGTGAATATTGAAATCATCATCAACTTACCACCACCAATGAAAGTGAAGCAACTAAGGACGGTGTTGGGACATACTGGATATTACAGGAAGTTCATCAGGGGATATGTAACGATTACAACACCAATGGAGAAGTTGTTAAAGAAGGATGCAAAGTTCGAGTGGAATGAGGAGTGCCAGAAGAGCCTTGACATACTAAAGGAGAAGATGGTCGCATCACCGATATTAGTTTTCCTCGATTGGAAGAAAAAATTACACATCCATATGGATGCATCATCAGTAGCACTCGAAGTGATATTGGCCCAGCTAGGAGAAGGGTCGATTGACCACCCGATCGCATTTGCAAGCAGGAAGTTGTCCACTATGGAGAAGAATTATACGATGACAGAGAGAGAAGGCCTAGCAATGGTATATGTTCTGCAGAAATTTTGGCACTACCTGCTTGGAGGGAATTTCAAAATGTTTACTGACCACTTTGCATTAAAATACTTAGTCGATAAGCCTGTGTTGGGGGGGGAAGATATGTCAATGGTTTCTTCTATTCCAGGAGTTTGATTCTGAAATCATTGTGAAACCAGGGTGATTGAATGCAAGACTTGATCACCTGTCAAGGATTGAATCAGGCGAATAACCAAGGAGCATTGATGAAGGATTACCCAATGCACAACTATTTGGAATTGTAACTGTCGATGACCATTATGAACAAATTATTCAGTTCTTGGCTATAGGAAGCGCACTAGAGGATTTTACCACCAGTCAAAAGAAGCAGCTAGTCGTTAGGGCTTCTAATTTTCAACTAATCGTAGGACAACTCTACAAGATGGGACCAGATGAAGTTCTTCGTCGATGCATCCTTCCGCGTGAATAAGAAAGAGTATTGGTGGAAGCTCACGATGGAATAACAGGAGGTCATTATGGAGGGCACGCAACTGCTAGGAAGATACTTAGGGCTGGACTATGGTGGACAACAGTGCATACTGATGCTGCATACTATGCTAAGAGCTGCGACATAGGTCAAAGGACAAGGAAACTGTCATGGAGGGATGAAATGCCACTAGTACCTCAATTGACATTACAAGCCTTCGAAAATGGGAAGTTGAATTCGTGGGACCCATTAACCCACCAGGAAGAAGAACAAGTTCGCGATACATAATTAGTGCGAATGATTACTTGACGAGATGGACTGAAGCAGTGCTAGTAAAGGATTGCATAGCTGTGGCAACAACGCGGTTTCTCTTTGACAATGTGGTCACCAGATTCGGGTTCCCAAAAGTACTGATGAGTGATCAAGGAACAAACTTTGTAAATCAAAATATTAGAGCCATGATGAAGGAATTTCAAATCCAACATCAAAGGATTACCCCATATCACCAAAGTGGAAGTTATGAATAAGATATTGGAGCAGGCGCTCACCAAAGTGTGCAACACAAACCATGACGACTGCGATTTGAAGATTCCAATAGTATTGTGGGCCTATAGAATGACATGAAAAGGTTGATAGGTGAGAACCCTTTCAAGTTAGTATATAGACAAGAAGTAGTGATTTCGATGGAGTATATTGTCCCGATTCTGAGCATCACAGGAGAGGAATGAGCGACGACGAAGCCATTGAATAAATATTGGCATAGTTATTACAGCTCGAAGAGGATCACTTCATCGTAGGATTTCATTGACAGATAGAAAAGGATCGACATAAGGCATGGCATGATCGCCACGTAAAGGAGAAACACTTCCAGCATGGAGACATGGTTCTGCTATATGAAAGTAAGTTTGCGAAACACCCAGGTAAGCTACATATGCATTGGTTGGGTCCATACATAATCAATTTCATTACTAACGGAGGTGCAGTGCAGCTACAAAATCTAGATCGGACACTGTTGACAAATTTAGTGAATGGGAGCCGGCTAAAGCCCTATCGAGATAGCCCAGCGCATAGCGACTAAAAAAGCAATTGAGTGGACACGAAAATAAAAAGTAAAAAAAACCTAAGTACATTGGGAATTTTAGGAGTCTGTCGATGGAAAAATGGCGAAGTAAGGAATAACGACAAGGTTTAGGGCCTGTTGACGTTCGACATGGGACAAACGGGTCAAATCAGGTAATAATTGCAGTAGTTAAGTCATGGCGGATGACATGCAAGTGGATGACGACACAATTAATGACCAATGAGTGCACAGGATTCAGTAAAACATCGAAGGATTCGATGGACGATTTGGCAATCATTGTACAAGATAGACAAGATGGATGGGAAGCGGGAAATTGAAGCTATAAATACATGCGCAGAGTGATATTTAGACTCACTCTACCTTGTGCGAATTAGTGAAGAAATTCCAGAATAGAGCCGAGTGAAGAGTGAACTTAGGGAGTTACGATGACACAAGATGCGCCAAGGGTGAGGATGACAATTGTTCACAAGAAACCGAATATTGCATGGGCACGATGATTAGGAAGAAGAGAAGTGCCAACCGATCGGTGGATATTGAACGAAGGATGACGCGGGATACTCATAGCTCGACATGGGCTGCAGTTGTTGGAGGAGAAGCAGGCCTTTCGACCGCCATAGAACCAATGCTAGGTGCACTCCGTCTCCAACAAAGAATGATCAAATTGTTAATTTTTGAGCATTAATTCAACATACTCTAGGATCTTAACTAAGAGAATAACATGTACAACATATCAATCACAAGAGACAATAGACACACAGAGTTTCCTTGGGGAAAACCATAAAGGTGAAAAACCCCAATAACTTCCTCAAAGATAGATAGAGCAATGATACAAAACCCAAGCATAAGAGATAGTCTCCTAGAAGCAGCTTATCCTCCTCCACTAGAGCGCCACTCTCCAATAGGTGTATGAGTGTGAAAGTGAATGATCAAATAGAGTGCCTCCCGCACTCTATTTATACTTGACTTGACTTTCCTAATAACCTTTTCTAGGTCGGCCTCAACTTAACCACTTAACATAATGCTGACAAGGCCGACCCCCAATAGGGTGGTCTAATAACCCTTTAACCCACATGACTTATACAGGGCCGACCCCATCAAGGTGATCTAATAACCCATCAAGTATAAGTTACGACACTTACAATATAAATGATGACACTTCCATATAGAGGAATAATAACATCTCTATAGGAATACAATATACATATGTGAAATACATTCCGAAGTTACAAATACATCAACACAAATTGTGAAACGGATATGCTGGAAGTGGAATAGTTGGATTTCGCACGCCTCGTTCACTATAGGTTCTAGAAATATTGTTTCCCAAGACGAAGAGGAGTATGAAGTAGTAGCACTCACAACGATTAAAGCTGTGGAAAGGAAGCGGTCGACCAAATCACACTGGCTTACGATGAGTTCAATATGTAGGTAAACGCACCAGCAGTTTCCAACTGAGGTGGCTCGAGGGTTAGCCACTATTTTGTGTTGGGGGCATGTTGGAACGGGTCTACCAAGCGGTGAAAGGGTCAGCGACATGAACAAGAGACCGTTCGTGAAGTATAAAAGATCCAACATATGCGGAATAATTGGTTAAGTTAGTTAGTAATGGGTCATTTGGACCATTTTGTAACGACCAAGTGAGCCTATAAATAGGAGTGATTGTAATCCTAAGGGAATCTATATTCTATCATCAACCATAGTGTCTTTTTGATCTATCATCGTCTATCCTTTGATCTATATTTTTGTAGAGCATCTTTCGCGGAGTATTTGTTCGCTCTAAGTCTGTACTGGTTTTGCGATATGGAAAATTCTGTGATGTATTGAACAATTTGGTGATAATGAGAATGATCATTGATGCTATATCTCCGTCTCTTTGTATTTTTTGAATATCGCAGTGTTTGATGTTTCATTGAGATCGCAGTTGATGTTTCGACAATTATGTTATGTACCGCATATTTCTTAAGCATGTTTTGATGGTTTGTTTAATTCGTTAACTATGAGATGATAATGTGTTGATGCGAATGAGGATAATTCTTAATAGGTTGATAATGTGATGTTCTAATGCAATAGCGAATCTCTAGATTATGTGTCAAATGAGTGTGAGATAATGCATGTCTTCTTACAACTGCAGAAACTTGGTTCCTGCAGACCCCTTAGGCATCTCAAGTGAGACTTTACTCGCTGCGGGTGTTGATGGAAAGGGTAAAACCTTTCTGGGATGATGTTTAAGGGAGTCTATGTCGATGTTTGTTGACAACAGTGAGAAGTGAACCCCTGTCGACAGAACTGCGTCAACGAATTCACAAGAAATGGATGTATTGAATATTTTTAGCTCTTTTTTATATTATTTATGTATTGAACAAACCCTACATTTTCCTAAGTTCATTGGTTGGTGTGCGGAAACTACTCACAGATCGAAAGAATAATTATAAATGCTAACAAAACTAAAATCCTATGCCAAGTCAATGCAAAGACTGCCTATGAAGTCTTGGGTTTACGTAAAGATTTTCCCAAAAACCCTGAGTCATTTAGTGAAGAAGTCTTGGTTAAATTGTATAGATATTGTAACCCAAAAGATAAAGAAAATTTTTCGTCACAAGTTTTGAAAATTGATCGATCACATGAAAACCTCTCCTTTCCTTTGAATATTGATGTCTTTCAGGAAGATTCCCAATTAGTCTTGTACTTGTTAAGTCAAGTTTTAGGTCTCGATAATGATAAGTCAGTTGTGGAAATATTGTCAGGTTTTCTTCTGAAAAAAATCAATTGAGTCAGATTCAAGTTCAGCATGTTGCTCTAATTTTGATGAGTTCCTGGCTGAAACAATTCATGTTCAGTTGGTGAAATTCCACGAGTTAAAACATTTTAGATACTAGTCTTGTCTCCTGAACCTGTTCTTATGCTATAATGTTTCTAAATTGAAGTTTCTTGGGACCATGTTCTCTTCTAATATTCGAAAGCAGATCAATATGTTTGAATTCACCAATACAATCATGTCAGAGGTTTACAGAATTATTTTTGACACTGAGATACCTAGAGTATTGGAAGATATGAAGAAAATGTTGCATCCTACACCAGAAAGTCGAACACGTGATTGGTTTTTGTACAAAGAGAATAATTTTATTAGAGTATATTGCTTTACTGGAGCACCATACCAATTAACATCCTTTTTGACACCAAGGGTTTTTTCCTTAGAATTCATTAGGCATAGGTTATGTTCGGAAGAAGAGTATTTTGGTTCTTTCAAAAAATCATCAAATGTGAAGTTCCCCCTCAAAGTTGGCCCATTTATCATAAGAAACAAAGCATCTTTGTCCATACTAGAAAAATTGTTAAAGGTCATGAATTTCCAAGAAGCTGAAAAAATCGATTAGGATCCACATCAAATTATATATCAGAGGAGACAATAAAATAGGAACAGGGATTTTGACCATAAGATAGTGGAAGGGTTAGATAAAATGGCAAATTTATTAAATTTTGAACAAAACCAGGGGGAAGTAAAGGAGAGAAATGTGGAGCAAACAAATAATTTGGCATTGTCGGTTCAGACGCCAGCTAAGTCTGATCTTACTAATAAAAGAACTATTTCATAGGTTCACAACATGGAAATTGATGGAGAAGTTTCAAGTAAAAATACTAAAACAGAACAACATAAGTAAATTGTCAGTGTGGAAGGGAAGGATCTAGTTGATTCAGGAAAAACTACTCTATTTTCACAACCACCTATACAACAATATTCTTTTTCAGAATTAAATCAATCTAGAACCAGTTCCCAATGTAAATCCATATTTTATTTTCTTTCACAATATGCAAAAAAGAAGAAATAGTCCTTAGAAGAAACTCAGAAATTGTTCCCATAGGTAAGGAAGTTGACAGATCAAAAGGTTTCACTTGTTATAGTTAAATATTCAGAGAAGAACACTCTAAGATTTGCAGTTCTAAATGATGAGAAAGTATCTCAGATGGAAGTTAAACTTGATGATATTGATATTCTAGACAAAATCCAATTGCATAGACAAACATCAGATGTCTTGTACTCTGATATGTTACAATCCACTTTGAAAATTTCTAAATTTAAGTCAATAATAGGGAAGCTGGAGAGTCAACTAAGACAAGAAAAATAGAGAATAAAGCAAATATGGTCCAAATTAAGAGACTACAAGCCGACCTTGTGACTGTGGGGAAAGATACAAGCAACATCCAGTGCACCAAGAAACTCCTTGATGAAAAAGAGAATACCATTCAAATGATGAATAAAAAGTTAAAAGTTCCAGGAGCTCAACAAGTACAATCTTCTGAGCTGATAGCATTACAATAAGAAAAATAGGCAGTCTATCAAGAAATGACGGACTACAAGGGTAAAATGTTAAAATTGCAATATGAAAAACAGACTTGGGAAAAATAAAAATCCGAATTATTGTCACAAGTTTCAGTACTAAGTACAAATCAGGTTGAAGAGAAGCAAGTATCAAAGAATCCAAGGGATCGGTCTTTTATTACAAAGGGGAAGCAAATAGGTGAATCTTCCACAAAATAATTAAGCAATTCCATGTCACTTATTAGTTTGAAAGATGTGGAAATTAAAGAATTAAAAGGAGAAAACCAAAAACTCAAGCAAGAATTAATCCATAACACTGATTAAAAGAGAAAAATTTTGAATGAAATAAAGCAGTTGTAGAAAAAGGTTGATGAATTAAAAGATAGTGTGACGTGCAATCTTCCCTTGCAAGGAGCCAAGCACCTTATATGGGATGCGCTATCAGTAGAAATCACCAAATTATGGTCATATTTGAAATTTATTGATGATGAAGCTGCTATAGCAAACATAGCTCTCCAAAGGTGTAATGTGGTAAATGAAACATTGAATAAAAATCCTTAAGAGATAGCCCAAAATACAATTAGTTTCTTAAATACTCTTACTCAAATAGATATGCAAAATATGGGATTTAAAGATAGGCCTGTTATTATTATTGGGCAAGACGAATTCTTGGCAAGCATAATCATGCTAGAGATGTACAGGGTAAATCAGAACAAATACTCTTCCAGGTTCAAAGTTTTAAGAGACTATTTCAGAGACTCTTTGAGAATGGTCTACCCTCTTTTTGGGATGATAATGGAAGTTGATTTCTCAGGAAAACCACCATATCTTAATAGTTCAGACCAGGAAGGATCACTCGAAATTCGAATACTTGACCAAAGGATTGACTGGGAAGGCTATAATTGAGAAGTTGATTGAATATTTCAAGATATTTGATCAATTCCTGATGATTAAAAAGGATTTTCTACCTGTATATTACATTGCTTATATAGAATTGGAGGTAATGATTAAAGAGATGATGGATTATGAAATCCTGACCCAAGAGTAGTGGAAGATTGTGGAAAAATTTGGAAAAACTAAGTACATGTTATATCAATAACGAACAACCAAATGTCTTAATTTGAAACATAATTGCAGTTTTTTTTTCCATAGTTTCCATATAAGCATTCTAAATTGAAAAGGTTCATTACTGAGGAAACACACTACAAAGGTGGTCGACAACAGAGTAGTCATTCCTGAAATTTAGGAGCTTCTTTATGAGTTTCTATTCTTAGCAAAAAAATTAGTTAGGGTTTGCTCATAGAGCATTTTGTTATAATTTTCATATGTTATAATTTTCTTCAGTCTGTAAATTTCTCTTATGTGAATGCATTTCTTGTTTAAAACCATTTTACCATCTTGCTTCATATTTGAATGAATTATATGAGTTACAATTCATATTATATGCTCTGATTCATACATTTGAATATTTTCAATGTTCTGTCTTCCAAAAATGATGCGGAATTCATCCCAGTTTGATGCTCTGTGTTAATGATTTTTTTTTACCTTCTACCACTCTTAAATCGCTACTTATCTGAATAAACGATACATATTTTTCCTTTGTTGATAATTTATCCCACCACCAGTCTCTAAAAAAATTTGAGATGTAAATTATTGACTCCATGCCCAATGGTTTTCTTCCTGATTCAACCACTTTGTTAACCCTTATCACAATTAAAGATCTGGTCATTGTTTAAAGAGAGACGAGCTATTATTATAGTGACCTTTGGGTAGCAGAATTATAAAGGGAGCCCCCTTCGGATTGAAAGGCCATTTTTTCAGTCCGAAATATTGTTTTGTGGTTACCTCAAGATTTTCCTCCCACAGCTAGAGGAAAAATATGAGTGCTAAAATTTTTGCGCCGTTGCTGGGGAGCGAAGGAGAAAATAATTTTTTCCGTGGGAAAGAATGACAAACAGAAGAAAATATGTTTTCTGAGAGAAAACATAAATCTAGATACAAAAATTGGTTGTATTTTGCTCTGGCGACTTCATTGTTTAATAAAGAAAGGTGGCTCACCTGGAAACCCTAGCTTCAAGAAGAGTACACACCAGACTAAATATAGATCCTGACCCACCAAAGTTTATTCAAGATCCAGAAAAAATTCTCAAGAAAGGAAAGGAAAAACTTCAGCAGGTACTTTTCAAATTCAAAGTTCTATATCTTTACCGAAAGAAGAAATTACTAACTTTGAAAGTATTCCTTTTGAGTTACAATTTTAAAATCATTCTTGAGAACAAAATCTGAAACATGTAAGTTTTAAACCTTAACAGTGAAGTACAAACTTATATGATTCTTAAACATTTACAGAAAAACACACAATGGCACACACATTACACAGAGATTTTCACCTGGAAACCCTTAACCGGGAAAAAACCAGCAAAACTTAGAGCCGCATAGCTCCTTTCTCATTATATGTTTATTTTACATGTACAATACAATAAATGGTATTCTGCAGCATCTAAAACCCTAATTCGTTTACCCGAATTAGGTTACAACCCTAATTCCTTTTTACCGGAGTTAGATAGAGTACAATGGGTCGAAAATCGCGAAAAAGCAAAAAAGCAAAAAGCAACCCAAAAAATTTTTGCGCTCCGCGCGGACTCCGGGGGCCTAACGGCCCCCTCCGTGTCGTTTCGGAACCTAACGGTCCGAAACGAAGGGGGTGGGCCCTGTCGGGCTACCCCCCCCCTCTAAACCCCCCCCTCCGGACGCGCCCGGCGCAGGCGAATCGAAGGTGCCGTAGGGATCGTGTTGTACACGCAGCGACCATGTGAAGAGATATAACATACCCAACATTCTCCCACTTGTTGTTCTCTTCACATACAGGAGAAATTTATGACTTCAACAATTCAGGGCAACAATGCCCATGTTCTCTTTGCACCAAGAGAACTTCTGAGTACTCACAGACTTTGTCAAAGAGTCTGCAACATTGACCAAAGTGTCAACCTTTTTCAGCAACACTTTGTTCTGTTCAACCATGTCTCTGACGAAATGGTACTGCACATCAATGTGCTTTGTCCTCGAGTGATAAGCAGGGTTCTTTGCCAGAAATATAGCACTTGAGCTATCACAACCAATTTTTACTGCATTCTGAACAAAACCAATACCTGAACACAATCTTTGCAACCATACAGCTTCCTTACTTGCATGGGTAGCTGCCATGTATTCAGCTTCTGTAGTTGAGAGTGCAACTACAGCTTGTCTTCTACTCATCCAACTGATTGCTCCTCCAAATAGATTAAAAACGTAGCCACTTGTAGATCTTCTGTGATCAAGATCTCCAGCCCAGTCAGCATCAGCAAATCCTTGTATATCTATCTCTCTGTTTAGACCGGGTCTTCCTTGGTAGCAGATTGCAGAATCTGCAGTGCCACGCAAATACCTGAAGACCCTCTTTACTGCAGTCCAATGTTCCTTTCCTGGTTTTGACATGTATCTACTCAAAACTCCCACTGCATGGGCTATATCTGGTCTAGTACAGACCATGGCATACATCAGACTGCCAACTGCACTAGCATAGGGAACATGAGACATGTCCTCTACCTCTTCTTGTGTCGTGGGACACTGTTCTGCAGATAACCTTACACCTACAGGAATGGGCACCTTCACTGGTTTGCTTTCCTGCATATTAAATCTCTTCAATATCGTTTCAACATATTTCCTCTGATTTAACCAGAGTATCCTGTTTTCACGGTCTCTTTTTATTTCCATGCCCAAAATGAAATTTGCAGCACCAAGATCTTTCATGTCAAATTCAGATGACAGCTGATTCTTGACATCCTTGATGATTTCTTTGTTGTTTCCAATTAGCAACATATCATCAACATACAAAATTACATAAATAAAATGATCACCAATTAGCTTAAAATAAACACAGTGATCAGCTTTGCTTCTTGAGAAACCAAGTCCCAGTATATAAGTATCAAATTTTTGATACCACATTCTGGGAGATTGTTTCAAACCGTAGAGAGACTTTTTCAGCTTACAGACAAGCTCCTTTCTTCCTTTCACCACAAACCGTTCTGGTTGCTTCATATAGATCTCTTCATTAAGATTTCCATGTAGGAAAGCCGTCTTTACATCCATCTGTTCTACTTCAAGATCAAAAGCAGCAGAAATAGATAGAAGAAATCTAATAGAAGTTAATTTTGCAACAGGTGAAAAAATCTCACCAAAATCGATGCCCTCAATTTGGGAATAACCTTTCGCTACTAGTCGAGCCTTGTACTTCTCTACTTTACCTGCTGCGTTTAACTTCTTCTTGAATACCCATTTGCTTCCAATAGGCTTTCTTCCTTCGGGCAACTCAACCAGATCCCATGCCTCATTTTTGTCCAAGGCATCCATTTCTTCTATCATGGCCTTCTTCCATAGTTTACTATCTTCTGAATCCATTGCCTCTTTAGCAGTTCTAGGATCATCATCAGTAATAGATAACACAAAATTAGAACGAAAATCAGGGGGACTGTACCTTTCAACTTGCCTTCTTTCTCGGTCAGATCTCCTCAATACCGGAGTCTGTGGATCCGCCTCTTCATCTGATTCAGACGATTCTGACTCCTCATCTGATTCAGACGAATCTGGTTCCTCAAAAGAATCACCTCTTTCATCCTTGATATCAAAGTGTAGCTTCTCTGAATCCTTTTCCTTTGGTACATCCTCAATCTTGGAAGTGCTTTCAACTTCTCTGAAGATCACATCTCGACTGTAAACTGTTTGCCTTTTTACTGGGTTCCACAGCTTGTAACCTTTCACTCCATCCTTGTAACCAATGAAGATACATTTTTCCGCTTTATTATCCAACTTGCTCCTTTTCTCCTTTGGAACATGTACAAAAGCATCACACCCAAACACTCTGAGATGAGAGAGAGAGGGTTTCTTACCAGTCCAAACCTCATGAGGTGTCTTGTCAACCAACGCTGATGTGGGTGTCCTATTCACTAGGTAACACGCAGTGTCAACAGCTTCTGCCCAGAATTGTTGTGCTAGCCCTGCACCACTGAGCATACTCCTTGCCTTTTACATCAATGTCCTGTTCATCCTTTCCGCAACCCCATTCTGTTGAGGTGTGTATGGAGTAGTCTTTTGCCTTGCTATTCCACACGTTTTACAGAACTCCTCAAATTCACTTTCACAGAATTCTCCACTGTTATCTGTTCTGAGTACTTTTATTTTCTTCTCAGTTTGATTCTCTACAAGAGCCTTAAATTCTTTGAATCTATTAAAAACCTCAGATTTCTTACGCAGGAAATAAATCCAAGTTTTTCTTGAGAAATCATCTATGAATGAAACATAATACACAGATTTACCTAGTGATGGAACAGGCACAGGTCCAAAAACATCACTGTGTATTAATTCTAGGATTCCTTTAGCTCTTACAACACCAGATGAGAATCGTACCCGATTCTGTTTACCATATAAGCAATGTTCACAGAAATCGAAATCTAATGTGAAATCAGACATGCCTTCAGCCATACTTTTACCTTGTAATAGTCGAAGACCCTTTTCTCCAATATGTCCCAGCCTTCGATGCCATAGCGATGTCTTCTCACTAGAGACAGTAAGGACTCTGTCTTCTTCATTTTTACCCTCAGAAACAATAGTGCTGTTACATCCATTTTTGAAGGTGCTTCCCAACAACTTGTATAGAGTTCCAATCCGAACTCCCCTCATCAGCACCAATGACTCTCGAACCATCTTGCATGTGTTCTTTTCAAATAAAGTTTTCACACCTGCATCATCCATTTTACTTACAGATATAAGGTTTCTAGCCAACTTTGGAATGTGCAGAACCCCGGGAAGAGTTTTAACCCTTCCATCTTTGAGCAGTAGCCTGACCTTTCCTCGACCTATGATTTTCGCTACCGAGTTGTCTCCCAGAAATACATCTCCTCCATCATATTTTTCGTATTCAGAAAACCACTCCCTGTGAGGAGTCATATGATAAGACGCACCTGAGTCAATCAACCACGAATCATGCTCTGCATGTGTACTTGAAGATGCCAGATACACATCTCCTCCTTCCTCTGTAGATTCTTTCCCATCTGCGGATGGAGCGTCATTAGGTCCTCTACTTTTATCAGTAATTTTCGATTTACAATCCTTCTTGTAATGCCCAGCTTTTCCGCACTTCCAGCATTTTCTTACAGAAGGTCCTGGAGATTTAGATCTCCCTCTAGATTTAGATCTACCACCTAAAGACTTATTTTTAGATTTGTCTCCAGGGCGACCTCTTACAAATAAGGCATCCTTGGCTGAACTATCTATGGATCTCCGCCTCATTTCCTCCGATAGTAGGGATGCAACCACATTCTCGAAGTTTAGCGTGGTTGCATTACTCCCAATAGCTATGACCAGATTATCCCATGAATCTGGCAAAGAGCACAACAGACTAATACACTTTTCATCATCATCAAGTGCAATACCAACAGATGTCAACTGACTTACCAGAGTATTGAAGGCGTTTAGATGCTCTGATACAGAGTCTCCATCAGTCATCCTCAGAAGGTACAATTTCTTTCGCAGAAATAGCTTATTTACTAGGGACTTTGACTGATACAGATTTCCCAGTTTGTCCCATAGCTTCTTTGCACTGTCTTCTCCAGATACGTTCACCAATACCGAATCTGCGAGGCAAAGACGAATGGTGCTCCTTGCTTTTCTTTCCAGCTTTTCCCATTCTTCTTTTACCGCACCAGTAGGCATGGTACCTGGATCTACAGCGATCCATTGTTCTCTATCTACCAGAAGATCTTCCATTTTGAGCTTCCATAGCTCAAAGCTCTGACCATTAAATTTCTCAATCTCGAATCTAGAGCTGCTCGCCATTCTTTAAACAAAGAATAAATCACCGCTGCAAAGCTCCCACTGAAACCAGGTTTATCACAAATCCAAGATCGAGCCAAACCCCTGGAAACAAAGGCGTCCCTCTGAACCCAAAATTGCTCTGATACCAAATGTAAGTTTTAAACCTTAACAGTGAAGTACAAACTTATATGATTCTTAAACATTTACAGAAAAACACACAATGGCACACACATTACACAGAGATTTTCACCTGGAAACCCTTAACCGGGAAAAAACCAGCAAAACTTAGAGCCGCATAGCTCCTTTCTCATTATATGTTTATTTTACATGTACAATACAATAAATGGTATTCTGCAGCATCTAAAACCCTAATTCGTTTACCCGAATTAGGTTACAACCCTAATTCCTTTTTACCGGAATTAGATAGAGTACAATGGGTCGAAAATCGCGAAAAAGCAAAAAAGCAAAAAGCAACCCAAAAAAATTTTGCGCTCCGCGCGGACTCCGGGGGCCTAACGGCCCCCTCCGTGTCGTTTCGGAACCTAACGGTCCGAAACGAAGGGGGTGGGCCCTGTCGGGCTACCCCCCCCCCTCTAAACCCCCCCCTCCGGACGCGCCCGGCGCAGGCGAATCGAAGGTGCCGTAGGGATCGTGTTGTACACGCAGCGACCATGTGAAGAGATATAACATACCCAACAAAACAGACCTAGATAAAACTATTTTCGATAGGGAAAATTTTCAAACCTATCTATTAGAATATCTTTGGGATAACTTACAAAGTTCTTAAGAAAAATATCCTTCGGATTTCTTTAGAGAAAATCAAGTTGACAATAAGAACAAGGGACCTAGACCTGAAATTCCTCAAGTTAAAAGTTCCCCTCAAATACCTACTACTCCTCCACAACTCCAAAACCCTCCTCCTCAAGCACCCCCTATAGCTATGGCTGCTAGCTTTTCTCCCATTACCCTACCTGCTTTGTTGCATGATCTCCCCCAAAATTATTCTTAGAGAACTTTTTTATTTGATGGGGAATGGGGTATTACAACACAACAACATCTGGATAAGTTAAGTGATTTCATAGATTTAGAGGAAGTTGATGACGATGATGTTAAGATGAGGTTACTAGCTCAAAGTTTTTCGGGGAAGTTAAAAAGTGGTTTAGAGGGATTCAAGCAAGGAGTATACAAAATTATAATGAATTTGAGATAGCTTTCATTGGAATGTGGGGAGACAAGAAAATCCCTTTGCAGATTTTAAATCAATATGATAACTTGAGAAAGAATAATGCAGAGTCTGTTCAGGATTTTTATACTAGATTCATGGAATTTTATAACTCAATCCCAACTAATATCAAGCCTCTTGTTGGATATGCCAAATTTCAATATGTTGATGCCTTTGAAAGTGATTTTCCATTGCTGTTAAGGGAAAGGAAGTCTGTAACTTTAATTGATATGTTGAGATATGTTGTGGAAGTGGAAGCCAATCTTATGGCATCAGGAAAAATGAAACAAAAGGTGGAAACTGATAAAAAGGAAAATTAAAGAATAAAGCCAGCCTTCCACGTCTCAAGCTGTAGATGCTAAGTTTGATATGATGATGAGAACAATGGAAATATTGGTGGAAGGACTTTCCTTGGAAAATGGGCCTGTTGTTAGGGAACAAACAAAACCTAAAATAAAAAATCCGAACTTCAGGAGACCTCCCATTCCTTAGATGAGACAAAGGGACCAAAGGAATCTAGTAGACCAAAGAAACCAAGCTGACCAACAAATCAAGCCCCCTTTCCCTGAAAATTATGTTGTTGAAGAAGACGTAGGATTGCATGAGGATCAAATCTATCTATTTGATCATTATGAACCTCACTTTTATCTGACTAGGGAAGACTATGAAAGTGTTTCTCAAGAAAATGAATTAAACATGTTATAAAAGGAGTCAAAGAAGTACAAAAAAGGATATCAAAATGCAATAATTGATTTTCAAAGAAGATACGATCTCAAAAACAAGAATGTTGGTGTAAATTCAAATAATCCCCCTGCTGACCAAGATTTTGCAAGCCAACAAAACCAAGAATCCCGTATAAAAGATGATCCAAAGAGTAATGCCCCCAATAAAGCTTCAGAAGAGAAGAAAGATGTCAATGTAAAATAAGTAGAAAATCTCAGTCACCCTTTAGACTTGAGAATGAAATCTCCAAAATTAAGGTTTCAATTCCCTTCAATGAACTCTTAAAAACAATGAGTACAAGAATCAAATTTTCAGAATGGTGAAAGGAGAAGATGAGTAGAAACCTGATACTTTGGAACTTCATGATGATGCTCACACTATTGTTTTTGGCCCAAATATTAAAGATACCAGTGAGGATGTGAGGATGTACCTCCATTCTATGTCAGCTTTAATATTCATGACATGATCCTTCACAATGATATGTTAGATTTAGGAGAATCCCATAATATTATGCCAAAATCTATTGTGGAAAGTACGAGATTGGACATTACTAGGCCTTATAAAGATTTGTTTTCTTTTGATTCAAGGAAAGTAAGGTGTCTTGGTTTGATTAAAGACTTGGTGGTATCATTGACTCAAATTCCTGCTAAGAGTATAGTTATGGATGTGGTAGTTGCATACATTCCACCCAAGTTTGGGATGTTATTTCCTAGGTCTTGGCAATCTAAGTTGAAAGGAACTTTACAGATGGATATGTCATATGTTACTATCCCTCTATTTGGTGATCATAGGAGGTTGTATAGAGAAAAACAATTAGCATATGTGGTAAAAAATAAACCATAAAATCACCCTATATGTTCCCTTGATACAGATATTGGCTCTTCCATTTTATATTATGATGTCTATCCTGGAAAATCAGACTTAGACAGTCTTGGGAGTTTTGAACAAAACAATCATTTAAAGTCTAAAAAAGAGCAGAATTTGAAAAAGGAACTTGATGCTGAAGGTTTATGGAATATGGAATTTGATGGATTTGTTGGCAAGGGAGGGGATGGTGCTGGTATATAGATAATATCCCCATAAAGATTCTACACTTCATTCCTTTAAAATGGCTTTTGAGTGTACAAACAATCAAATGCTGAATATGAATCCTTAATCCTGGGGCTGGACATCTTGAAAGACTTGAAAGCCAAAAAAAATGTTGTACATGGATACTCTGAGTTAGTAGTTAACCTGGTCAATGGCACCTACCAAACTAAACATCCAAAAATGAGGTCATACAAGAACGAATTGTGGGATTTATTTGGAAATTTCTTTACAGAACATTATATTTATTTGATCCCAAGAGAACAAAATAGTATTGCTAATACTTTAGCTACTTTAGCTAGTACTTTTAAAATCCCAATTTTTCCTAACATAAAGTATGAAATTGAAGTCAAGCATAGGCCTTCGATACCAGATAATGTGAAGCATTGGTAGGTTTTCGAAGATGATCAACAGATCAAGAGGTTTATAGAGATGACTGATGAGTTTGTTAATACACAAATTGATGGAGGAAAACAAGACACATGGGATGATGAAAAAGAGGAGAATGTTGAAATTGGAGCCCCAATCCACAAATTGTTTTGAATAATATTTGAGGAAAAGGGATTATTGAGTTAAAAAACAATTGTATTCCTAAAGGATTAGTTCCCTTAGATAAATTGTTTGACAATAATGATGTGGAAAGAAATCCTAAAGTCACTCCCAATAACAATGAAGTGGAGGACATTAACATTGGGACAGATCAAAACTCAAAAATGATTAAGCTATCAAAGACATTGACACCTGAAAAATAAATATAAGTATATTGAACTGATGAAGGCATTCTTAGATGTATTTTCCTGTAGCTATGAAGATTTGAAGGAGTATGACACGAGCATCATTCAACATGTTATTCCTGTTAAGAAAGATGAGAACCATTTAAACAAAAATTGAGAAGGATAAATCCAAAACTCTTACCTCTCATTGAGAAAGAGGTAAAGAAGTTATTTGATGCAAAGATCATTGTTGCATTGAGGTTTTCTAAGTGGGTGGCGAATTTGGTCTCAAAAAAAAAAAGAGTGGATAAAGCAGGCTATGTGTAGATTTCAGAAACTTGAACAAAGTATCCTTAAAAGACAATTATCCTCTTCCCAAAATGGACCATATTCTACAGAAAGTTGTTTGGGAATATAGAATGTCAATGTTTGATGGACCATATTATACCCTGAAGATAGAATTTTTTCAAGGTATAATCAAATCAAGGTACATCCAGATGATCAGGAAAAGACAACCTTCATCACGCCATGGGGAACCTTCATGTATGAAAAAATTCCATTTGGATTGATGAATGTAGGAACAACCTTCAGAGAGCAATGCATATAGCATTTGTAGAGGAAAAAGACAAGTTCCTTGTTGGTTACATGGATGACATACCAATATATTCTAAATTTGATGATGATCATTTAAAACATTTGAAACAAGTTTTTCTGAAATCTAGAAAATTTGGTATCTCCCTTAACCCAAAGAATTCCAACTTTGCAATGCAATATGGAACCTTATTAGGCCATGTAATATCAAAGGAAGGGATACGAATTGATCTAAATAGAGTAGTAGCAATCCAGAAAATCGATATGCCCAGAAGCAAAAAGGAGATCCAGTCTTTCAATAGGAGAGTAAATGTTTTGAGAAGGTTTGTCCCAAATTTTGCAGAGATCCTGAAATCTATCACCAACATGTTGAGAAAATAAAATGAAATTAAATGGACTAAAGAAGCAAAAATGTCTTTTGATGGAATTAAAATAGTTATATTTGAAGCACTAGTTTTGGTTAGTCCATATTTCACAATTTTTTTTTAATATTCTCTTTTTCATTGGAGCATACTATTGCAGGAGTCTTATTGAAGAAGAATGATCAGGATATGGAGCATCCCATAGCTTTTTTTAGCAAAGCATTACAGGATGTTGAGCTTAAATATAACATCATGGAGAAACAAGCTTATGCCCTAATCAAATCAATAAAGGATTTCCGAGTTTACATATTACAATCTTATATTATTGCTTTTGTTCCAAATAACATGGTGAAGGAAATATTAACTCAACTAAATCCTGAAGGACAAAGAGGTAAGTGTATTGCAGTGCTTTTGGAATATGAGTTGGAAATGAGACCAACTAAGTTGATTAAAGGATAGGGTTTGGAAAAATTAATGGCAGAGTCAAAATGTGATACGTTGGGAATCAACTACACCTTATCTATTCTAGGTGAAACAGGAGCAGGATCATAAATGCAAGTATCTAAGGATTTTTTATTGTCCCCGTGGTATAATGATATCGTCTATGTTTTACAGAATTTACAAGCTCCACCAAAGATGAATAAAACCAAGAGTAGATCAATTAAAATGAAAGAAGCAAAATTCTTTATCATGAATGGTTATCTGTATTGGAAAGATCCGGGTGGAGTTTTATTGAATTGTTTGCTTGAAAACGAAGTTGTGCAAACCATGAAAGAGTTCCATCATGGTGTTTGTGGAGGTCATCATTTTTAGCGAACCACTGTTAAAAAAATTCTAAGGGATGGTTTTTATTGGCCAACTATGTTCTCAGATGTATATAAAGAATTTGAAGCTTGTTATAAATGCTAGATTTTCGATGGAAAAAGGAAATTGTTTCCCTTACCTTTAAAAACTATCTTAGTAAAAGCCCATTTCTAGGAATGGGGGCTTGAATTCATTGGAGAGATCAATCCAACACATTCAAGAAAGCATAGATGGATTTTGACTGCCACAGATTACTTCACAAAATGGATAGAAGCTATACCTGCCAGACAAGTTATCGATGTTGTTATCATTAACTTTTTAGAGGGGAATATTCTTTCAAGATTTGGATGTACTAGGAGAATAGTGACAGATAATGCTCAATCGTTTCAATCCAAAAAGATAATTATATTTTTTCATGATTACCATATCAATTTGAGTCACTCTATTGCCTATTATCCTCAAGGGAATGGGTTAGCTGAATCATCAAATAAAATTCTGGTCAAAATTATCAAAAAGATGCTACAGGATAACAAAAGGGCATGGCATACGAAATTAAAATATGCGTTGTGGGAAGATAGAATCAATACAAAAGGATCTATTGGTACTTCACCTTTTTAGTTGGTTTATGGAACAAATGTAATTTTTCCTCCCTCTCTACGGTTACCTATGATGAAGTTTTTGCAATATCAGGAAGAAGAACCTAATGATGCTCTAAGAAGAATTAATCAGCTGATTGAAGTTCAAGAAATGAGACAGTCATTATATGATAAAACTCAGTTTTTTCAAGAGAGGAGGAAAAAAGTTTTTGACAAGAAAACGAAGGGTGATGATTTCAAAATTCGTGATTTAGTGTTAAAATGGGATGGAAGAAATGAGGATAGTGCTAAAAATTTTTATCATATGTGGAAAGGACCATATATAGTGGCTACTTATCGAGGGAGAAATGCATTCATTTTAAATAATCTAGCTGGAGAAGTAGTTGGTGGAATCCCAATCAATGGGAGGTTTTTGAAGCACTATTCTACTTGAGGAGATTAAGAAGCTCATTGTATATATTCATTGTACATTCTCATTACAGTTGGTTGGTTTTAAATTGCAAGTGTAGACAACGCTTTAAAATTTTAAGCCCGGAGTGAAGGCCCTAAGATTTGAAAAGTGACTATTATTTTGTTATTTTAGAAGAAGAAGTTTTTAGTTTGGAAATATATCAGTAAAAAATAAAGGGTGATTTCTAATGTGCATTAGGTTTACAGTTGAAAATGGTCACAAATTACAAGTTACAAATCGCAGGATGAAGGTTTTAGTAAAGGTTGGGTATATCCCAATGGAATGGGAACTTGGTCTACAAGTTCTTTGCTACCTCACAAGGAGGATAGCATCCCCATTGGAGCTAGTGTTGGCATGTAAAATTTTTGAAGAATTTTTTTTCTGTTTTGATGCCATTTGGAGTTGAAAAATAAGAGCTAAATGTCCAGATAGAATGAGGATGATTCATATAAATTCATGGTCTAGCCTTTGAAATTTATCCTATAGCTAAGAACTATGATTGAAGGATAAAGAGTGAAAGGCGCTTAAGAGAAGTTTGATAAAGGAGGAAAATATTAGATTTTGAAATGCATAGGATCAAATGCTATCACCTGGGGCCAACAAAAAAGGAGCAAGGAGATATCCTGTGGAGCATGTGACCAGAGGCTGTGAATGAATACAAAGTAAAAAAGGTGTTAAAGGTGTTAAAGGTGAGCGGACAAGACTAGGGTCAAAACATAAAAAGGAATGTTGGATCAATGGCGCCGGCCACATCTAGATCAAATTGACGGTGGAAAAGTTTTCCAGGAAGGAAAAGAGCGCGTGGATTAAATCTTGGAGGTGGTAGCGGAAAATGTACCACCTACCACGTGGCGTATGTTCATGAAGTCCACTACCAAAAGTGGTTGGAACTAAACCGCTTGTTGAGAGCCCTCGAAACTGTTTTGCATTGGTTATATAAAATCATATTGGGGAATTAAAGGGTTATTCATTATTGCATCGTGGATGAGCGAGAGTTATCAACAATGCGCCAATTTTCTTTGTCAACTTGGTCCAGAGGAAAGCTTTAAAGTCTTCCCGTCTGCAGGTCCCATCCACAAGTAGCTCAAGACTCTGCATTTTCGAATTCCCTATTTTCATGGAACAAAACTAAGGATTTGTTTTACTCTGTGAAGTTTTACATGAGAAGGAAGAAGTCATAGTTGATAGAGAGGGGGACATTCTCAACCCAATTCTGTCTGTAGGTATCATTTCACAGTCTAAAGAGCAGTTAATAGAGTTTAAGTTGCAGGGAATGGATGTACTGAATGTTTTTAGCTCTTTTTTATACTATTTTTGCATTGAACAAACCCTACATTTTCTTGAGTTCATTGGTTGGTGTACGGAAAACTAATCACAGACCGAAAGAGTAATTATAAATGATAATACAACTAAATCCTCTGTCAAGTCAATGCATAGACTGCCCATGAAGTGTTGTGTTTACCGAAAGCTTTTCCCAAAAACCCTGAGTCATTTAGTGAAGAAGTCTTGGTCAAATTGTATAGAGATTGTAACCCAAAAGATAAAGAAATGTTTATGTCACGAGTTTTGAAAATTGATCAATCACATCAAAACATCTCTTTTCCTTTGAATATTGATGTCTTTCAGGAAGATGCCCAATTAGTCTTGTCCTTGTTAAGTCAAGTTTTAGATCTCGATAATGATAAATCAATTTTCAAAATAATGTTAAGTTTCCTTCTGAAAATAAATTCACCTGAGTCAGAGTCAAGTCCATCATGTTGATTTAATTTTGATGAGTTCCTAGCTAAAAAATTCATGCTCAGTTGGTGAACTTCGACGAGTTAAAACATTTCAGATACCAGTCTTATCTCCTGAAGTTGTTCTTATGCTCGAATGTTTCCGAATTGAAGTTTCTTGGCACCATGTTCTCTTCTGATCTTCCAAAGCAGATCAATATGGTTGAATTCACCAATACAATCATGTCATAGTTTTACAGAATTATTTTTGACACCAAGCTACCCAAAGTATTAGAATATATGAAGAAAATGTTGCTACCTACACCAGAAAGTCAAGCATGTGATTGGTTTTTGTACAAAGAGCATACTGTTATTAGAGTATATGGCTTTATTGGAGCACCATACCAATTATGAACCTTTTTTACACCAAGGGTTTTTTCCTTAGAATTCATTAAGCAGAGGTTATGTTCGGAAGAAGAGAATTTTGGTGCTTTCAAAAAATCATCAAATGTGAAGTTTCCCTTCAAAGTTGGCCCATTTATCATAAGAAACAAAGCATATTTGTCTGTAGTGGAAAAATTGTTAATGGTCATGGATTTCCAAGAAGCTGAAAAAATTGATTACAATCCACATCAGATTATATCTCAGAGGAGACAACAAAATAGGAACAAGGATTTTGACCTCCAGATAGTGGAAGGGTTAGATAAAATGGCAAATTTATTAAATTTTGAACAAAACTAAGGGGAAGTAAAGGAGACAAATGTGGAGCAAAGAAATAATTTGGGATTTCTAGTTCATATGCCAACTAAGTCCGATGTTACTAATAAAATAACTATTTTAGAGATTGATAACATGGAAATTGATGGAGAAGTTTCAAGTAAAAAGAATAAAACCAAACAACATAAGGAAATTTTTAGTGTGGAAGGGAAGGATCTAGTTGATTCAGGAAAACATACTCTATTTTCACAACCACTTGTACATATACAACAATATTATTTTTCAGAAATAAAGGAATTTGGAACCAGTTCCGAATGTAAATCTAGATTTGATGATGAGACAGTATCTGAGATGGAAGTTAAACTCGATGATATTGATATTCCAGACAAAATCCAATTTCATCGACAAACATGAGATGTCTTGTACTCTGACTTGTTATAGTCGACTTTGAAAATTTCTAAATTGTAGTCAATAATAGGGAATCTGGAGAGTCAGCTGAGACAAGAAAAAATAGAGAATAAAGCAAATCTGGTCCAAATTAAGAGACTACAAGCCGACCTTGTGACTATGGGGAGAGATATAGAAAACACATAGTGCACCAAGAAACTCCTTGATGAGAAAGAGAATACCATTCAAATGCCGAAGAAAAAGTTACAAGTTCCAAGAGCTCAACATGTAGAATATTATGAGTCGATAGCATTACAACAAGAAAAAGAGGCATTCTATCAAGAAATGATGGACTACAAGGGTAAAATGTTGAAATTGCAAGATGAAAAATAGACTTGGGAAAAATAAAAATCTGAATTATTGTCACAGGTTTCAGTACTAAGTACAAATTAGGTTGAAGAGAAGCAAGTATCAAAGAAGCCAAGGGATCATTCTTTTCTTACAAAGGAAAAGCAAATAGGTGAATCTTCCACAAAATAATTAGCCAATGCCATGCCACAGATTAGTTTGAAAGATGTGAAAATTAAAGAATTAAAAGGAGAGAACCAAAAACGCAAGCAAGAATTAATCTATAACATTGAGGAAAAGAACAAAGTTTTGAATGAAAGAAAGCAGTTGCAAAAAAAGGTTGATGGATTAAAAGATAGACTAACAGGTAAGCTTCCCTTGCAAGGAGCTAAGCACCTTATATGGAATGCGCTATCAATAGAAATCACCAAATTTTGGTCATATTTGAAATTTATTGATGATGAAGCTACTATAGAAAACATAGCTCTCCAAAGGTGTAAAGTGGTAAATGAAACATTGAATAAAAATAATTCAGAGACATCCCAAAATATAGTTAGTTTCTTAAATACTCTGACTCAAATAGATATGCAAAATCTATGAATTAAATATAGGCCTGTTATTATTATTTGGGAAAGAAGAATTATTGGCAAGCATAATCATGCTAGAGATGTACAGGGTAAATGATAACAAATACTCTTCCAGGTTCAAAGTTTTAAGAGAATATTTCAGAGACTCTTCGAGAATGGTCTACCCTCTTTTTGGGATGACAATGGAAAGTTGACTTCTCAGGAAAACTACCAAAACTAAATAGTTCAGACCCGTATGGATCACTCGAAATTCGAAGACTTGACCAAAGGATTGACTCGAAAGGCTATAATTGAGAAGTTAACTGAATATTTCGAGATATTTGATCAATTCTTGATGATTAAAAAGGATTTTCCACCTGTATCTTACACTGCTTATATAGAATTGGAGGTGATGATTAAAGAGATGATGGATTATGAAATCGTGACCCAAGAGTAGTGGAAGATTGTGGAAAATTTTGGAAAAACCAAGTACAAGTTATATCAATAACGAATAGTGAAATGTCTTAATTTGAAACATAATTGCAGTTTATTTTTGTTATTTTCCCAAGTTGCCACATAAGCATTCTAAATTGAATAGGTTCATTATTGAGGCAACACACTACAAAGGTGGTCGACAACAGAGCAACCATTCCTGAAATTTAGGAGCTTCTTTATGAGTTTATATTCTTAGCAAAAAATCAGTTAGGGTTTGCTCATAGAGTATTTTGTATAATTTTGAATTTTACAATGTAATTGGGGTTGGACCCAAGAGAAAGAAAAATCTGTGATGTAATGTTTTGAAAACTTTAATGAGAGCATAAGTACAGGTTTTTATGAGCAGAGACTCATATGTTATCATTTTCTTTAGTCTGTAAATTTCTCTTATGTGGATGTATTTCCGGTTTAAAACCATTTTACCATCTTGCTTCATATTTGAATGAATTATATGAGTTAGAATTCGTATTATATGCTCTGATTCATACATTTGAATATTGTCAATGTTCTTTCTTCCAAAAATGATACAGAATTCATCCCAATTTGATGCTCTGTGTTAATGAATTGTTTTCTTTTGATCTTCTACCACTCCTAAATTGCTACTTAGATGAAGAAATGATACGTATTTTTCCTCTGTGAATGATTTATCCCACCACCAGTCTCTAAACAATTTTGAGATGTATATGTATTGACTCCATGCCCAATGGTTTTCTACCTGATTCAACCACTTTGTTAACCCTTATCAAAGTTAAAGATATGGTCATTGTTTAAAGAGAGATGAGTTGTTGTTATAGTGACCTTTGGATAGCAGACTCATAAAGGGAGCCCCCTTTAAATTGAAAGGCCATTTTTTCAGTCCTAAAGATTGGTTTGTGCTTACCTCAAGATTTTCCTCCCATAGCCAGAGGAAAAATCTAAGTGATAACACTACCAATATTCTGCAACACTTTATAAGGACCATAATACTTGGGTGATAATTTATTGTCCTTATTTAGTTGCGTAAGGGACATATGTTTGTAATGTTGTAGCATAAAAAATACCCAATCCCCTTCTTCAAAACTCCTTTCACTGTGATGTTGATCTGATTGTTGTTTGATATAACCAGGTTATCCTTCAATATCTAGAGAACTTCTTGATGGTGCTTGAGGTGATCTTCCATAGGTTGAACTTTAGATTTTCCTTTCAAGGCATATGTGATAGATGGATGTTGGTACCCATAAAGTGCCATAAATGGGGACATTTTGGATGACATATAGAAGGAAGTATTGTACCGCCATTCTACTAAAGATAACCATTTCACCCACTATGTTTTTGTATCCTATGCAAAGCAACGAAGATAACCTTCCAAACATTTATTCACTATCTCAATTTTCCCATTGGATTGAGGATGATAAGATGAATTTTGATCCAACTGGGTACCCAAAAAAGAAAATAATTTATTTTCCCATTGGATTGAGGATGATAAGATGAATTTTGATCCAATTAGGTACCCAAAAAAGAAAATAATTTAGTCTAAAATTTTCTAGTGAAAATTGGATCTCTATCACTTACAATAATCTTTCAGTTGTTGTGTAGCTTTTGAACTGTTTCCATGAATGTTGCAACTGTTGCAATTGCATTAAAAAGGTGAGAGATTGCACAAAAGTGTGCATACTTGTTGAGTTTAACAACAACCACCATAATAAAATTCTTCCCTTCTAACTTGGGTAGACCTATGATAAAATCCATTGAGACTTCCTCCCAGTGCTGACAAGGTATTTATAATGGTTGTAAAAGACATGCAATCTTAACTGTTTCAACCTTAATTTGTTCGAATACCAAACATTCTTCCACGAACCCTTGAACATCAAATTTAAGACCTTGCCCAAAAAATTGCTTCTTAACCCTATGGTAGGTTTTTAGGAACCATGAGTGCCCTCCTATAAGAGAGTTGTGTAATTCCAAAAGGACCTTTTATTTGATTTGGGAGTTCTTACATATATATATAACTGATCCTTATATCATAGTGAATAATTTATCCACACAAAAGTATTTGATACATTTGTATACTTTTGTATCTTTTGAATGAGTGTCCACACTGATAGGTCATTTTTCCATTCTTTCGTGGCTTCTACTATCCAATCAGGTTGTAAAATAGAAATAGCACAAAGTAATGCCTCAACATCCTCATATTTTCTTGAGAGTGCATCTGCCACCACATTCTATTTCTCTTTTTTTATAGATGATTTCAAAGTCATATACCAACATCTTGGTTGCCCATTTTTGTTGCTCTTCTAAAGATAGTCTCTGTTCCAAGAAGTATTTAAGACTATCATGATTTGTGTTGACCTTCAAGTGCCTACGTATTAAGTAAGTACATCATTGCTTAAGTGCATGTAGTATTGCCAACATTTCCTTCTCATAAATGAGTTTGTGTAACTTCTTTCTTCTGATTGGCCAAATTTCAAAAGCCATGGGACTTCCTTCTTGCATTAGAACAACACCAATGCCATTTCCTAAGGCATCGGATTCCGCAATAAGGATTTTTGTGAAGTCTGGTGTGGTCAAGGCAGGGGCTTTACACATTGCCTCTTTAAGTTGTTCAAAAGAATGAGGTGCCTCTATAGTCCAAGAGAACTAATCCTTCTTCAATAATGCTATTAGAGGTGTCGTTATTCTTCCATAGTTCCGGACAAACTTGCGGTAGCACCTTGTCAAACCTAAGAATCCTTTAAGATTCTTCAATATTTTGGGAATCGTCTAGTCCATCATGGCTTTAATTTTGTTAGGGTCTACCTTGACACCTTCATGAGATACAATATGTCCCAAATGTTCTACCTCCTTTACCCCAAATAAATATTTGGAAGTTTTTGCATGTAGTTGTTGCTCCTTTAGTAGTTGTAGCACCATGTCAACATGTTGAACATGTTCTTCCCAATACTTGCTTATATCATCAAAAAATACTAACACAAATTTTCTAAGGAAGGGCTTGAAAATGCAATTCGCCAAACCTTGAAATGTGAAAATATATTAGGAAACAAAGAGGTACAATTACCACTAATGGACTCAAGTCGACATAAATAATATAACAATACTAATATAAAGTGCCCAATTTAAGGGGGGAATGGGCGACAATTTGGGGCTTAACAAATTTTTTCTTCTTTTTCTACTTCTTAGGACTTGTATCTTTTTTTAATAATGAATCTTCTTCTTCTTATTCAAATGATGAACATGAACTAGAGCATCTAGCTCCTCCTCCACAATTTATTCTGTTAATCTTGCATCTTCAACTCCACCTCCTATAGTATAGTCTCCATGAACATGAACATTTGTTTGCATCTTGTCACTCGGTCCAACAAAAACAACATGAAATTGCTCTTTCTTCTATAAAGGTAGAGTACCATTGTACTGCCAGCATCGATTGAGAAGTATTTTGGATTTGACAATTTCTCACAGAGTTTGGTTTTGCTTAGGATCAACCTACAACTCTTTGGTGCAATAGTTAGAGGGATATCCACCTTGCCCAAAATCTTGTTTATCATCAATGTACCAAACACATTGAAGTCCATATGCGCTACATGTGACAACTCTTTCATAATCAAATTATTGATTTGCAATTTTTCTATTCAAAAGATTAGGTCACCGATATTTCCACGCAGGCACTCACTAAAGCCAATTTCCTTCATCTTCTATCTATATTAGGAGTAAAAACATAAGTCTTTATAGGGAGGTAGCATCTATGGTCCTTTTTCCTTCTCCTCAACTCCAAGTCAATCTTAGGGGGCATGTTGGTGCATAATTATGCGCAAATTATTTAATTCAATGTGCACATGCAAATAAATTAAATACACATGATAAATAACTTGTAATTATCCATGGCATGGATAAATCACAAGTATTAATAATCTTAACTTGGAGAATCTATCATATATCCATTTTAAATCTACATCTATCAAGCATCATGGAGGATCAAATATCTCGAGGTGTAATTTTTTTTATCATTTAATTCCATGTACTGAATTAATTCCTTCATATTAAATGATTAAAACAATTACACCTCAATAAATTCGATCACTCTAGGTGCTTGAAAGGTTCAAGTTTAAAATGGACCTATGTTGGTTTTAATGTTTTAGATTTTGCATATGATTTTAAATTGAGTTGACATAAGTTACATAATAGCTTTATTTATTTATTTTTATTGCCATGTATATATGTTACATTATAGGACAACAACTCCTCTATATTAAACTTTAAAGCACCTCACAACTCTTGGTACAATAAAAAAGTCATTCACTTTGTAAAGATTTTCTTTTTAATAATTTTAATAATTTTACCTCTTATACTATGTTACAATTTGTTATTTTGCTATGATAGTGTCACTGCAGCAATTATAGACATACAAATACCTTGCAATAAATTTTTCTTCCCATTAGAGGAGGAAAGGACAATATGACCAACAAGAAGAAAAAGGGAGCCATAGGCAAGGGTCTCTCACGTACGGAGTAAGAAGGCAATATGCCACTTGTAGAGAGCACAGGAAACCCTAACCCTAGTACTTCAATAATACCATAGGGCCTCCCACTACCTACACCACTTAATCACTTTATTATGAAAAATAGAAATCATTTTGTGTTTTAGTTGCATCGCTTATGATTTAATTTAATTACACGACTTTGACATGCTCCACAAGTGTGAGTATGATATCCACTGGAAACAAATACCAACCGATATAACATATACTTTGACGAGACTTGACTTGACTTTTATTACTATAATGCTTATAAATAATTTAATTTAACTTCGACTTGACTTGTATTACTATAATGCTTATAAATAATTTAATTTAACTTCGACTTTATGTATAATCAAACAGAAAAATAACAACTATTTTGACCAGACTTGACTTTTATTACTAAAATATTTAGAAATAATTGAATATTTTTGAAGTAGACAAAGTAAAGAACGAATGCGAATGCATGAACGTTAGGTTTGGCATGTTGATGTTCCCGATAAAGACGCGTGACACTTCATAAAATATAGTTTGTTTGTGGTATTATATATATGTACTTCCTTATTAGTCTCTATCTTTATGTTGCTAGGTAAGCAATTCAAGGTTTTTTATCTTAATTTATTTTAAGTTTTCATTAAAACCAAAATCAAATAGTTTTGCTCAACCAATTGTATGAGCAAAGTCTTTTAACCACCAACCATCTAATTCGACCTCTTATTTGGTCTCTTTTTGAGACGACATATTTTCAATAGCATGAAACCTTAATTTTCTTCTTAGGGCATTGTTATTACTAATTGGTTAAAAAAATTGAAATATGTTAATTCTATTACTTAGCATTAGTTTGGCAGTAATTCTCAACATTAAATGTTTGCTTTTTGAATTCTATGATGCAAACAATTGAAACGCTTTCATTCTAGAAGCCGTCTAGAACCACTTTAGCTCTAGAAGCCACATGGTACTTGTTGCAAGACACTGAGACACCATTTAAAGTAGCCAGCTTGAAGAATACTTTACCAACTAAGAGTTCATCTATGTGAATATTGATCATCACGGGTCAAGCAAAACTTGGAGAATCAAGCCTGGATTCTAGAGCATCTATTAGATGAGCACCCAAGAAGTGCAGAGACATAGGATTATTAGAGCTCATATCGATTGTTGTTTACTTTTGTTAGAGTCTTGGTGTAGGTAGATGACTTTTCTTGTGCAGGTAAGATGCTTATAATCATTATTATTCTATTTTATGGATTTTATCCATAATAATTATTTTAAGCCTGCCACATTTGGAATATAAATTTGTTTTTTATAAATAAGAAGTCTATCCCCTTCCAAATGATACCCTTCATACCTTTTTTCAAAATTTTGCTGTTATAATTTTTCTTTTATTTGCACATATAATTCATCTTCAGTAAGGTAATTAACAACATGTTGTCACTACAACAATTTACCCCTTTAGCGAGGTTTTATGGTTGTGGTGGTCTTTCCAAAACCGCCTATAAAAGTTTTTTTAGAGCTTTCAGGGTGGTTTTAGAAAACCCCTCCCAAAAGTCATGAAAATTGAACTTTTGGCAGTGGTTTTTTAATAGCCGCCTCTAAAAGTTCGATTCCCATGACTTTTTTTTGGGGGGGGTTAAAACAATTGCCCCTAAATGTGTTTTTTAAGGTGGTTTGTTTACAAACCCCCTCCCCTCGAGGTTGTGAGAATTGAATTTTTTGAGGCAGTTTTTTAATAACCGCCTATAAAAGTTTGATTTTTAGGACTTTTGGGGGGGTGGTTTAAAATGTCCACCCTTAAATTTGGTTTCTAAGGTAGTCTTTTGACAACCCCCCCCCCCCGAAAAAAAAAGCCATGAAAACTTAACTTTTGGAGGTGGTTTTTTAACAACTTCCTTGAAAAGTTCAATTATCATACCATTTTTGGGGGGTGGTTTAACGAGACCTCCCCTAAATATATTTTTGAAGGTGGTTTTTTGACAAACCCCTCCCTAAATGTCATGAGAATTTAACTTTTGGAGACAGTTTTTTCAAAACCCTCCCCAAAAGTCATGAAAATTTAACTTCTGGATGTGGTTTTTTAAAACCCCTCCCAAAAGTCATGAGAACTGAACTTGTATAGGTGCTTGTATTACAACTGCCTCAAAAATTTCAATTCTCATAACTTTTTTTTGCCGGGGGGGTAAAAAAAACCACCCCTAAAAATATTTTTCAAGGTGGTTTTTTTATAACACCCCTCTACAAGTCATGAGAATTTAACTTTTGGAGGCATTTTGTTAAAAACTGGCACCATAAGTCAAATTCTCATGACTTTTAGGGGTGGTTTAAAAATATTACACCTAGCTATTTTCAAGGTGGTGTTTCAAAAACCCCCTTAAAAGTAATGAGAATTGGACTTTTGGAATTGATAGTGTTATAAAAAACCATCTCCAAAACCACTATTTTAGAGACTGCCAGTTTTTATTGTGGCAGTTGCATCACGTGTTTGGGGTTATAGGGGGCACTAATATATGTGTGTGTGTGTGTGTGTGTGTGTGTGTAGAGAGAGAGAGGTTTATGTCGGAAATATCACCAATACTGAGAAGGAGGGGTGAATCAGTATTGGAACTTTTTAACCAATTTATCCTTCATTTTAAATTATGTTAGCAACATTCATCATTATTTATCATTCATGTATAAACATACCTTAAACGGAAAGTAAACAATGCACATAACTACTTACAAATCCCTAAATGTTAATCCATATCCAACTGGAAGCTGAGGCTCCAACCCCTTCAATATAAATATATATGAGAGAATATAAACCTGTCACAATGACTACATGTCATTGTCCCTGTGACTTCCTATCACTGCCCTTGTCACTGTGACACACTGTCACTTTCATACCATCATCATACTGCCATATTGTCATCAATAAATCCAAAAAAATCATCCATGCTATTCATGTATAAAGATTAGGGTAAAACCCTAATTAAAGCTGAGAAACTCAAACCCTAGGTCATGAAACAATGAGTTGATAGATTGTTGTGTGGAAACTTGGAGTTTCCAGGAGGTGCAACATGATCCCACTCTAGCATTCAATCATCATTGCAAGTTATTGTTGGGACCTTGGGGTGTATCAAGCACTCAACCCAACCATTTTCTCAGTTTTATGTGTGTGGTCCCAAACCACCATATTGGACCTCTATAGGGAATATTTGGCTTGGAAGTGAGATACAATGCTCATTTTGAAGTGTATAACACTAGACATGGTTCTTGGTGTCCATGATGTGGTTCGATGCCAAAATATAGGGTATTATACCATAATATTTGTCTGTAGGGCTCATGAGACATCCTTGTGTCCCTTAGACACATAGAGGTCATATAAAGAGAATCTTTGTCATGTGATCACGATATGATGAACATTTTGATTTTGGCACATTGAGGAATATTTTGCACATTATTATGACTTTAGAGATAGTCCAAGGAAAAAATATAGAGTTTGAAGACATAACATTTTCCTATAGGAGGCATGGGCTATGTGTGGGCCCCAAGCCATCATATAAGCCTTTTCATATGGAATTGTTGGCCTACAACTTGAAGGATATGGTGTCCATTTCAATATTTGTGATACATCTTCCTCCTATGTTAGGTTCAACTATTCCGTCCTTATGCGACCCTTTAAGCATACCTATAGCAAGGAAGAGACCAAGAACAATGGTAATGTGGTGACCAAAGTGACTAATGGGGTCGATACAATGAATCCACAAGGTATCAAATGGTAAAATTAAGATAAAATATTGTAAATAGTTCGGTAGGAACAATCATTGGGATCAGCGGCCTTTGCACCAAGCACCATAATCTATGATTCTCATAATTTGCATGCACACACTAAACGTGTCGATTTAACATGCAAAGACACCACCTTGATAAATATTTATCCCCAATAGCGGCCTATGGCCTGATGGATAAATTATGAACCTAAAAAACAAATGATATGGTGTAAGACCATTTCTTTTCACATCAAACCATGGGACATGTATCGAGAACCATCCCTGGTAGTTGAAACCTAAAAACACTTATAACAATATCACACTCAAAAGCCAAAATTCCTTATGGAGGGCATGTATGTTAGTTTGGGGCCCCATACATGGACCATGAGCTCCTTGCACAAATTTTTAGTGTGATATTATATATATGGACCTATACCAAGGAATGGGACTTTAGAACCATTCCTAGTTTGTTAATCATCAAAATGATGACCATATATCACATGTATGTTAAATATTCCTTACAGAAGATCTATGTGGTGTCCTAGAAGACCATGCATGGACCATGAGCCCTATATGGAATTGGTAAAGACTTAGACCCTCAATTTAAATCCCGGTTCATTATAAAAACCATCCTTAGTGTTAAAAATATTTATATGGCCACCATATTCCTCTTGCGGGTTAAAAATTTCCTATGTAGGGATTATGTGATAGTTAAGGCCCTACACCTTGCCCATGAGCCATGGAGGAAAATATTGGTGTAAGGCTTTATCTTTTGGCATTGGACCACTGAATGGGAAATGAGAACCACACTTAGCATCCCAAATCTTTAAATGAGCACCATATCCCTCTCACATGCCAACGTATGGTGGCTTGAGGCCCCACACATGGCCCATGAGCCTCAAGAGCAAATGTTATGGCAAAAAAACCTATATCTTGGCACCAAACCATGTATTAGGCACTAAAACTAATATCTAATGTGGAAAACCGCAAAATCACCACCATAATGCACTAGTGGGATGAGATTTCCTACTAATTTCCTATGTGGTTATTGTCACCAAAATGAGGTATAAGAAGCACGAAATAATAATTAATGTTTTAATATTCAAATAAAATTCACTATAACTTTAGAATGTGATCTATTATGTTGAGTTTTGGTTATGGAAGATTATTTGAGAGTGAATTTTTTTTTCCATTAAGAAGAGATTGTTCATCATGACGTAATTTTGTTGTTAAATATGGTCAACGCCTTAACATACTCATTATCAAAATTCTTTGAAATGCATAATACATTTAAGAATTTTGTTATAATCATCAAATTTGATAGGTAGAAGTGATTTCAAATTCCAATCCCAACTGTCATGAATGACCTACTAGTTTGCAAATGATTGAATATGTTGGTGGATTGATATGCCAACAACCATTGTTGTTGAATACATTGCATTATGAGTAGTGGATTGATCCATTAATTCTCAATCAACTCTAGGTGTTAATTGCTCATGCTTCCATTGAGCAATGGAAACTCTTCATAATGTAAGAGTTTGAAAAATCTATTTGGTAGTATCTCTCTCATAAATCACTAGGATCATGTATGTAACTTTCAGATCTTAGCAAATTCACGAGAATTCCAAGAGAAATACCATTTTTTACCTAAGAATATCCCCAAGTATGTTCTTACATAAGAGGCTTAGTCACTAGAAGTTCACAATATTGGTGTTCGAACTTTCTTTTGGACCACCAAATTTGCCTTATCATTGACAATCTTACCCTTCCAATTAAGGAGGACATGATTTATATCAGCATTTCAAAAGAAGGGCAACATTTGAAATTACCCATCCATATAAATGTATCATTATGTTGAAATTTCTATGGTATAAAGTTTGGCCTGTCATTCAAAGTATTGAAAATATCATAAATTATAATCACTCACTCACTCACATCATGCACTCACTGCTCAACCGTGCAAGATGACAAGTGATGACTGACGATTATGAGGCACTGGCCATCGGGATGTGACTCTGAATCCCGAATCCCAAGTCACTTGGGGATATGATATAAGGTGTGAAAATGTGTTAGTGACTATGGAAATAACAACATAAAACCACTACTAGTCTACTACTAGGCCCAAAACGAGCCCAAAAATTTGTGCCTACTACCTATGTGAACTTGGTTACCAATGCCCACTTGTTTTTCTTCAAAATGAAATTCAAATGTCCTACTTGATGGGTCCTCCTTTGCAAGACTCCATTTCTTGCATGAACGTCATGCACTCATGGAAACCCTAAAAAAACTAAATGGCATGCAACTAGGATCACAAACCGTGCAAAGGTAGATTTATGCATTGATATAGAGAGAAACAATGAGTTAGAAAAAACATTTTGACCAAAGCACCACAATGGTTATTAATAAAATTAACAAAAACAATTTTTGGCTCAAAATAGTCTTCAATTTGATGGATGGCATGATCATGATGTAATGTCCCTCCATCCTTCCAAGCATTTGTGGTTTCTCATCGCATTTGTCCTCGACAATCACTACCAAAATATGTATAAAAATTACATGTCTTTACATCCTCTTCTCTTTAAATCCTCATCTCATAGTCATAACTATGGATTATTATGCACGCACATCCTCAACTTATAATATCAATTGGGTCAAGGCACAGAGATAACCATAAAATATCAAATGTGTCAAGACTCAAAGATTAAGAGACAACTATAAGTCTTATATTAAATTTACCACGTAAGTCTTTAATTGACGCTATCAAATGATATTTGACATGTTGGATTGTTGTGATCTTCTTATCACTCCTACCAATGTTATTTGAAGGCACTCTTTGAAGGTGAAGTCCATAATTTTACGTCTTCTTCCTCATTCTCATTGCAAAGACAATAAGGAGAGTAGTGGCCCGCATTAGCATGGAAAATGGCTTCAACATAGAGATAGATACATTAATTTTTTTCATTAAATAACTTAAAATTTCTGCGAGTGTTCTCCAATTCGCTGAATCGTGGATTGGTACAAAACACGACAAATTTTAGACCCTCAAGCTCTTAATTACTCACACCTAGAAATTTCTCAAATCCAGTCATTAACAAACTTATTTTGGTTTTCATGTTCAATTTAAAAGGAATATTGTCAAGACTCAGAGATGCAACAAGTTGCAAGGATCTGGTTGACTTGTGCTTGATTCCATTTCCCCTCCATCCCATACCTGTATGATGTCACAAAAAATGTTGAACAACAAAATTTGATGCCTTGGCCCTGATGATGCTAGCACTACTAACCTGCTTGATATGCAGGATTTAAAAAAAATAAAAATTAACTATGTATTATTTTTTACTAAGAACTCAATGCCCATCATTCTTACATATCTCAGGTAAGGTGTGATTCTTTAGTATGCATTTGTACTTATGATATGTTCAAGATATAGATTGATCCGATGGTTCATCTTCAACTCAATTTTAATGACTATTGATCTCTGACTTAAACGAAATTGATCCATAATATCTATTTAAAGATCATGGAGGGTGTTTTTCTTGATGATCATTTGTGAGAAACTAACACATAAATATTTTTTATTTTTGCATTAATATATTGCCTCAAGCAACTATTTGGTTGGGGTCATGGACTGTTTCCTTCTTTGAGGGTTTTAACCATGTAAAACATCGGTGTGTTGGTATGTGATCTATTTGTGTGAACAATTGATTAAGGTGTTCAACCTGTATGTAAATACCTTGTTTTAGTCAAACAAAGGTGACCAAAACTATCATTTTCTATTTTATTTATAACTTATATTGACAACAATTACAAAGGAAAACCTGGTAGTTTTATTTTAATTGGGTTTCTATGAGATCATCTCCCTTCACATATTGAAACAAGGGTACCATTTCCTCAGACATAAAGTTGTTTGAGCATAACCATGTAAAAGGAGAATTCAAGCCATCCCTCAACCGTGCAGTAAAGTTTTGGAATGTAATTAAGCACTAGGCCCCAAACCCTCTCAATCCAAAGCCCCAAAAAATTTTACATGCATTGTTGTCTCGAGAACTTCCCAACAAGGGTTTTGTTTCCTATTTCTAAAACTTTATCCATTGAGAATGTATTCACCCAACACCAAAATGGCATCCCTCTTCCAAATTCTAACACATTTTTTCTTCTTTATGTTTGTAGGATTCTTTGGTGATTCATCATCTCTTGCTAAATTATTGAATCCAATTTTCCAGCACATATAAATACATGTTTCTCCCTATAAACTATATCCCTAGTGTTGAAATCTCGTGTCATTCCTCTATCCTCAACCACTTCATAGAGCCCAAACCCTCACATTCCCTATCCTAGTTAGAAACCCTCTTTTAGGGTCCATTATTTTATGACTTGAAGATCCATATTGCACTATCCTTACATGGATTAGGTAGTAAACATACCTCTCTCACTCATTCGTTACGCCCACATACATTTTTGGGGAAAAATTCCTCCAACCTCTAACCTTTACACACCAAATAACCCAACAAATTCTATCTCCATTGTATCCGAGGATTGAAATGAATGCAACAAATGACATACACCGTTCTATCTTATAATTTCAGTTAATTTTCCATTAATTCCTACATAAATCTTAAATTACTGTACTTGTCAAATTTGCTAGATCTTGGTGATGCTAACTTCCCACGACTAATGAGACCCTACTCACTTTACCTAGAAAGGGTTTGGTACCTAACTACTACAATTCCCCTGTGATCATCAAGCCTCGAATCCCTAATAACATATCATAATACTATCTAAATCCCCCATACCTTGCACAAAAAATGAGCAATGCTTTAATGGATCTTCTAATAATAAAGAATTATTCATTAAATATAATTATTTTAAAAATTGTAATGACAAATTTCTAAGCCATTATAATTTATTTTTAAACCTATAATGCCAAAATATATTGAAGAACCCCAACAAGAAACACTAGAAACTTGTAACAATAATAAAGTGATATCATATGATGAATTGGATAATCAATACCATATCTATAATGTGTTTCTCCAAGCATCCTCCCATCAGGTATTGGTTGGAAATATCTATAAGAATATCATGCATATATTATAACAATTTTATGAAAACTTAATTTTTATTATAAACTCAACATCAACACAATCATTAAGCCGCAAATTTGACTTAATGATGCTACCTGAATGGCTTTTGTTTTTCTTATAAATGAGTACCTATCTCACCACACTGTTAGCTCTGTAAATAACACAACAACCCAGAAACGCGGGTCGAGGCCAGCCTTAATATTCAATGTGAGAATGATTTTTCCAATAGGGGATGTCATTGTCACCATGGTCACACGAGGTCTTATAGGAATGCATCCCCACCTACAAGCGAGAACAACAATCCCATCCACGTGAATGGAACCGGGGTTTCAAACAGGTTAGCCATATAGACCCACCACTGGCCCACAACTTCAGCCCCAATGCTACTTGAATGCTTATTGTTTTCCCTAAAGTCTGCTACCTAGACTACAGGGTCAGCAGTGTTTAGGCACCTCAGAAAATAAAGGACTGTTTTTATGGTTTTGGATAACAAATGAAACATCAAGATCGGTAAAGATAACATTCAACAGAGACTCAAAATCTGAACACTTCATAAATACAAATGTAAGAGACAATCATCTTATAAAGATGAATGACAAGGCATTTTGAGGTACAGGAGATAAGCTTTTGTTTAAAACATATTTAACTTGCAAATAATAAACTGACAGTTTACATTTGTATCCTATGCAAAAAGTATTGGGATTTGAAAACACATTTCAAATATCAATAAGTATTAACATTCACTTGTATATATGAAATGAAACATATACAACATCTACATCACAGTCATGTATAAAGAATTCAAACTAAACCAAAGAACATTGAAACAATATAGATTAAAGGCCTAGCTCCATATAGTATATTAACTATCATTCAAAAATGTAAAAGAAGTTCTTACATGGGTAACCATTGAGTGTCTGCAACATTCCGAATAGATCGACTCCCATGTGTGTCTCCACAATTCTAAAAAATATTACATAATATATAGAATTAAAACAAAATATAGGATCTTCAAAGTTTGTTTCAAAGATCCACTTTTTAAGGCTAAGTCTTCTAAATATAGCAAAAGAAAATCATAAAAGATATAATCTAAGTTCTATTTGACATATGTCAAAACAAGGAACCTTCTTAGAGTCTTCTTGCTGCTTCTGCCAGAGTGGCCAGTCCATCTAGGGCTTGTGATTTCTTTCGCAGCCTGTTCAATTCCTTTTGCATGAGTTTCACTTTTAGCTCGAGCTCTTCTTGATTTTTCTCTAAATGTTCATTCTGCTTCTGAGTTAATTTTCTTCTTTTGACAGCTTCATTAGCCCCCTTTTCAGAATAATTTAATGAATGAAGAAGAGGAGAATGAGGAGTTGGAATATGAAAAGTTGGATTAGAATATTAACCATCTTGAAGAAGAGTCATATGAGAATTTTCTCACTAAAGATTAGTATCAAAGTTTTGAAATTATGGATGGTTCTTATACTTCTCCACTTGATATCTATCAGACAGATCTGAAAAAGTCTTATAATTTGAGGTTTGGTGTTAAACAAATTGCTCAAATCCCCAAAAAGAAAGTTATTGCTCCTAATAAGAAGAATCCAGATCCATCATTGGAAAAGAATTAGAATCTCAGGTTTGATAAAGCTAAGATTACAGAATTGTGTTAGGAACCCGTGTCAACCCTTCTCTTTACTATGTTAGTATATTGTTGTTGAACGCACATGCTTTGTAAGTCGTCCCATAGTATTTGTTGATCCATAGTTTATATTAGCCCATAGTATTGGACGCATATGCTTTGTAAGTCGTCTCGTAGTATTATACGTCCCATGGTTTTAACTCATAGTATTGGGCATAGACTTAGTATATAAGTGTGTGTTGAGGTCATTGAAGGCACCGTGAAGTTAATTGTATTGAGCTTGCTCAAAGGAGGTTGCCCCCTCGAAGTGGCATGTGATCAATATAAAAGTGATTCGAGTTCTGTTATTTCTCATATCTCGTATATTTGCATTAATTAATTATTGCAGGTACTTCACATCTGGTATCAGAGCACTTTCTTAGGCTCGTTGGGTGGAATTTCTGCCAATTTTTTTTTCGCATCTGTTGCAAGTTCATATCTGGGAATAACCCCTATCCTCTTAAATGTGGGAAGTACTTGGGCATAAGCCCTAAAACTCATTGTGAGGAGTACCATAGGAACCCCAAAGTAGATGGCCCATTGAGAGGACTTGCCAGCAAAAAGGGCAACGACCCCTACCTAATTGATTAGTTCCCACCAGTGAGGTAAACCAAGAGCTGTCGTTTATGGCAAAGTGGTTATCAGTTTTACCTGAGCCGTGGAGTGAGGGGTATTGCCCCAATACGCAAGCCGTCAGACAACATTGGTGGCCGAGTGAATCCCCTAAACCGATAGGAAGCTGCACATACCTGGGGTCCATATCTATTTTCAGCTGAACTGTTGTCGATCACTTTCGCTCCAGATCCAGCTGTTTCAGATCTATTCTGAAAGTCGTTCCAGATCCAGTCGTCGTTTCAGATCCAGCCGTTTTCGATCCCTTTTGTGCCGTTGTAGATCCATCTGTTGCAGGTCCCTTCTGCGTCGTTGTTGCCGATCCATTTCTGAATATATATATATATATATATATATATATATATATAATTCTGTTTTTTGGCCATATCTCCCTTGTTTCAACTCTGTTTTCCCTGAAACTTCACTGACATCCCTGCAATCCCATTCTGCATATTTCATTCCTGAAGACCCTATCCCAAATTCCACTTCCCAAGACCAGAAATCCCACATTGTCTATTTTTAGGGTTTGCCATAACTCCTTCAATTTTCACCCAAATACCTTCAAATTTTGCCACCGTGTTCATTTCCTAATTCTGCTTTTTTGTCCCTCTCTACTAAATTTTCTCATTCTTTCACTCCGCTTCTAAAATCCCCATTTTTTGCTTCCTTATCCATTAGAAACTATCCAAAACCTAGTCAAACCCTAATTACCCATCCGAGTTTTTCCCAAATCCAAATCTTCCTTTACTAAATAAGCTTTTGTTTGTGTTTTTCTATCCATTCCCCCCCCAAAAAAAAACTCTTGGTTGTGGTTGTCACCCGTGCAGGAACAAAAACCATGGAGGAAGCACTTGCAGCCATCCAAACCAAACTCCAGGATCTGGATGAAAAATTTCTCAACCTCCATCTTCAACATTCAGCCATGAACAATAATCGATAGCCAAAATATTTTACAGCCATCGGGTTCTCTTCTTCCAGTAATTTTCATGGGCCAAAGCTTGATTTTCCTCGCTTCAATGGTACTGATCCGACTGGATGGATATACCGCGTAGAAGAATATTTCAGTTTGCATAATACTTTTGATGTCTAGAAAGTTCCACTTGCATCCTTTCATTTGGAACAGGAAGCCCTTCAATGGTACCGTTGGTAGATCAAAGCTCATCCCGATGCAAACTGGACAGATTTTTGCCAACTCCTTTTACCACGATCTGGTCCTAGTGATTTTGACGACTTCACAGGAGCACTCACTAAACTTCACCAAACTAGCACAGTGAGAGAGTATCAGAGAGAATTTGAGAAACTCGCCAATCACACAGAAAGATTGTCTGATGAACTTTACAGGAGTTGTTTTATCAATGGTCTTAAGGATGAAATCCGGTCAGAGGTTAAAATGTTATGTCCCAACACAATGATGAAATTCCTAGGGTTGGCTAAGCTGGCAGAAGACAAGCTTGCAGCCCAACAATGCTCCAAACCAACTTTTGTTCCCTTCCGAAATATGGGTTCTCAATGACCTCCCATCCCGCCAGCTCCTCGACCAACTCTTATCAAGCATTTGTCTGAAACCGAGATGCAGGCACACCTAGAAAAATGGCTTTGTTATAATTGTGATGAGAAATTCACTCAGGGACATAGATGTGTTCAACAAAATCTCTATCTCTTGGATGTGGATTCTCTGCCTTCCTCTGAACTTGGTGAAGAAGCTCTAGATACAGTAGATGATCAGGTCGACATTCAGCACCTTCCTGTTGACACCCCATCTCAAGAGAACCCACCCGCGATCTCTCTCCATGCTGTAACCGGTGTCACAACCCCACAAACAATGCAAGTCAGGGGATACTTCAAGAAGTTCCCTCTTACCATACTCATTGATTCTAGTAGCACTCATAACTACATTGACCCTCATATTGCCAAATAGGCTGATTGTTTTGTCCATCCTTGCTCCAACTTTGAAGTCATGGTTGCCAATGGGGGCACCTTACCTTGCAAGGGGAAGTGTCACAATGTGCGTATCTCTATGGAAGATTATAACCTGCACTCTGACATGTTTGCCTTGTCCTTAGGTGGATGTGATGTGGTTTTGGGCGTTCAATGGTTACGCACACTTGGCCCCATCTTATGGCATTTTGTTGAACTTTGGATGTAGTTTCAGTCAATGGGGCACAACACAAATTAATGGGCTTACAACCAGGGTCTCTCCACATCATCATTTTAGATCGCCTGGAAAAAATCCTTAATAAGAATTCACATGGTGTCATCGCTTATCTCCGTTCCATTCAGATGCACCCATCAACGGTCTCCACTACTTCCTTGGATAGATATGCAGGTGTCTTTGCTGAACCAATGAGCTTGCCGCCTTCAAGAGACCTTTTCGGTAAGAATTTAGTCGCATCTACCTCTCAGCAGGAAATGATGGCTAATTTGCATGCAGTACAGAAGTGGCAGCCATACCTATTAGGGAATTATTTCTACATCAATATTGATCTCCAGAGTCTGGAAAATTTTCTGGAACAATGGGTCTCCTCTCCAACACACATGAAATGGGTTATTGTTAACACCCAAAAAGTGCTCACCACCTTATCTACCCCATTACATGACTCATTTGTCCATATTTCCTACCATATCTCCCTTCAAAACCTTAAAATTCCATAAAAGCCTCCAAAAGGCCACAAAACCATCAAAAAAGCCTCCAAAATGCTAAAAAACCCCTTTTTCCCTCAAAATTATCCAAAATTCCTCCAAAATAGCAAAAACCCTCTAAAAAGGGAATAAAAAATATAAAAAAAAGGAGGAAAAAGGAGGAAAAAACCCTATACAGCTGACCTAAACCATATGGTTCCCAAAACCATGGGCCAGCACTCCACCACTAAAAACCTATAAATAGGTGATGGAGACCCCTCATTTCATATCCACAATCAAATACACCCTTACTCTGCCAAAATCACTCTTGAAACCCTAGCTCACCCTTGAGCTACTTTCACCATTGAGTGCCCCTTTTGGCCCATTTCCACCCTTTGGAGAAAGAAAAGGAGCAAAGCTGGAGTTTGGAGCAATCCTCTTGGACCATTGCAAGAACTTCACCAACCTCTGCACTTGAGGTAAAATTTTAATACAAAAAGAAAGATCTTCACCATATGTCATGTTTTTGTTATGTTTATTAATGCTCATGTTAGTTTAGAGTCTGTATTGTTTTAGCATTTTAATTTACTGTTTATTGAACTGATACTAAGGAGTCCATTCTCCTTAGTAGGTGCTCATTTGCACAAGCTAGGGTGAAAGCCCTAGCTACAGTTTTGGCGACTCCCCTTGTGTTCCTTTGAATTTCTGGTTGTCGTTTTTAAAGTTTTAAATATTTTTAATTTTCTGCAATATTTTTCTGTTTGGCTGTCCCTTTCGGCTGCCGTAAACCACATCTTTTACCCCCTGTAGTTGCGTTCCGACCGTGTCTTTTAGGCCTTTACCTGCAATCCGACCGCAGCTCTCAAACTGTTTCTGGCGGCCTGCCGACCATTTTCAGTCTGTTACCTGCGATCCGACCGCGGCTATTAGCTTGTTCGGGGCGATCCGACTGCAGCTGTTCACCCTTTTCACGCGTCCCGACTGTGGCTTTCAGCCATTTTCCTGCAACCCGTCTGCGCCTGTCGACCCTTTTTCCCGCATCCCGACTGCGCTTTCAGCCATTTTCCTGCAACCCGCTTGCGCCTGTTGGCATTTTTCCTGCGTCCCGCCTGCGGTTTTCAGCCATTTTCCTGCAACCCGCCTGTGGCTTTCGACCTTTTTCCCACGTCTCGCCTGCGGCTTTCAGCCATTTTCCTGCAACCCGCCTGCGGCTTTCGACTTTTTTCCCATGGTCCGACTTCATCTTTCGGCCAAAATCCCGCAACCTGTCCGCGACTGTTGAGCTGTTTCCCGCGGTCCAACCGCACATAATTGCCACAGACCTGCAGTCTGTTCTTTGCACTTTTTTTTTGTTTTGAACCTAGCACTTTGCTGCACTATTTTCTACACATGCACAACCATCTGTCCTACCTGCAGCCATACTTCCCTACATCCTTTTCTGTAGTTTTATTTTTGTTCCATTTACAGAATCGTTTTTAAAATTTCAGCATTTTACTTGAAAAAGAGAAAATTTTGCATTTCAAAGTTTACATTCTGTCTTGTTATTTTTAGTTAGAAAGTTGCCCCCCTTGTGGCACTTTTACTTGGGTTCATCATCTCACACGCACACACTTTGTCACCTAATTCAAGTGAGCCTTAAAAAAACTACTTAACACAACCAACATTCTAACCCCACTTGGGGAACAAATAAGAATTTTTGTAGTTAGGTAGGATCGGGGGGATAGGCATCCAAATAACACCCCTCGGTTGCTTACACTTGAAACATAGTTGTTGTCTATTAGGGAACCAAAATCCCCTAGTATTTTTTGGCACGGTCACAACCAGTTTATCAGAGGGCCTCTCCCCTAGGAGGGTTGAAGTCGTCAGACTGGTTCCGGAGGCCTGAGTGGAATACCGCAATCCATTCAGTAACCGAAGGCTACCTTTCGCAGTTCTCGGGGTATCCCTGTATGGGGATACTACGGTGATAGAACCAAACGGCAGATTCACCTTTTCTGGACGTTTCATGAACGGGGTATCTTAGTTGCCTTTCTTCTAGGATTGACAACCTGGTGTCCCTCCCGGTAGGGGGATATCTTTAGCCACTTGGCTCTCATATCCATATTGTGTGACTTGGATTTCATCACCTTGCAGAGAATATGTCTAGTTGAGTCAGAATAATATTTAGCTAGGTTTTTGCATGCTCCCTTACCTCCTTTTGGTCTAGCGAGTCCACTATTTTTATTTTTTTTAGGAAACCTGCTGCTTGTTGGTATTCTGACCATTTTTGGTGATACTCCACTTATTGTAGCACAGCTATTACAATAGGTGTTTTGAGTTGGTTGTTGGCCTGAGTTCCATATTTTTTGAGCTCTCCTTCTGCACACTCGGTTGCATTAGGGTTTTTGAGTTGTTTTTCACTCAGCACAACCCCCCAGATATTTGACACCATCTATCACCATTGAGTCCCTGAGACATTCTCGGCACCTCCGGGGTGATCCCCCACAGCACGGTCCACTTGACACCACCCGTCATAGACATAGATCTTCATCACTTGATACCACTCACCATAGATCTCGAGCTTTGTCACTTGACTCCACTCGTCAACGGCATAGAACTCCGTCACCCGATCTAGATGCCCCCTATTTTACCTCTGATTCTGAGGCAGAGTCTGAGAACCCCATTTACACTGCACCAACCAGCCCCATGGCTGGCGTGACTTCCACCCCTTTCTTTGTAGGGACCATTGGTGGAGCATCCACCACCACACCAGCTACCACACCTTCTTTGGGTATGCCCTCGATGGGGCCCGCATCTACCATTCCCATCACTGCACCCATTCCAGCAGCTGGAATACCTATTCCCACTCCATCAGCGACTCACACTACCCTTGGCAGTGCAGGACCGTCCCATACCACGTTTGTCCCTACACTTAGGGGCAACCTCCCAAACCCTGCCCCTACACTTGGGGGCATTGGCCCCAACATGGTTCAACCCACTAGTATGTCACATCCTTCTACTAGTTTTCCATTCATGGCTAGCCTCAACCTTCCTGACCTAGCTAGACTGACTAACGATCCCATCAGATATGACCCTATGTGGCCTCACATGCCCACCAAGCTTCCCTCCGACATCCCTAAGTTTGAGGGCAAGGCAGGTGAGGACCCCTAGAACCATATTATGTCCTTCAATTTATGGTGTTCCTCCAACTCCATAGTGGACGACTCTGTTCGCCTCCGTTTGTTACAGCCCACCTTCACTGGCTCTGCAGCTAAGTGGTACATCAAGCAGCCCCATGGGACCCATGCCACCTTTACTTCCCTTGCCTCGACCTTCCTGCAGTTCTTTCAGTTACCTGTCCGCTATGATGCGGGAGTTGAGATCCTACTATCTTGCAGACAGAACACGGCTACCCACATCACTGACCACATTCATGAGTGGCGTCGACGCCGTAGCCTCTGCAAAATCAAGTTAGACGGCCGTATCTTCTTAGATTGGTTTCTAAAATCCCTCCTTCCTGTCATTGCCAAGGATGTGGCATCCGAACGACCCGAGTCCGAAGAAGAGGCCATCCTTAAAGCCTAGCAATTTGACCTCATTTATGCCTAGTTGGCTTATCTATATACCATCATACCTGACACCCCTCGCGGTGATTCCTCCCAACACGATGCGCCGGGGGCATCCCATGTCGCAGACGGCATCATTGGCCGTATTGCCTCACACCCCCAACCCTTTTCCATAGCACGTCCTAGTCATGGCCCCGACCTTTCACGGGCTACATCTCAATCCGGAGCAACCAATTCGTATGCTCCCATGACACACCACCACCATTCCCACGGACCCTCCTGTCCACCTCAGTGCTTTGATCATGCATCCCCTGCTTACGCCCCCCCGTTTTCACCTCAGCCATATTACCACCCATAGGTTGCACCAGCTCCTGCGTCTTCTCAAGCCCAACCTGCTTATTACCCACCACAGGCAGCCCCTGCAGCAAACCCACAACCCGTTCCGCAGACATATCAGCAACCCCCATAAGGTTCATCACCTGCGCAGCCTCCACCTACTTATTATCCACCGCATCCTGCTCCCGCACCTGCACAACCCCAGAACCCACTTGCTGCCCAAGGGCAAGTTTACGCCCAACAGAATCCGCAGCAAAACCAAAACAACCAGCGCCAACAGGGCCAGCAAAACCATGGCAAAGGCCATAACCGTGGGAACAACCCCCCTCCCGACCAAGGTGGTCAACCTCCTAATCCCCCAAACAACAATAATGCGGCACCTGCCATACAAAACCCTGATCGGCCACCCAAGCAGGCTAAAAATCCTAATTTACGAAGAAACCATCCTTGTTCTATTTGCGAGGTCTATGGCCACTACACACATGCTTGCCCACATTTGGAGCGAGCTCGGCAACTCTGGGCTGATGATGCCCATCGCTGAGGGCATGCGGCTCCTCAAGCGCCTCCCAACCCCCCACCCCCCTCAGCAAAAACCTTTGGTGCTGCAAAACCCCTTACCAACCCAACGCGTAGTGAACACTCAGCCGTTGGCTCCCCCTCAAGGAAACGCGCCACCACAACAACAGATCACTTATGCCGCTCCTGATCAACCCATGTTCGACTCAGGTACTCACCACTTGTTGATGATGTCGTCCGCTGATGTCAACTTCCAAACCCGTCGGAACCAATATGGCTCCACCCCTGAAGCCCCTCCCGTTGACAAAAACACTGATGTTCATCCCACTAATCAGACATTACGTATACCTCTGGCTCCACTCGATGGTGCCTCCAAAGCACCTCGTTTCCCACTTCATCGTATCAACAATAACCTGAATGCTCGCGCTGCGTCAAATTACAACATTGTAGATGACTTATCCCAATCTCCCGCAGCCATGTCCGCGTTAAAAGTCTTAAAAAACTGTCCTTCACAGCGCAAGACTTTTCTCTCCGCCATTGGTGCTATTGACCCAAATGATTCACAACTGATGGCATTCGATTTGGACCAGTCCAAACCACGCCTGCCTTCCACTTTAGCATTCCAAGTTCCTGTTTCCGTTCAGAATCTTGTCATCCATCAATGCATTATCGATGAAGGTGCCTCTACATGCGTTATGTCCACATTCGTTAAGAAAAAGTTGGGATCCCCTACTCTCCAGCAGTCCACCACTGCGTTGCGAGCCTACGATGGCCATTCGGCTCAACCCCAAGGTCTCTTAACTAATGTCCCCATCCAGTTGGCTGGAAAAACCGTGCTCATTGACATAGAGGTCATCAATGCCCAACTTGATTATAACCTCTTACTTGGCCGCAGCTACATGTATGCCATGCAGGCGGTTGCCTCATCCGTTTTTTGTACCATGATGTTCCCCCATGACGGACGCGTGGTCAAGGTCGACCAACTCACCTATTATGATCCCAATGCCCCCGTTGCACCCGAAAATGTTCTCCCCATGGTTGAAAAACCTGTTTGTGGTAAAACTACCTCGTTTGTTTCCTCCATGGGACTTGGAGTTTACTCAGATACACCGATGACATCCACATTCCAATCCATTCCACCCCCGTCACCTGCAACCGAAGTCTCTGACCTTTGTACTCTTTCCCACAATACACAAACACCCAACAATCAACCGCCCTTGTTACCTAAACCACCATTGGTACCTAGTCACATTGGTGTTACACCCACCCACACAATCCCCTTCCTATTCCCTCCTTTGAGAGTAGTAAGCACCCCGGTTATGGCTACTCTCAGCCTCCCTGGGTTAACCTTAGGATTACCCGTGTGGTATATTTCGCCTCCCGTTCCCCCGTCGACACCAAATGTCGTCCTACAACCGGTGCAACCCATTGTCACTACTAGTCAACCACCTCCCGGTGTCACTACCCCTTCGTCATCTACGAATCCCCCTCCTCTTATCAAGCCCACTGGGGGCAGAGGCCCACAACCATACACTGCTGTACCCCCTCCCAAGGCAGTTAAACCCCCTCCCGTGTTTCGTGCTCCCCCCAAATGCTCGTTGTGTGATGAGTTAGGCCATCCGACTCATCAATGTCCACAATTACCTGCATTACAGGAACACATGCAAATGCTTGACGACGACCCCAACATCCCTGTTTTCGAACTAGATCCAACTCCTAAGCCTCGTGATAAATCACTGCGTACCAACGACCCTTGTGCCATATGCGGTATTTACGGCCACTACTCACATCACTGTCCTGATCTCCCAGATTACAGAGCAGCTCTCTATGAGATGAATAATTTGGACCTTGAGACGGCACCCCCCACAATTGAGGAGATCCACCCCCCGGTATCATCCCCATCCGGAGAGATTAACACCATTTATATGATCTCTTCGACTGCCACTCCCTCGTCAACCGATTTGACAACTCAAACTTTCTGCAATGATGAGGAGATTCTAGAGGCTCTCACTGCCCTGGATTATCCCTGGGATGACATGCACCATCGTTCATATTTCCTCCCAGAAGACTCCTCCTCTACCACAGCTACCCAATTCGCGGTTGAGTCCAAAGATTTCCTTCCCACTAAAGTCGACTGGTTTAAGGATCCTATTCCTGCTCCTGATGCCTTTGAGGAAGGTAACATGGCCAACATCTCACCCGTCATCCACATAGATATCTCTGACCCACCTGGTGCTCTTGAAATCATTACCTTAGGAGCCTCCTGCAATGAACACGAGATTGGAGAGTGCAAAAAACTTTTCCAAGAGTTCCGTGATGTCTTTGCCTGGTCCTATACCGAAATGCCTAGTCTTGATCCCGCTATTATAGAGCACCACATTGACACATGGCCCGATGTACCCCGTTCACCAGAAACAGCGCCCCATTCATCCTTCAAATCTCCCCGCTGTTAAAGCAGAGGTTGAGAAACTTCGCAAAGCAAGATTCATTTATCCCATTGCATTTACCACTTGGGTTTCAAATCTCGTTCCTGTAAAAAAAAAACAAGGCACCATCAGAGTATGCACTAACTTCCACGATTTAAACCAAGCTTGTCCCAAGGACAACTTCCCCACACCATTTATTGACCAGCTCATCGATGCGTGTGCGGGGCATGAAGTCCTCTCTTTCATGGACGGTTTTTCTGGATACAACCAGATTCAGATCCGTAAGGAGGATCAGTACAAAACTGCCTTTACCACCCCTTGGGGCACCTTTTCCTATCGCGTCATGCCTTTCGGCCTCAAAAATGCTGGTGCCACCTTCCAGCGGGCCATGACCTACTGTTTTCATGACTTGGTCATACCCTGCATCACTGCCTACATCAGCTGCCTCCGAGTCCTCACCTCGCTCCTCCTCCGGCAGCTCCTCATCCCCTGCGAGCTCATGTGCCCGTCCCCTGTCCGCTAAGATGGCCACCCGGATCGCGATCGACCGGAACTCCCATGGTGCCCTCATGCAATCCTGAATCACCTCTGGATCCACGTCCCACCACCCGTCATCGGTCACTCCCACTAGCAACCGATCCAGCAGCATTCGTATGGACTCCAGAGTCCCCTCAGCATCCCGTCGACGCACCTCCCCTTGGCCTGGCAGGGCTGGTACTGCCACATGCCCCCTACGCGCTATATGTACTGGTGGTGGTCTCGAGCCCACATCTGTATATCATGCATCAGTCAGTAACAGTATATCAAAAAACATATCATATACAAATCTTGACATCCATAACACACAATAAAATCAATCTGTACCGTCTGTTCCCCATGCCTGTCCTGGCACCCATGGTGCCTCTGGATCCTCGGTGTAGTCCATATCTCTGTATGGATAGTCATCATCTCCCCCCACTGCACCATGCGCGGCTCCCTCAGTCCTCTTGCCCTAACCGGCACCCGTAGCCGCAGTGTCGGTACCCGCTCCATGAAGAAAGCACATAGAAAGGATCCGTAACAGAATGCCTTGTCAGATTCCTTCACCGATGTCAGCTACCGCTGCACACAAGTGAGGAACATCTGGCCCCACGCATAGTAGACACAATCCAGTACGCACTCCACTAGATGCATCTGGCCCCCAGACACCTTCTTAGGTGACTAGGACCCCCAACACACGAACCACGCATGCCGCAATAGCCTGTACTACCGGCTCCTGCAGGTCCACCACCCAGAGTGCATTCCTCTGCACCCTAGCCTCTGGAACATAGTACCACTCCAGCATATCCTCCATATCTACATCCACGAATACTCACAGCTGCGTATTCGCCACCCTACCCAGATAGGGCAACCCCATCAGGAAGTATACATCTGCCAAGTTGAGGTCCACCCTCTCACCCTGCACCCTGAACGCCTGAATGTCTGGCTCCCAGAAAATCACTAGCCGGTTCAGCAGCAGCGCTGCTGAACGCATCATAGGTACTTGTGCGAACTTCAGCAATCCGCACAATCCCAACGTCGATCGCACATGACGATCCTCCCGGATGACAGCCACTATCTCATCCGGGACCTCCCGCTCTCTCCAAAGCACCAGCGACATCCTGTCAATCATGCAAGGCAAACTCATCAGACTCATGTCAAAAATAAAAAAATAACCTTGCCCCCCCCCCCCCCGGGGGAACCCTAACAACTCGATCCCAATCGCAGCTTTAGGGCCCCTTGCCGCGGTTTCCGACCACGGCTATCAAGGCTACAGTCGCGGTCCAAAACCGCACTTGTAGGAGCTAAAATCGCGGTACCAAACCGCGTGTTCAGCCTCGGAACGTGAGGTACCAGACCACGTTTTCTGACCCGAACCTCATGGTCCACAGCCGCGTGATCCACCCTGGAACCCACGGTCCCCGACCGCGGTTCCACCCCCCAAACCCGTGGTCCACCCCACGTGGACCGTACAAAAAATCCCCTGGGACCCACTACCCCCCCCCCCCCCAAACCCAAAGAAAATGCAGGTATGAATTTGACGGAATACCTGTAACTCCCGGATCTGAAATCGGCTGGTCGGATCATCCAGAAACACCAACTCCGCTCTGGTCAAATCTAATCACTAGTCAAAGTCAACAAGTACAAATGACACTTGTCATGTTGGACCCACTCACTATTTATAGTCCGTTGGCTTTTTCTTGTTTTGGCCATTCTGAATCCATATGGAGTCCATTTTTTGAACCATTTCCACCACTGGAATCAGCACAACGAGACCGTCATGATGGTCCACTTGTTTTCTTCTTTTTTCCACATCACTTTTTGAGCATTTTTTAGACACCACTCATTGCCTCAGTTTGTGTGTCACTTCGGCTGCTCCCCATTTTTGGTATATTTTATATCATTGGATTCATTTTTCCGAGCCCATGATGATGCTTGAGATCATTTCTCGCTCTCACCCCTAGATTTTTCGGGTATTTTTTCAAAACGCCCCCAGTCGCCTTGGTTTACATGCACATCGGTCGTTATCCAGTTTTGACACTTTTTATATCGTCGAATTCATTTTTCCGTGCTCGTGATGATGCTTGAGATCATTTCTCGCTCTCACTTGGTACAGTTTCAACATTGTGTCCCGACACCTTGCTTCCTCGGTTTACGCGCCACATCGGCTGCCATCGGATTGTTCCACATTTTTACATGAGCCATTCACTCCTGTCATACTGCAATTATTTCGTTATTTTGCCACCATTCATTATCCCGCAATGAGGCCCATCAGTGTTCCCCACCACCCTTGTTCTTGGTCATCATCAATGTTCCTTGATTGAGCACTTCCTCCTTGCTTGGCCATTCCTTTTGTTCGGTATACTTTTATCCCTTTTTCGGGCCGGACAAGTCCTTTACGAAAAAGGCACTTAGGGAGTTTCTGTTAAGCTCTTTTCTGACTCCTAAAACAATGAAAAGATTGTCGAGAAATCTTGCTTCCTTTCATGCTCGTTAAAGTACCTGAAAGGGCATCTATCTGGTATAAGTTTAACCCTTTTCCGGACCTGGTAGACTAATTACGAAAAAGGAATACTCTAGTCACACCGGCTAGAAGAGTTCTCCATTGCATCCTTTTATGCTTCTTCAGGCCTTGGAGACTAACACACGAAAAAGCAACCCCCTAGAGTCTTCTTCTCGCTTTCAGACTCTCTAAAATTGAAAGCAACCACGAGCATGCACCGTCCTGGGCTCGTACAAATCCACACGACAGTACCATTCCATAATTTCAGAGTCTTCTTATCGCTTTCAGACTCCTTAAAAATGAAAGCAATCACGAGCATGAACTGTCCTGGGCTCGTATAAATCCACACGACAATACCATTTTTCACCCACTTCTTCTAGTTCCTTAACCCATGAAGAAGTCCCCCCCATGCCTCTTGGCACTACGATCGATCATCTCGGCAGCACCCCCAATCAGGTCGCCTTTGTTCAGAGTATTTTGTAGTCTCCTACCATTTTACACCAGCTTGAGTATCCCTCATCCCAGTCACTATCCTCGATCCATTACAGCTATGATCCCTTTCCCCTCAGTCCGTTTCATATGCTACCTGATCGTCCCCGCCATCATACTCTGAACAAAGGAAGTTTGAGTCCACCCACTCTACCTTCCCAGTTATCCCCTACCGTATGTCAATCCTACCATCCGTACTCTCACACTTCGGTTCTCCACCTCGCGCTCCTATCAAGGAAACATCATTTCCTTACTAGTTGCAGGTCTCCCTCTGTCGATGATAGCCCCTCTATTCCAGAGGATAGACCCAGAGGTCCCTACGCCTTGGACCCATCACCATCAGTGGTGAGTACCTACAGACCATTTTGAGAGGAGTCAGCATTGCCTCTCCGAGTGGTTGTTTCTCACATGCTCGACTTCAACACCTTGATCGCATCATCGAGAATCGCGCAGGGTTTATATCCCTTCCATTATTGGTCGAAGACCCCGGATCTCCCCCGACTCTAACACATTGGTGAGTCACTTCGGAACACCCAGCTATATGTTCCCGTGGATGTCCGGGTTGCATTAGCGATTGTATTCGGA